>OZ020309.1:29679649-29991922 GCA_963971305.1 Arcuatula senhousia
CACTTACCAAAATAAGGCATAGATCTGAGCTCAGCATATGCTCTGATTAACAAGTAACCTAAATACAGGAGATACAACCCTCCAACGATGAAGAAGAATATCTTAAAACCCTGAAATTTAAGATTGTAAATATCAAAATAACAAGTACTGATACCACTATTGTTTAGTGCCTTATGATTTCTAAAACAATAAATCTGTTGGTTCAAAGTAAATGAAATCAATAATGAGATATTGAAAAAGCATGAACCAACACCAAAGAAACAACAGTAATTTTAAAAATCTGAATACTAGAGGCTCCCAGGAGCCTGAATCGCTCACCTGGTCCTTAAGGCATAATGGTCTCTTCTTTAATGGGTCAAGTCCCAACTTAGACACAAGGGAGACTTTCCTGAGGCTAAATGAGCTGAACTTAAGGAGCAAACCCCACCTTTTCTCTATCTGCAATAGTTTTCATTCAATAGGGCAAAAAACATGAAAAAACGATATTTTTGACATTAAAAGGGCCATAACTCCTATAAGAGCTTATCTGAAAACTTCATCCCAATTGAGACTTTTGTAAAGCTAAATGAGCTTAACATATAAGCAAGCAACACCTTTTCTCTATCTGCAATAGTTTTTATTCTTTAGAGCAAGAACATAAAAAAACGCTATTTTTGACCTCAATAGGGCCATAACCCCTGTTAGGGGTCATCAGACAACTTGGACCCAATGAAGACTTTTGTAGAGCTTTATGAGCTGAACATTTTAGCAGGCAACAGCTTTTCTCTATCTGCAATAGTTTTCATTCTATAGGGCAAAAACATGAAAAAACGCCTTTTTTTACCTTAAAAGGGCCATAACCCCTATTAGGGGTCATCTGACAACTTGGACCCCATGGAGACTTTTGTAGAGATTAATGAGCTTAACATTTTAGCAGGCAACAGCTTTTCTCTATCTGCAATAGTTTTCATTCTATAGGGCAAAAACATGAAAAAACGTTTTTTTTTCACCTTAAAAGGGCCATAACCCCTATTAGGGGTCATCCGACAACCTTGACCCAATGGAAACTTTTGTAGAGCTTAATGAGCCGAACATTTAAGCAGGCAACAGCTTTCTCTATCTGCAATAGTTTTCATTCTATAGGGCAAAAACATGAAAAAACGCTATTTTTGACCTTAAAAGGGCCATAACCGCAATTAGGGGTAATCTAACAACTTCGACCCAATGAAGACTTTTGTAGAGCTAAATGAGCTGAACATTTTAGCAGGCAACAGCTTTTCTCTATCTGCAATAGTTTTCATTCTATAGGGCAAAAACATGAAAAAACGCTATTTTTGACCTTAAAAGGGCCATAACCGCAATTAGGGGTAATCTAACAACTTCGACCCAATGAAGACTTTTGTAGAGCTTAATGAGCTGAACATTTTAGCAGGCAACAGCTTTTCTCTATCTGCAATAGTTTTCATTCTATTGGCAAAAACATGAAAAACCGCTATTTTTGACCTTAAAAGGGCCATAACCCCAATGAGGGGTCATCTGACAACTTGGACCCAATGGAGACTTGTAGAGCTTAATGAGCTGAACATTTTAGCAGGCAACAGCTTTTCTCTATCTGCAATAGTTTTCATTCTATTGGCAAAAACATGAAACTAGAGGTTCCCAGGAGCCTGAATCGCTCACCTGATCTCTTATGCCAAAGTTTGAATAAATTTCACAAACTTTCAAGTATACAAAGTTGCAAAACAATCCCTTAAGTGGTTTCAGAGAAGATTTTGAAAATCAGTTTAAATTAATGAAAAAACAGTTCAAGGGCAATAACTCCTGTAAGGACCTTTTGATGCTGAATAAGAAAAGTTGCTTCGGTTTTTCTCTATCTCTTATACTTTTTGAGTTATAAGCCAAAAACAATGGTCTGACCCCCTGTTCTATTTTTAGCAACGGCGGCCATGTTGATTGGTCAACATGTATATAAATCACAAACTTGGTAGAGGACATCCTAAAGATCAAGTATACCAAGTATCAATGCAATCCCTTCAGTGGTTTCAAAGAATAAGATTTTAAAAAATCAGTTTAAAATAATGGAAAAAAACAGTAAAAGGGGAATAACTCTTAAGCGGCTGATCTGACAATTTTGACCCTGAATCATTTTCATGATTTTTGTAGATCTCAATGAGCTAAACAATTCTGCAATGCTAACTTTTCCTCTAGCTCTAACAGTTTTCAAGATATAGTCCAAAAACTGCTAAAATGGTCAATTTTGATGATTAAAGGGCAATAACTTCTATAAGGAGTGGTTTCACAACTTCGGCTCAATGGAGAGTTTCGTTGAGCTTTTGATGCTGAACAAGGACGGTTGCTTCGGATTTTCTCTATCTCTTATACTTTTCGAGTTATAAGCCAAAAACAATGGTCTGACCCCCCTGTTCTATTTTTAGCAACGGCGGCCATGTTGGTTGGTCGACCTGTATATAATTCACAAACTTGGTAGAGGACATCCTAAAGATCAAGTATACCAAGTATCAATGCAATCCCTTCAGTGGTTTCAGAGAAGAAGATTTTTAAAAATCAGTTAAAAATAATGGAAAAAACAGTTAAAGGGGAATAACTCTTAAACGGCTGATCTGACAATTTTGACACTGAAATTATTTTTATAGATCTCAATGAGCCTAACAATTTTGTAATGCTAACTTTTCCTCTAGCTCTAACGATTTTCAAGATATAGTCCAAAAACTGCTAAAATGGTCAATTTTGACGATTAAAGGGCAATAACTCCTATAAGGAGTCGTTTTACAACTTCAACTCAAAGGAGAGATTTGTAGAGCTTTTGATGCTGAACATGGAAGGTTGCTTCGGATTTTATCTATCTCTTATACTTTTCGAGTTATAAGCCAAAAACAATGGTCTGACCCCTCTGTTCTATTTTTAGCAACGGCGGCCATGTTGGTTGGTTGACCTGTATATAATTCACAAACTTGGTAGAGGACATCCTAAAGATCAAGTATACCAAGTATCAATGCAATCCCTTCAGTGGTTTAAGAGAAGAAGATTTTTAAAAATCAGTTAAAAATAATGGAAAAAACAGTTAAAGGGGAATAACTCTTAAACGGCTGATCTGACAATTTTGACCCTGAAATCATTTTTGTAGATCTCAATGAGCCTAACAATTTTGTAATGCTAACTTTTCCTCTAGCTCTTACGATTTTCAAGATATAGTCCAAAAACTGCTAAAATGGTCAATTTTGACGATTAAAGGGCAATAACTCCTATAAGGAGTCGTTTTACAACTTCGACTCAATGGAGAGATTTGTAGAGCTTTTGATGCTGAACATGGAAGGTTGCTTCGGATTTTTTCTATCTCTTATACTTTTCGAGTTATAAGCCAAAAACAATGGTCTGACCCCCCTGTTCTATTTTTAGCAACGGCGGCCATGTTGGTTGGTCGACCTGTATATAATTCACAAACTTGGTAGAGGACATCCTAAAGATCAAGTGTACAAAGTTTCAAAGCAATCCCATCAGTGGTTTCAGAGAAGAAGATCTTTGAAGAAAAGTTAACGACGGACGACGGACGACGGACGCAGACGCCTAACGATGACAATAGCTCACATGACCCTTCGGGTCAGGTGAGCTAAAAACGCTATTTTTGACCTTAAAAGGGCCATAACCCCAATTAGGGGTCAACTGACAACTTGGACCCAATGGAGACTTTTGTAGAGCTTAATGAGCTGAACATTTTAGCAGGCAACAGCTTTTCTCTATCTGCAATAGTTTTCATTCTATAGGGCAAAAACATGAAAAAACGCTATTTTTGACCTTAAAAGGGCCATAACCCCAATTAGGGGTCATCTGACAACTTCGACCCAATGGAGACTTTTGTAGAGCTTTTGATTCTGAAGAGCCTAAGATTCTTCAGATTTTTTCTATCTGTTCTAGTTTTCAAGTTATAAGTCTTTGAATGTGATTTTACCCTATGTTCTATTTTTAGTAACAGCGGCCATGTTTGTTATCAAATCATTAAGCCAAACACAATTTTTAAACATCATGCCCTGATTAATACTTGAACCAAGTTTTGAAAAATTCCATTCAGTGGTTTCAGAGAAGAAGATTTTTGAAAAAGTAACGGACGGACGACGGACGGACGACGGACGGACGACGGACGGATGGCAATGACAATAGCTCATTTGACCCTTCGGGTCAGGTGAGCTAATAAACAGCAAAGCTGCATTTCATTTAGACAAAAAGAAGTGTAGTGGCTAACAGTGTTAAGTTTTCTCTCTATTAGAAAAAAAAATCTGATTTAAAAATAATTGTTTTTTTTTTTATTGCTGTCACTTTTTTTGCAATGACATTACAAACTTTAAAAAAAAAAAAACAGAAGGTACATGTACGTCTTTTGAAATAGGGTACCGTTTAAACACAAACAATTCAAATATTAAAGGAATTTTTAATTATTTTTTCGTTACCATAAAATTAGTAGTATCCAGTCTATAGTAGTATGTAGGATCCTGTAACTCATTATACTCCTGCCAAGATGATAAAGTTACTATAGATATCCATATTAATCCTACTATTAATAACTTTGGGATGTAAAACTTGGCAAATCTTCTGTCAGTCTGAAAAAAAATGTAAAATTTATCAAAGTTACTTACAGATATTTCATAAAATTGTATAAACAACACATTTAAGATGTAAATGATTCATAAATGTTGATTTTTTTTTTTAGAAACTTGCAAGCAAGTACAAACCTGATCAAATTAAGGGTAATGAGAAAAGCAAAAATTTCTGTCTTCTTCAAAGATCCAGCAGATTAGAAAATAGAAGTGGACATTTGTGTTACAATGTTTATGTGAAAGTTTCATGAAAATCCAATGAGTGGGTTATGAGTTGTGTATAAGAAAGCTTTTTAAAAAAATCATCTTTGTGGCTCTAGGCTATGAAGAAAATTGCACAAAACAAAAACACTGATTAAACCAACTTATCGTTGTTGGTAGCAACTTACTTGTCTGACACCATGGTATATACATAACCAAAATAACAATAATCCACAGAAAAATGTTGCCTGAAACAAGGCATCAAACATTCCAGGTACCCAACTGTTGACTAAGAATGTCAGTGGAAATATAGGATCTGAAAAATATATTTAAAATAAAACAATAAATTACCAATACAAAAACATCATTAGAATCACAAAAAGAGAAAATAAAGCTTGGAAGAAGGTATCAAACATTCCAGGTACCCAACTGTTGACTAAGAATGTCAGTGGAAATATAGGATCTGAAAAATATATTTAAAATAAAACAATAAATTAGCAATACAAGGACATCGGTAGAAACACATAAAGAGAAAACAAAGACTGGAACATTTGGAACAAGGCATCAAATATTTTTGGTATTCAGCTTATGACACAGAATATCGGTGGGAACAAAGGATCTGAAAAATTGGAAGTACACAAATTACACACATAGTAATCATGGAGAAAAAGGCTTTAGGTAGGTCATCAAACATGCATGCTAAATAAGATTTTTTCATAAACTATCACTAACAAGGCATACTGTGAGAGAGCTCACAAAAGGATACCCCATGCTTCATATGAAATTCTCTCAAAAAGATTAATTATCTCCCCTGCATGAAATTTAACAGCAATAACAGTCCAACAGTTGGGTGGACAGACAGACATGGTGATTTCCTACTCCCCTTAAAGTTTGTTTGCAGGGTTATAATAAACAATTCTTTTTAATATTACTTTAGTCATATAAGAGAAGAAAAGATAACAGTACAAACATCCATCTTCATTCTATAGACCAATCTCTCCTTAATGTCCACCCAAAAATTGTAACAGGGAGGGGGGTGGGTGGGGAATAATGGGAGTAGTTACTATAGTTAACTGTCTTACCATCATATAACAGAAGAAGTGGTAACAGTACAGACATCCATCTTTGTTCTATAGACCAATCTCTGACTGTGAACTTTCTTAATGAATGACCAAACATACACTGAAATAGAAAAAAAGTTGCATGTCATTCAGATAACTGCTCACTTAGTGGCCTTATGTCCCACCAGGGATGAAGATGATAGGTAGGTAGGTCACTCAGTATACCCCCGCTACCCCCCTAATTGACAAAGTCACTGTGATTAGTAGTTGCTGAGAAAAAATGTTTCAAAAGTTATGTTGCGTATGGATGAATGGATGGAAGGACAGACGGACAGAGGTACAACAGTATACCCCCCTTTTCTTTGAAGCAATAGATCCCTCAAATGTAAATTAATTTGAACAGTTTTCAGATGTCCATCAAGGAATGGTACTTTTATCATTGTATAAAATGTCTAATCTTGGTAAGCAAGTATCCATATAAAATTTCTTACATCCAATGTAAGCCCCAGACCATTCACATGTATCTGGCTATGGGCCTGAATTACAGAATACAAATACATGTACATACATGATTTTTTTAATGATCCATTGATGTCAGTTTTACTTACTGTTGCTATAAATGTGAAGAATAAAAACACAAATCTGATCCAGATCTCTATCTGTGTGAATGATGAGTTGTAGCTCATAAACTGAAATAAATATTTAAAAATATTTAATCATAATCACAAATTTTATATAAATATGAGCTTAAATTGTGATTTTGGAAAAAAGGGGGGAGTATAAGTACCATGTCATTTACACGAATTTGTGTAATATTTTTTTCTATAAAACACTAAGTCTTAGTTTGATTACTGAAGAATCGAAGAAAACAATTTGGTAAAAGATATCAGTGATTTAAAAAAGAAATGCAGTGAACAACCTTTTTATGTTGGTAAAAACTATCATACAAATTATCTCCCCTCAATGAAATCTAAGAGCAATGGAAACTCTTTATGCACATCTTCATATGACATGTATAACATATCTGAATATTGTAAATTTTTGTAAAAATCTATCAAGCAGTTTAGGAGTCACACTTATGATATATTTAGACAGATTATATAAAGCCCCAAAACAAAGGATATACCGGTAATTTTGGTATAAAAAATTTCAATAAAGGTCATAACAAAATTACCGAACTTGGGGGATCAATCTCAAAGGTCAAAGATAAAAAAATAACAAGGAAGACATATCATACAAATTCAAGATCACAATGGTCCTGACTTGCAAAATAGTGTTGAAATGGTCAATAATTCTGTAGTGTTGACACTTAATAAATAAAAATATTTAATACTTTTTTATTTGTTATTGTTTTCAAATACATTGTACATGTGTACTTACATTAAATATGATTTCTTTGAAGTTAAATTTGGTATTTTCAAGCCCATAGAAGTGTATAGTAATTATATAATTATTGAAGTCCAGGTATCCAAGATGCAGTAAAATCAGACCATCACATTTCTGAAATTAAATAAGATCAAAATCTAATAAAGAATGTTGGAAATTCGGCATATGTTTCAACAATGAAGATGGAGCAGATGAAAAATGCAAGATGAAATGAAAGAAAGTGACAAATATGAGTCTAAAATATGCATTTGTATGTTGACACACAAAAAACAATTCACCTTTGACCAAGATGGCATTTTGATTCACAATACATTTACTAGAATGTTTGTATAACAATAAAAATTCTAATAGCAAAAACTCATTTTTTATTCAAAACTAATTTACTATTTGCATGAAACTTTTCATTTAATATATGCTAGGGGTAAAGATACACTAATCCCACAATAAGGTACGTACCGTAGATTTTCCTAACAATACTATTACTTTCAATACAATACAGTACATGGTTTTGTTACATATATTAATTGATTGTTGTTACTTGTTTTTATCAAACTTACTTTCTTTGCTTTTATTTTGCATTAGTTTCCAAAGAAAACAAAGACAAACATTTTTTTTTTAATTCAATAACTGTTTTTATCATCGGTGATCATGTCAGCCATGGCCATGACTAATATTGTAATCTTGGCACTGAAGATATCCAATTGAAAAGGCTAAATACATGTAGTTATGAATTATCCCGAACCCTATCGAATGGAAAGTTCAAAATTTGTACCGTACACCGAAATTCACCAAAATATCATGCATTTTTGGTACTTCCAAGTATCGTTTCACCCCTAATATATGCAAATCCCGAATACTGTACTAAACCACTGTGTAGAATTTCAGATCTGTACCCTCTATTGATTTAAACTTTTAGCGTTACAAAAAATTGTCGACAGACAGACAGCAAAGTAAAAAATTAAATTGGAGCCATTAAAACAGTATCTTGGGTAAATATTGTGGCAATATAAGACTTATACCTTAGAACATTTGAGTATCCTTGTCCTGTTATGTATTTGAGGACTGAGAGGAGGATTACCAGCAGCCTCAATCACTCCCTCATCATCAGCTTTTATACCTCGGATCTCCACACTCACAGTAAACCTCTCTTCAAACTTAGAATCTACAATACAGAAATAATAATGAATTTTTTGAATTGCTTTTAATAGTTGTTAAATTTTAATCCATCAAATATGAAGTAAGTTGATATTATTATACACTCTATATAGATGGCCTGAGTTGCAGATGTTAGGTAAAATTTAAAAATACATACTTTAAGAAGCTGTCCATCATCAGTCCATGTAGAAATCAGGCAAAAGCCTACAAAATCTGGCACATGATGAATTTTATCCCACCAAATTTATTGTTTTAATGCATTGTTGGACTCAAATGTAAAACAAAAATCACCAGGATTTGTTTGAAAGCATCATGGATGACTTGTAATTCAGCCTTAAAATTCATGAACACAGCAACCAAATTTTGCAAATATGCAAGAGTTATCTTCCTTTTTCTGCATATTTTCAATGCATTCTATATAAATTATATCTAAGTTATCACTTCAATAAAAAAAAATCTGCATTTGTTTTGGGGAATGGATGTTAACCTGAAGTGAAATCAATGAAAATTTTTGAAAAACAAAAGGACCAGGGCTGATAAGGCCTGTTTTTGGCCTCAAAATATGGCTGAAAATTAAAAGTTCTAGTATTCTACATTCACTGTGTTATTTTCTTAGACAAGAGTTAGGGACATAATAAACAATGAAAATTATTTCAATCCATATAATCTAATGGAAAATGGCATTCAAAGTTGGAAGATTTTCAACATTTGGTCAAAATTAGCGGTTTTTACATTATTTTCATGCTTATTTTGTTTTCAATTGTAGTGTGTACAGCCATGTACCAAATAGATACTTTGGGAAAATATTTTTCAGGACCAACTTAATTTGTTACCAAAAGGATTTTGTGGTACATGGGTGTTGCAGTCACTTCCCAGAGCAAAAATTATTAAAAATATGCTAAAAACAGCCGATTTGTCAATTTTGTGCAATTTGTTCAATTTTGATGTCACTATGACGTCACAGTATGGTCAAAAATATTAAATTGTCTATGAAGCATTAAAGTTCTGACATTCAACTAAATCTTGTCACAATTTTTACTTGAATTCAAATAAAAATAATTTTTTGGCCAAGTCCTTTGTCATGTTCAGGCTATTGCCTGGGTTTTGCTTGGACAGCCTCTTAAAAGACATGGAAATGATTTGTTCTTAGGTTGCATGCCAATATAAATATGCTGTTCTTTAAGGTATCAATATCACATCAAAAAAATTTACATATAGGTTACAAGGTAAAAGAAGATATAGATAATCTTGAGTCTAAAAAAGATGATTTTCTATAGATATGGTATTTATAACACATTTTTAACGTAGCTGTAATACTTACTTGTTGCAGAATCTGTAGTTATATCTGCAATTACCCATAACTGCTGGTGATATGTAGTAAGGGGAGGCGACTTCAATACAAATGGTCCAGTCTAAAACATAAATTCATATATGTTGCCGATTTTAAAAGTGGTTAATTATTGAAAAGGAAGATAAATACTGCTAGGTCACTTCAATACAACCCTAAAGTTTAAGCATAAATAGACATATATTTTCAACTGCCGCAGATTCATTTATCTTTAAGGTTATCAATTTTCATGGCTTCTCATTAAAAAGACATTTCATTGGATTTTCAATATTATGGTTTGCATATTTGGCAAGAAAGAACCAACATGAAATCACTAATACTATGAGCCAGCTCACAAAAGGATATTCCCTCTTTATTTTGAACTCCTATTATCTCCCCTGAATGATATCCAAAGCAATGAAATTTCTTCATGCATATCTCAAAATGATGTCCTTCATTCATGCAAAGTTTCAACAAAATCCATCAAGCAAGTATAATTAACACTTTGCTGGATTCCTATGTCTTTGATTTACCCTGTGTTTTACATATAAGAAGGCATCTGTTCTTCATTATTAAAGCATGTGAAAATTATCCTGGGTGCTTTGTTATATGAAGAGGAAACTGTGTTAAGATGTAGAGCTGTGTGTCTCATTGTCATTTTGAGTTAGTATATAGTGAATCTTATTCTATCATTCAGAGCTATCTTCTTTTTTCTTTTTAGGCACTGTATTTTTCTTTGAAAAGTGAACATTAAAGTATTGGCCCAACAGGTACATGTTGGTTTATTTTTTCTTTATAATTCTATTGTAACATACCTTTAAATTTTGTGGCTTTTGTGCAGCAAAACTTGAGCTATTCTGGGAAACAGTTTCAATTATTTTTGGACCTAAAATAGAGAAATTAAGAAATCAGGTAACATATAACCGAAAACATAAAGTGTATTTGCTTCATAGGTTTTTTTTTGTACACATGTGGAAAATGGTTGACAATTATTGATAAATGAACTAGTTTTTACAAAAGAAATTGGAATGTTCCCAGCTGAGTAACGATAAAGGGTTAAAAGGCATGGTAACAGTAAATTGGAATATCTCATGCTGAAAAAAAATTTGGGGTGAACATGTGTTTTAACAGTAAATTGGAATGTTCTATGCTAACTAAACATTCAGGGTTGACTTATTGTTTATAACAGTAAATAGGAGTGATGCATGCTGAATAGCCATTCAGGGGTGAATAAGTGTTGAACAGTCAAGTTGAATGTTCCATGCTGAGTAAAAATTCAGGGATAAATAAGCACTTATAAAAGTAAATTGGATTGTTCCATGCTGAGTTAAAAGTCAGGGGAGAACATATGTTATAACAGTAAATTGGAATGTTCCATATGAAGTTAAAATTCAGGGGGCAAATCAGTGTTTAAACAGAAAATTGGAATGTTCTATGCTGAGTTAATATTCAGGGGTGAATAAGAGTTTATAACAGTTAATTGGAATGTTCCATGCTGAGTAATAATTCAGGGGTGTACATGTATTATAACAGTATTTTGGAATGATCCATGCTGAATAGAAATTCATGGGGTGAAAATATGTTATAACAGTTAATTGGAATGTTCCATGCTGAGTTAAAATTCAGGGGATGAATAAGTGTTTATAACAGTCCAGTTGAATGTTCCATGCTGAGTAAAAATTCAGGGATAAATAAGCACTTATAACAGAAAATTGGATTGTCCCATGCTGAGTTAAAAGTCAGGGGTGAACATATGTTATAACAGTAAATTGGAACGTTCCATATGAAGGGGTGAATCAATGTTTATAACAGTTAATTGGAATGTTCCATGCTGAGTAATAATATAGGGGTGTACATACATGTGTTATAACAGTATTTGCCCAAAATACTGGTTTCAAGTTCGTCGAATTTTACTCGCCTTTGGCTCGTAAAATTTGTCTCCTCTCAACCAGTTTTTTAGGCAAATACCCCTATCCAATATGATATATTTGTTTAAAATTAAAAAAAAAAAACAGGGGTGAATTGATATTTTTATCTTTGAATTGTTCATTGGAAATACCAATAAAAATGTTTTCTTTGGAACAAGAAATAGAGCACATGTTGGTGGTTCATAATTATTTTCTATTATAGGAAATCTCATGATCTTTAAGTTTCAGTCAGGAGTTCTTGACCTATTACTGTATAATTTTACTAGCCTACCTGCATAGCCTATCAGAATACTGACACCAAAACATATGAAGAATGTAATGAAGACAAGAATAAACTGTCTCTTGTTCAGGGCATACAATCTCATCTGTACAGACCTACAAAAGAAAGTTATTTCCTCTAATAAGATAATGGGACATTCTAAACTTTAAGTAATATAAGAATTTTTTAAAAACATTATGAAATTTGAAGGTACATGAAACAATGTATGTACAACACATTCAGTGAATATTCAACATGGTTGACGTTAATGGTAGGCATAAATTCAAACGAACTTCCAGAGTTGACTGAAAAGACTATGCCACTGTTTTTAACATCATTGTAAAATAACGATATTCAAATAAATTAAAAGGTCTACAATTTTTTTTAATGGAATGCTCCATTCAATTTTCAAAATCACAAAACTAAGATTTGTAAAAACTGGGTGGACAGTGCTCCCTTGCCCACAGTGGACAAGTTGGAACTGGGGAAGGTAAAAGAAGTCTCTGACCGTAGTGTACATGTACAAAATCTATCTATGATAAAATTACTTTTCCCGTATAACATTATGAAATCCTTCTAACATTACTACAATAAAAAGCTACGCCGAGCGCAGCATGATACGACCGCAACAAGTTGAACCCTGTACATTGGAGGCCCAATATGGATAGTCCATTGCTTTGGTCACATGAAGCCCATGGTGGACTTACAAAGCTTTTTGACACATGCATCCTAATGCATTTTTGACAAATATATTTACATCAACATCTTATACAAAAAGCCTTATTTCTATACATGTATTAATTTACAATTTTGGCCCTTTGACCCTTAATTCCTCAAAAATGGTAAAAGATATTGCTAATCCGATAAAAAGTAATAAGAAATTTTGTACATGGAATCCGATGAAAAAAAGATTTTGAAAATCGGACCACAAATAAAAAAGTTGATTTTTTGGGTGTGGTCTGTCTTTAGCCTCCTGTAACAATGTAATGGTGAAATACATATCAAAATCATTGACACATTTTGTTGACAGAATTTAATGATGAATTCAACAAAGAAAGAATTTTCAAAATCTAATGAATAATAAGCATTCTACAACAGTTTTGTCAATACAGCCGTTTTAGCCCTTTTTGGCCCTTTTTTTCTAAAACAGTAGGGGCCACAAACCCCAAATACAAAACCAAGATTCCTTTAGTGGATATAATCATCATATATAAACTTCATAACAATTGGCAGGCCCACTACAACTTAATTTTTGGTATAAAACTATTTGCATTGACAAACTTTTAAAAATGGCGTTTTTGGCCCCTTTGACCCCTAATTTCTCAAAAACGGTAGGAGATATTGCAAATCTGATTGAAAAACGCAGGCAGGGATTTTCACAAGGATTCCAATGAAAAAAAGATTTTGAAAATCAGACCACAAATAAAAAAGTCAATTTTTTGGGTGTGGCCCCTTTTTGACCCCCAGTATCAATGTAACAGTGCAATATATATCAAAACCATTGACACATTTTGTTGACAGAATTTAATGATGAATTCAATAAAAAAAGAATTTTCAAAATCTAATGAATAATAAACATTTTACAACAGTTTTGTCAATACACCCGTTTTAGCCCTTTTTGGCCCTTTTTTTCTAAAATGATAGGGGCCACAACCCCCAAATACAATACCAACCTTCCTTTAGTGGTAACAAACATCATATCAAAATTTCATAACATTCGGTCAATATTTACTCAAGTTATCACACGGAAACCAAAGTGTCCACAGACGACGACGACGACGCCGACAACGACGACGACGACGACGACGACATCGCCATAACATTATACGATCGCAAAAATTTTGCGGTCGTATAAAAAATCAATCATAAGGTCTGCTACAACATCGTCACATATAAAAATAACAACTTTCATGTAAAAGAAATAGGGAAAAACACATTCATGACATTGATATGAATATTCTATTGTACATGTACAATGTACATACAAAATGTGAGAAGACAATTATGATCTGACAACCTCAGTTGTCATGGCCACCCAATTCACTCAGCCACCTACATGTTCATGTGGGGTATGTACACACCTTGGTCATAATGTGGGCTGACCACTTACCTGACATCAGAATCCCATGTCCTTAGTTGTTTCTTACAACAAAATACATGTAAGGTCATGCTGTAACTGGAGAGCATAATCTATAATACATGTTCAAAATGTATTGTCACCAGAGATCAAATCTTAACCGACACAGTGACAAGCCAGCTTGTTACCAAATGAGCTAAAGATTTAAACTTCCAGCTGTTAATTACTTGAGGCTTTATATTAAATACATGTACTAGAATACAGGTACATGTATATAATTTGTTAAATTACACTTTACCCTCCTCAAGAGTCTTCACATCTTAATGAATAACTCATAACTAGCTCCGTAAACCCTGTTTTTTTAGGTGGGCTCCAAATGTAATCAGAGAGCATATGATCCACACCGCTGTCACTGGGGAATCAATCCTTACCGCCACAGTGACAAGCCAGCTCATTACCCACAAGCAGGCATTTAAACTGTCCTGTTACACTGCTAACTTGTTCGCTTCCAACACATTTACATTATTGATTGACAACAACAAAAAGGACAAGATATGATAAGTGCTAAATTTGGCCCCCTAATTAACCACTTTTTTTTGGTTCAATTGAACTGAAGGTAAATTATTCTAGATCAGTTCTTAGATGAACAAGGTATAGTAAAATAACATTAATTTTAACTAAATCTTGTTTATTACGTCACAGTGACGTCATCAAATTATGTGAAAATGGCCTTTTTGTGGAAAAGTGTAAAAATCATGCAAATTTTTAGCAGTTTTTGGCAAATTTAACTATGAGCCACACGGAGTACCACAAAAATATTTGTGTGGTCTGTTTCTATATTAAATATGATTATCTACATAAATTATTGTAGTGGTACTCTGTGTGGCTCATAGTTAAATTTGCCGAAAACCACTTCAAAATTGCTTTAATTTTACAGTTTTTCACCAAATCACGATATTTAAGCCACTTTGGGTAATTATTTCAACACTATAATGGATCACTATAAACAAAATTATGCTGATATAGTAAAGTTTAACTACTTTAAAGTATATATCACATACTTTTAGCTCATTTTTATAATTTTAAAATTGGGGGCAAAATTGGCCTCTTATCATATCTTGTCCTTTATATGTTTAAAAACAAAAGAACCAAACTTATATATCTCCTACATTTGAAAAAAAAACCTTAGTACAGTCATGCCGATAGCCTCAGCCAGGTGATTGCTGTTTTCTGTATAGTTAGGATAACATAACCCTTACTCAGTTATTCTCCATGAGGGTTACAATTCCAACCCATCATTCTCAACAGAGCAAAGCGAATCTGATTTGTGGCGCTCAAGTTCATGCACAATGATGCAATTTATGGCAACAGGCCCTCTATAAGATGATATGTTTTTGTTATTTTACATCTTATTCGCTCATCATAACAACTTATAATGTTTAATCACTTAGTATTTTATGCTATTAAATTTCTGATTCTGAATTTCATAAAGTTCAAGATCAGTATAAAGATTAAAATATCAAACTTTAACAATATATCTGAAATTTATCAACACGTTTGACTGAAACTTATCCCCGAACACAGTGTTCCATAATGCAAATATTCAAACAGATTAGAAAAAGTGTGTATTAAAGAACAAGAGGCTCCCAGGAGCCTGAATCGCTTACCTGGTCTTGATGACATTCAACCCTATGAAGAACTTTGTAGAGCTAAATAAGCTGAACATTTAAGGAAGCAACAGCTTTTCTCATTCAGAAATAGTTTTCATTCTGTAGGCCAAAAACGTGCAAAATGTTATTTAAAGGGTCGTCTGAACACTTTGACTCTATAGAGACTTTTTTAAGAGCGTAATGAGCTGAACATTTAAGCAAACAACCTCTTTTCTATATATCTGCTATGGTTTTCATTTTATTAGCCAAAAACATGAACACATGTTAACTTAGGGGCTGTTATCCCTATAAGGGGTCATCTGACAACTTCAACCCTACATGTATGAATGCTTTTGTAGAGCTAAATGAGCTGAACATTTAACCAAGCAACAGCTTTTCTCTTTCTGCAATAGTTTTCATTCTATAGGCCAAAAACACTATTTTTTGCCTTTCAGGGGCTGTAACCCTATGGAGACTTTAGAAGAGCTAAATGAGCTGAACATTTGAGCAAGCAACAGCTTTTCCCTATCTGCAATAGTTTTCATTCTATTGGCCAAAAAACACTATTTTTTGCCTTTAAGGGGCTGTAAACCCTAAAGGGGTCATCTGACAACTTCGACCCAATGGAGACTTTAGTAGAGCTAAATGAGCTGAACATTTAAGCAAGCAACAGCTTTTCTATATCTGCAATAGTTTTCATTCTATAAGCCAAAAACATGAAAAAACACTATTTTTCACCTTTAAGGGGTCATCTGACAACTTCGACCAAATGGAAACTTTTGTAGAACTTTTGATGCTGAAGCAGTAGGGTAGCATCATATTTCATCTATCTCTTATACTTTTTGATTTACAAGCCAAACACAGTAGTCTGAACCCCCCAGTCTATTTTTAGTAACAGTGGCGATGTTTTTTGACGGATCAAAAATCAAAACGCAAGTTTGGTGCAGGACACCCTAAGGTTCATTCATACCAAGTTCTATTTCGTTCCGTCAGTAGTTTCAGAGGAGAAGATTTTTTAAAAATTGTTAACGGACAACAGATGACGAAGACAGACAATGTTGGATGCCAAGTGATGGCAATAGCTCACCTGGACCTTTGGTCCAAATGTGCTAAAAATGTTTTGCTCCGTTGAGGTCAATGGGCAGGAATGGTAACCCTAACGGAGAGTAACAGAGTAATGGTTACATTATCATAATCATATTCTGTATTCTGTACTTGTCAGAAATTTAGGACACTGAATTTTCACTCCTGTAGTTGTAGATTTTCGATTGACGCGCGTTAACATTGTATGATTGAGAGATTGCTACAAATCTAGACAAATGCAAAATGGTCGTGGGCGGGATTGATTGTCTTTGGATTTTACCAGTGAGTATGTTGATTAAGAAGGAACTGGGTGGTAAATTAAAATGCATGTTGCTTCAAATTTCAAATTAATATTCTTACAGCTCGATTTCTTTTGCCATGTTGGCAGGTCAATACTTTTCATGTTGTTTACAAGCGTCAGAATGAAATTGATGTGGAGAAAAATAATAAATAAGCACCAAAATCGGAAAAGACTTGAGTACAGTTCCGAATTCACATTCAACGGGACGAAAATCTGAAAAAGGGGGGGATTCCGCTAGATGTAAAAAAGTTAATTAATTTGATTAAAGCTCTCTTTTTTTTATAAAAAGTTTAATTTTATCAAAATGGATATTGGAGCAAAGGGGCTTGATTGGACAGGAACATACATTGTAACTTTAATAGACCATGCCTCTAATTGATTAATGCAATTATATTTTGCCCCAATATTTTGTTCTATGACAGACGATCAATGTGTGTCATTAAAAAAAACCACAACCACAACAACAACAACAATATCAAAAGAAAAGAAAACAAAACCAAATAAATCAGAAACAACTGAAAACACACACACATTTTTTTTTCTTCTCTTTGTTTTTCAATTCAATTTTATTTGATATTTTATATCTATTGTCTTTTCTTTTGGTGTGTGTTTTATTTTGTTCAATTATAACATGACAGTTTAATAATTTAACAAATTTAGTTAAATATTAATTTGGCGTTTAATTCTTTCATTTAATCAATGTATAAACTAAAGGCCTACCACCAATAGTCCTCATTGTAACGTCACTATTCTGGTTGTCACGGCACCTAGATTAGTTCCGTGCAGTTAACTTTAAAGAAAATTCTAAGAAATCAAGAACCAGCGTTTCCGAAATCGTGATCGTGTAGACCAAAATGGGAAACAAATTCTATATCGGTTTCCAGTCGGATGGGTTATAACTGACCATAAACTGACATCACTTAAAGAGCACAGAAAACAATAGCGGATCACAATGTTCTTCAAAGTGGTTGAGTGGCGAGTGCACTGCCGGCAATTTTACTTGAGGAATGGAATCAGCCAACAAAATCAAGAGGCAAATCAAATCAAGCCATGGAAGTGACTTTGTGACCACAAGCAATTTCGAAGGACTAGACTGGATTAAGAATCGATCTAAACCGAAATAATAAAAAAAACATTGATTCTTCACACGAACATCAGATGATAAGGACCATCTCGAAGAAAAAAGACAGTTTCCTCCGGCTTGACTAAGCCACACCGATCCTCCGGTTATATCCTTCTGTTTCTGTATCTGTACTGATACCTCGAAGACACCATTTCTGGTTTTTACTCGTCGGGCACAAAGATAACCGCGTCCGATTCATGCAAGGAATAATCAACAGAAACTACGACAGATAGAGCCTTTGCGCTCTGAAGGATAATGATGATTAACCAAGGAAGCGTGGGATGATTAAGAAGCGAGGATTAAATCACAGAAAACCCAAATTCTGTGTTGCCGAAGAATCTGGAGGAGCTGCTTTCAAGGAATTTGTAAGTTCTTTTATCATAAGCCTGAAAACATTAATGGGTTGTTTTAATTTTACTTTTTTTTTCGGACCGATTCGTAATATTGCCTGCTCCTGGGTGTAAAAAGTATAGGCACACAGCAGCGCTTGTGCACCAGTAGTCATCCCTATGAGACTAGGATATTTTTTAACATGGGCTCTATGGGAGATCTCGCAGGAGGGATTTTTTGAATAGGGTATCGTACTATAGTAAGACCAATTATATACGGCAAAGACAAATGTATTAACCTTAGGGTATTATGTAGCCTTAATACGCACTTAATTACCCTTGTTAATTAACTTATTAATCAACAGTAATTAATTATAAAACCAGGAAGTTGTTGGGTGTTTTTGGCCGGAATTGTAAAAATCTAGGTAACCGCGGTCGGCGGCGGCGGTGGAGGAGGGCGGTGTCGCATAATTATAGGTCCGGGTCCGGCCGGACCCGTAATGTTAACATTTTGGGTCCGCCTTTGGATTATTTTGTCTATAAGTATTGGTCCGGGCTTGAAAAAATATACATGCTTCTATTTCAAGATAACAATAGAAACTATTTTAGTTCATTTTACAATTACAAACAGTTGTTCCAAGATAAGATATAATCAAACCCAATTTTAGTTTGAGTTTTGTCATTTTCAATCAATTTTTGATAGTCTCAGTAGAGTTCATAAACGACTTGTACGCCCGTTTGTGCGTCATTTTGTCTTTTTTCTCATATTTGAATGTTAACATATATACAAGTTTCTCTTTATTTTATATACAAATTTGTATTGAATGATATAAATTTTATTCATTTGATTTTAATTCAAATTTTAGTCGTTTGCTGAAATAAAACGTATTTTTTCTTATTAATATCTTGTTCTGAAATTGAACCTATGTAAGTAATAAGTGACAATAGGAGTTGACTCATCAATACATGTATTTATAAAAATAGTAATAAATCAAATGCATTTACCTGCTTTACCTATTCCATAGACCCTATATACCTGTCTCAAATAATTCACACCTATTACACAGCAGATAAATTGGACCTCCAGCTGGCTATTTCAAACTATTCGGCAATCAGTTACATCAGTATGGCAAGCCGTTTTTACATTTATTCCTCTTTATAGATATCTCATAAACTTTATAAGATATCTCATATACTTTATAAGATATCTCATAAAGTTTATAAGATATCTTATAAACTTTATAAGATATCTTATAAACTTTATGAGATATCTTATAAAAAATAATTAATAAGATATCTCATATACTTTATAAGATATCTTATAAACTTTATGAGATATCTTATAAATTCTATAAGATATCTTATTTACTTTATAAGATATCTTTAAAAGAAAATGAGATATCTACTAAACACAATGTTTATAAGATATCTGATAAAGTTTATAAGATATCTCATAATGTTTATAGGATATCTTATAAAGTATATGAGATATCTTATAAATTATTTTTTATAAGATATCTTATAAAGTTTATAAGATATCTTATAAAGTTTATCAGATATCTTATAAACTTTATGAGATATCTTATAAAGTATATGAGATATCTTATAAATTTTATGAGATATCTTTAAAGAGGCCTTATAAAAATATAAGATATCTTATAAAGTTTATAAGATATCTCATATACTTTATAAGATATCTTATTAAATATATAAGATATCTCATATAAATTTGAGTTTATAAGATATCTTAATAAAACATATGAGATATCTTATAAAACATATAAGATATCTCATAAAACATATAAGATATCTTATAAAACATATAAGATATCTCATAAAGTTTATTAGATATCTTATAAAGATTATGAGATATCTTATATAAAATAATTTATAAGATATCTAATAAAAGTTATAAGATATCTTATAAAGTTTATAAGATATCTCGTAAACTTTATGAGATATCTTATAAAAAATAACTTATAAGATATCTCATAAAATATATAAGATATCTTATAAACTTTATAAGATATCTTATTAGTTTTATAAGATATCTTATAAGTTTTATAAGATATCTTATAAGTTTTATAAGATATCTTATAAATTATTTTATATGAGATATCTAATAGTCTTTATAAGATATCTTATAAACTTTATGAGATATCTTATATGTTTTATAAGATATCTTATTTGTTTTATAAGATATCTTATATGTTTTATAAGATATCTCATATGTTTTATAAGATATCTTATAAACTACCATTTTTATGAGATATCTTATATATTTAATAAGATATCTTATAAAGTATACGAGATATCTTATAAATTTTATGAGATATCTTTAAAGAGGAATAAATATAAATATGGCGTGCCATACATCAGGGCCTTCTAATACAGTTAGTTATAGAAGGCCCTGGTTACATATAACAGTCCGACATTTTTTTTAAATGGGAAGTGCCGAAATTGCCAGGGCGTGACGAAAATTTCTGATATCAACAGTACATTTTTTAAAATCATTATTTATGCATTTTTACTAGATACTGTACACTGATACTGTATAACTTTTTAGAAAGTATGAGATGATTATTTTTCATTAAATTATTATAATAATAATAACTTTATTTGCAAATTACACCCATGGGGGGTCAAGCAAACACAATACAACATAAAACATATTTACATTCAAACAATGACATGTAATTAATTAGATAAGAACTTTGACCGATATGGACCCTATCTTCGCAGTTCCAAGGACTGCTTTATAAAGTCATTTATAAATGGTACAAGTTCATTTTCAGCAGATAAGATAACAAGTAGTTGCTGGGCAGGTTCTAATTCTAAAAAGTTTGATTTAATATTAGATATATTATTATAAAGAGAAGATCGAAAAACTGAATATTTTGAGCAGTGTGTAAAGAAATGAAGCTCATCTTCAACTTTCTATTCTCATGACAATATCTACAAAAACGTTGATTTCTGGGAATATTTTTGTATCTGCCCATTTCAATTTCTAGGAAATGGTCACTAACTCTGTATTTAGTGATCTGCTGTCTTATTTTAAAATGTTGATTAACTATGTAGTCTTCAATCTTAATTTCTTTCTTTATCTGACCATATAAAAATAATTTAGAATTTTCAGAGGTTGCTGATAATTTATCTAGTGTTTTTACTTTATAGTGCTCATTAATAATATTATTTAAAAAAGATTATATTATTCTTTATTTTGTTAAATGGTTTATCAAAGGATTCATAATCTTTAGAATCATTCCCAACTCCTGAAAAATAGACGTGGAAAAGCTGTACCATGTATAACATCCACCATTATGCATATGTTTACATAATTCATATGCTTCCTTATATCATTTTGGTTTAGTCTACAAAAATATAATAAGACTTGTCTTTTTATGAAAGATGCCACTGAAAATCTACTAAGTTCAGATTTAGCTGATATATTACAAGATGTCTTTTTAAGACTCAATACAGATTTGCAAAATCTGTTGTGGATAGTTTCATAACAGAGTTTATCTTCTAGAGATAGGAGATCAAAAATGGAGTCATTTTAGCTGCCCTATCTCTAGACCTTATAATACTAAAATAGTCTTTCATAAACCATATTTCAGAATTGTATAATAAAATTGGTTGAATTAAAGTGTCAAAAAGTTTACACGATAATTCAATTGGTATGGATTCGTAGTAATGATACATTTTTGTTTGATTATCGGGTAATAAAGAAATGTTTTCGTCGATGACGTCATCATCCTTTTTAGAACCAATCACATTTGAAAGAATCCTTTTATCTTCTGGGGTGGTTGGTTTTAGATCTAAAAGAAGGAATCCATGTGGTTGGACAACGGCTTCATAAAACTTATTCATAAAGTAACCTGTCTTTCCTGGATGCATTTGCCGTGCTAAGGTCATTACTTGTTGTTGATCGATCGGATTATTGAATAGGACCATATACTGACAATTTCGTCGTTGAGTCGGATCTTTACTAAAGTATAAATTCTGATTGATGGACAAAACCGAAAGGTTTCTGTGGTGGCTGCCTTCAGTAAAAAGGTCTGTAATTCTACTGTCTTTTGAAGTTGAAGCCATAACATCATCAAGAATTATTAAGTTCCTGATAGAAGGATTCAAGTAGCTGTCTTTGTCAATATCCATAGGAATACCCTGGTTGAATTCGACTTGAGGGTGTACTGAACGTTTGATTTCATCGTACAACGGTTGCCAACGCCTGTAGACCCAAATAATTCGCTCGGGCCAAGGTGTTATTAGATGCTGTTGTAAAACAGTCTTGACTAAAAATGTCTTTCCACATGATGTTGGTCCACTGAAAATACCAGTAAAAGGATGTTTGAATTTGAATTCTTCACGAGGCATTGGATGAAGTGGTGGTGGTGGTGGCAGCGACGTTGGTGATGTTGGTGCTGGTGGTGGTGGTGTTGGCAGCGATGGTGGTGGTGGTGCCATCTCATCGTTTCCATGCTTGTTATTTCTATGCCTTAAAAAAACATCCTTTCTCGAAAATTTTATATTACAATCTGGACAGAATTTATCCATCTTTACACGGGAAAGTCTGATTTCATAATGAGCTTTTAATTAGAAACAAAACCTTAAATACTACTGCTACAATGCATTATGGGTAAAAAATGTCCTATATATTTAACCTTCTACTTGCAGTTAGTCAGTGTGGAAAGAAATTCCGAGATGGAACATAGCTGTCTTACCTGCGGGATGTCATTTCCAAAAAAGAGTTTACTCCTAAAACATCAGCGAGACTTAGGTCACAATGGAACTCATGAATGCCTACAGTGCAAAAAGAAGTTTGGAAGAAAAGATAATTTTGAACGACATATGGATAGACACAATGATCAGACATTATATCATTGTAATGAATGTGGAAAGATATTTTCTAGGAAAGATAATTTAGATCAGCATACGCACCGCTACCATAACCAGGTTGGAGGAGGATTGAAACGAAAGGGGTCAGAAATCAATAAACCTCCGATGAAAAAGCGATTGGTGAAAAAGAATGCACCTGGTCGATTTTATGATCTTTCAGTCGTTACTGAGCATAGCATCCCAAAATTCAGGACGAAATCAACAACGTATAAAGTGACATTTAAAGAACTAGAGGTTAGAGATTTACCGAAAATCTTAAAAACGTTGCAGCTTTTGTTTGATTCGCTGATCAAAGATTTGACTGAATTTATGAAACCAGAGGATCTTGTTCGAATGTCCGTTCAGTGTCCAGAGTTGGATTTCCCTATAACCATACCGTTTTTGAAAGTGGCACAATTTACTTCAGAAACGCTTTTGAAAGAAATAGAGCGAGTTTTACAGTCATATGAAGAGTTTGTACTCGATAGTTCACTAGAAATAGAGATAACACATGTAGACATGCCCATTGGTAAAGGTAAAAAGCATACCTTCGTAGACCTTGATCGTTACTTATTAGAAAAACAATGCGTGATTCGCATTCAAAATAGAGATGAATTATGCTGTGCCAGAGCTTTAGTAACCGCTAAAGCAAGGTTAAATCAAACCAGAGATTGGGATGGTATACGGAAGGGATATAAGATACAAGAACAGATGGCTCGAGTATTACATTGTCAAGCAAATGTACCTGTCGAAAGATGTGGCATCGAAGAAGTCAAACTATTTCAAAAAGTAATGGAGGACGTACAAATTCATGTTTTATCGAAAGAACATTTTAATAGCATTATATACGAAGGTCCAGAATCTGATAACAAGATATATCTGTACTATCATGATGAACATTTCGATGTAATCACTAGCATGCCGGCATTTCTAAATCGTAATTATTATTGCCATTCATGTCACAAAGGATATCAACACAGAGAGCAACATAGATGTAATAACGTGTGTCCATCATGTCGCAAGATACACCAAGGATCCGAAGCAGAGTGGATATATTGTGTAGATTGTAACCGTTATTTTAGGGGTACAAACTGTTACGAACTACACGCAAAACAAACACACAAAGGAAACTCCACATGTAGTACGTACTACCGATGTAAAAGATGTACTCAAACAATTAACAGAAAGATGCACAAGAAAGAACATAAATGTGGTGAGACATATTGTAAAACATGTAAAGATTATTTCGATGAGGAACACCTATGTTACATACGGCCTGTGGTAGACGACACGTGCGATGAGAAAGAAAACAATGAACAATCTTATATCTTTTTCGACTTTGAATGTACACAGCAAGATATGATTCAATGCAGTTCAGGGTATCAGAAGGAGAAGGACGGATCAAAATGTATAAACTGTCATAAATCAAACTGCGGCGCCTACGAGCATAGACCAAATTTATGCGTTGTTCAAAAAGTATGTCTCAGGTGTTACACCGAAGAGCTAACTTCTTGTAGCTCATGTGAACATTGTGGTCATAACGAAATGATCTTTGATGGATTGAACGCTGCTGATGACTTTTGCAAGTGGCTATTTTCTGGAAAAAATAACGGTTCTACTGTATTATGCCATAACTTTAAAGGCTACGACTCGTTTCCAATACTGAAGTATTTGTTCGACAATGGAATCATACCAAAGATCATTCCGACTGTTGAAATACCGGCATGCAACATTAGAATGATCGATTCTATCAGCTTTCTACCTGTAGCACTAGCAGAGCTTCCTAGGATGTTCGGTTTAACAGAAATCACAAAAGGTTTTTTCCCACATCTTTTCAATAGAAGAGAAAACCGAGGCATTGTTATGGCACATCTTCCAGACATCAACTATTATAATCCGGACTCAATGACAACGGATCCAACCAGAGCTTGTAATCGGAAACTTTTTCTAGAATGGTATGATACACACAAAAATGATTCATTTGATTTCAACAAAGAACTTTTAAGATATTGCCGCTCAGATGTAGATATCCTTAGACGCTGTTGCCTAAAAATGGAAATCACTTCAAATGAAGGAGAAGGAGGAATTGATCCATTTTCCCATTGCATTACAATAGCTTCAGCATGTAATCTTGTGTTCAGGCGGAAATTTCTAGCACCTGAAACAATAGGAATAATACCTGTTCATGGATATCGGCCTTACGAGAAACATTCTATTAAGGCATTAAAATGGATTCAGTATATGTCAAGTACCAAAAGCATACACATTCAACATGCTAGAAACGGCGGTGAGAAGAGAATAGGGGAATACCGTGTAGATGGATACCATGAATCAGAAAGTGGTGTTAAAACAGTTTTCGAATACCATGGGTGTTTCTGGCATGGCTGCAGCAAATGCTTTTCTCGTGAAACTATGAATCCAGTTAATCAAATGTCGATGTCTGATCTTCACCAACGGACCTTAGAAAAGAAGAATTATCTTGAACGTCAAGGATATGACTACATATCAACATGGGAATGTGAGTTTGATCTCGATATTTTGAACAACACTGATATCAAAAGTTTCGTTAATAAGGTGAATTATGTTCTACCACTAGAACCACGAGATGCATTCGCTGGAGGAAGAACAGAGGCATTTAAACTCTTGTACGAAGTCAAAGAAAAAGAAAGTCTTAACTATTATGATGTTACATCCCTATATCCTTATATCAACAAGACGGGAAAAGCAGTATTAGGTCATCCAACAGTGATAACAGAAAACTTTGGAAGCATTTCTCATTATGAAGGTTTAGTAAAATGTAAAATCATTCCGCCACGAAAACTTTACGTCCCCGTTTTACCGGCAAAGATCAACAACAAGCTACTGTTTGCCTTATGCAAGACATGTGCTGAGACAAAACAGCAAAGTGTGTGTTTACATTCAGCAGAGCAGAGAGCAATCACTGGTACTTGGGTTACTGATGAGGTTAAAATGGCACTGCAGAAAGGATATATTCTAGACACGATGTATGAAGTTTGGCACTTTGACAACATTCAGAAATATGACCCTGAGTCAAAGTCTGGGGGTATATTCACGGACTACATCAACACGTTTTTAAAGATGAAACAAGAAGCAAGTGGATGGCCTACTTGGATCATAACTGAGGACGATAAACATAAATATATCGAAGACTACTTTGAGAAGGAAGGAATCAAAATGGAATATGATAAAATAGTGAAAAACCCAGGACTCCGTTCATTGGCAAAGTTAATGTTAAATAGTTTCTGGGGTAAATTCGGACAACGCTCCAATTTACCACAAATAGAATACGTATCAGACCCTGCACTGTATTTTGATATCCTGACCAGTGATCAACAAGAAGTTTCTGGTGTCAATTTCGTATCTGATCAAGTTGTAGAGATGAGATGGAAAAACAAAAATGATTTCGTTGAAACATCTGGACGAACTAACGTTGTATTGGCTGCGTATACTACCGCCCAAGCAAGGTTAAAACTTTACAGCTATCTTGAAAAGTTGGATCAGAGAGTTTTATATGCTGATACAGATTCGATAATTTTCGTCACATCTGAAAGGGAGTGGAAACCTTCTCTAGGTGATTACCTGGGCGATTTGACAGACGAAATACCAGCTGGGAATACGATGACACATTTCGTTACGGGTGGACCTAAGAACTATTGTTATAAACTTTTAAAGCCGGATAGCAAAGGTATACAGACTGTATGTAAAGTCCGTGGGATTACTCTTAATTACAAGAATTCTCTCGATATCAACTTTAATACCATTCTAGAATTGGTTACGTCCGGTAGAGAAGACAAAATAACTGTTGTGGATGAGCATAAGATAGCACGTGACCAAAAGAATAGTAGACTAGTGACAAAAACTGAAAGGAAAGACTATAAAATTGTATTTGATAAAAGAGTGATTACTAATGATATATGTACAATTCCTTATGGATATTAAAAAAATACAGTTAAACATGTTTGTATTATTTGCCAATATTGTATTTTAACTAATAAGTAAAAAAAATAGAGACTATTCGGATCGCAAATTATTACTCTTATTGAATAACGACATCCATTAAACAAAAACAAAAAACTCCTTAAGATATCTTAAGCTTGTAAAAGGCGTAGATCCATTACATCATGGACTTAATTACTGTTGATTGATAAGTTAATTGACGAGGGTATTTAGATACATATTAAGGCCACATAATGCCCTAGGGTTAATGCATAAACATCTGTCTTGTCTACTTGGCTGTGAATAATAGGTCTTACTATAGTACGATACGCCATTCGCGAGATCTCCCATAGAGCCCATGCTTAAAATCACGCTCATTGACAACCATCCCAATATTTTAATTAATGTTTCATAACCTATATTAAAAGGGTGTGATTAACTGGGAAAAACAATTACGAAATTTCTCTGTCCCGGCCGGGAGCCCTCAGCCGCCGCCGCCACCGCCACCGACCGCGGTTACCTAGATTTTTACAATTCCGGCCAAAAACACCCAACAACTTCCTGGTTTTATTATTAATTACTGTTGATTAATAAGTTAATTAACAAGGGTAATTAAGTGCGTATTAAGACTACTTAATACCCTAAGGTTAATACATTTGTCTTTGCAGTATATAATTGGTCTTACTATAGTACGATACCCTATTCAAAAAATCCCTCCTGCGAGATCTCCCATAGAGCCCATGTTAAAAAATATCCTAGTCTCATAGGGATGACTACTTGCACCCATGAAAGAGTGCACGTGCCCATAAAGTATCCTGACATCAGGTTGACAAGCTGCTTTGCCCACAGAGCGATTGCCTTGTGAGCCCGTGTGATTCGGGTAATCCTGTCGTCTTGCAATCATTATTAATTTCGTTAATTCACATAATACCATTTCATCTAACAACTCTTAGAAAGTATAGTATTTTTTTGGGGGTTGTTGGATCTTCTTGAAAACTTCTGAGCAGGTGGATCTTGAGGTGCTGATCACTTTAATTGTGCCAGAATTTTGATATCTGTTACCATTTTTGAGTAATTTGCAAAAAAAACTGCAATTTACCCCTATGTTCTATTTTTAGCCATGGCAGCCATGTTTTTTGTCGAATCAAAATTTTGAACGATAGTTTTGTAGAGGACATACTACAAAATAACTCTACCAAATTTCATTACCAGTACATTTGACTAAGCAGTTTCAGAGAAGAAGATTTTTGAAAAGTTGAACGACGGAGGACAGACGACGGACGACGGACGCCAAATGATGGCAAAAGCTCACATTGCCTTCGGCAAGGTGAGCTAAAAAGGAGGGACGGTAGGATCGGCGGACAATATTCTACTCTTATCGAGGTCGATCTGCAGCAGGGTCCTTTAAACCTGCGAGGAACGTGACATTTTACAAAACACGATGCCCCACTATGGTTTGCACATTATGGGTTGACGACCCCCGGCATTCATCATGATAGGGCTGTCCATTCAACCAACTAAGGCACACATCCCAGTCGCTCTGCGGTCAGGTTTCTGAACGCTTCATTTTGGTGGATTTTTACCGATAAGCTTAGCGCTGATGTGGGCATATTCGCTACACGGAACCCGCACTCATATTTTCGTCAAAAATGAGTCAAGATTGGTCTTGACCCTAATAAAATAACCAACCCGATTATCCACAAAACTTTATGTGAACTATCGATCAGTTGCTGACCTTACCCAGGAATGGCTCAGAGAGGGGCGTCGGGGGTTGTAACCCATTTTCTTGGAAAGTTTTGTTACATTCGTGCAGATTTTTGGCAAAATTGGTCAAGATGTAATTATCTCTACTTCTTCCGTCAAAGAACCTGGGTGGAATCCACGCCCCAATTAAAAAAAAATCTTGATCCGCCCCTGCAGTTATTGAAAGTCTTACCTCTCACATCTGTCATGGTGATACGTTGGTGCTATATGCTTGGTAAATGCACTAAACATGTCCGAAAACTGCGATAGAAAAGCACGTGCATTATTAGTCCAACTAGGTGTAGAAAATGAGTAGGTGTAAGAATCCATTGTTGTTATTATTTTTCCCTATAACGTTTCAAGAAATACGTAGAAAATCAGAAGCCAAAAATTAATTCAGTTTAAAACTGTCTAGGATGTTATCTGCTGCTTACGATACATCATTGGCTCGATCGTGCATTTAGTGTCATTGCGACACAGAAAATTCTTTCAAATATGGAGAATTTTTTTATCTTCCAAACGTAGCCATGCCTGGAACCACCATTATAGCACGATGCCAATCGATCGATATAGTATTAGAGATTGTGTTTTACGATAACGGAAGTTGGGATTCTCCAAGAGAATATCGATCGGTTTGATCGTTTACATTGATGTCAACACAACATGACATAAGTTAATAATTATGCGCTAGGGCAAAAATCAATCGAATCTAAGACTTTTAATTAAAGAAACAGGTGACTGGACATAATGACAAAACTGCGAGAAACGTTTTCATGCCTAATCGAATGTAAAAAATATTTTCCCATTAGATCTACAACTCGAGAATTGATTATGAAAGTTTTACAATTTTGTAATTGTACAAAGCTTTCTGATTTTTAGCCGATTTGAAAGGATTATATTCTTAGTTGAAAGACAGATCAAGAGTTGCAGTTATTTTTATGCCCCCGCGACGACTTGTCGGGGGACATTAAGTTGTAGTCATGTCCGTACGTACGCACGTAAGTCCTTTCTTATGTACGAATTTCTGTCAAGCTTTTCTTACGGTGGTTCAGCATGACAAACTGTTCATTCTAAGCGACTATCAGACCTGTTGGACTTACTTCCTGTTTAACGCCTACACTGGGGCATCTGTGTCCCATAGACACATTTGATCTTTTTTATTTTATTTTCTTAATCTAAAATCTGAATACACGTTTTTTTTTTTCGGCCTTTCGAATGGCTTTTATTATAGTCCAGCTTTTATAGTCGAAGCGCGCGCCACATGCAGTAAATGATTTGCTGGTTTGCACTTAGTTTTCGCCGAGTTATTAAGTGGTTATAGGTCTGCTGCTTGAATCTTCTCACATGCTTACATATGTTCAGGAAGAACAGACAAAACAAGTCAAAGATACCCAGAAAAAAATGAAGGTAATAAAGCATAAAACGATGCAAGTTTACATATTTCTTTAAAAATGTACAAAACATACTTCACAACAATCTGTTTAGTTTTCGACATAATATACATTGATTGCTGATCTAAAGGAGAATGACATTAAGGGCACAGCATGGGTAATTCAATATTTCATAAGACGCACGTGTAGTCGCATCAATAAAACTTTTCATAAACGAATTGCACATTTCTATACATGTAAGATGAACAAATATATACCCCCAGAATTTACACTTTTCTTTATGTACATGATGTATGAGGGTTAATTAAACTTATCGGGGAAATTATCAAACATTTTCGTTGTCATCTGTGAACAGATGCGTAAAAACGTCCAGTTCATCCTGTGCTTGTTGTGTGTCAGAACCCTCTTTCGCATCCTGAGAAACAGACGACGAACTGAAAACTGTTGATGTATCGACGGACGAATTTGTTCCCGTTGCGACTCGTGGACTGTTCTTTGGGGGTTCCGGAAGTGGAATTATTTCTGGTATTGTCTGCAGTTTGTTAGGTGACAAATAACAGGGCGAAACAACGACCGGTCTGGTGACATAGTTGTTCTCGAAGCTCAAATGAGACCCCTCGGAATCTTGTGTCTGCTGTTTCACTGGTTGAGCTGGGGCGACTTCAAATTGAACTCCCGTTGTCGTTTCTTCTTTCGACACCGACGCAGTTTGAGTAGATTCTGTAACAACCGACGGTTGTTGCGTCGGTTGAAACACTTGAAAAAATCGCCCTTGTGAAGGACTGCAATATTCGGACGTGACGTCATATGCTTTAGAACGGATGGAGGAGGTCTCTGAAGGCTGAGGTGTTGCCCTCCTTTGATTAGAAAATATATTAGAGCTGACAGATTCTGACGGTGTCGTCTGCGTCAGATTCCCACCAAATGTCCCAACTGCGATTCCACCCGGAACCGACATGATGCTAATGACCCCATGTGGTGTAGGTCCGCTTGTCAAGAATGGAAGATTCTGAAAAAAAATAATAAGTTGACAACATTTAAATTATGATTCACTTTAAAGGAAAAAAAACAACAACAAATCTTTAGGGCTTTAACAATTTTGAAACTGACGCGTGTTCCGTCTATGGACACTCTCTGACCAAGCAGGGTCGGATTAAAAAAAAAATGAAAAAGGAGGTGGTCCAGACTAATTTTGCTGAAATTTTCACGAAAATAGTATACTAGTACTCGATGGAAAGGGGGTTCCATCTTGGAACTCCCCTCTTTCAAAAACCAAGCCTTGAAATTTTAAAGCAAACAAGAATATGAAGAGCTCAATATTTAAAAAAAACATGTAAAAAGTTTAAAGACGATCAAACTAGGACTTTTGTTAATTGACATTATATAATGCTTAGTGTTGTTTTGTTTTATATTTTGTCTGGAAGTGCATGAAAATATAGTTTGTATTTGTATTTGATTTTATATTGCTAAAACAGCATTCTTGCATTGTTTTTAACAACGTTGATTCGTTTAGTTGGTGTTTCGTGTACATGTTCTTAAAATTCGTTGTCAGTCGTTGTAGCCATTATGAATTGGTATTCTTTCGTTTGGTTGGCGTTAGATGTACATTTTTATGGCGCTGTGTGTGTTTGATTGGCGGTTCCTCCTTATATTTTGCCGGTGTAATTTGATTGTATGACAGGTGTTGGGCGTACTTTCATTTATTATGCGCTAGCTCGGCGTTATAATTACATTTTTAAAGCAACGCATTTTTGGTTGTTGAATCGGCGTTTTATTGAACCGCAATTTGTTGAGCGTTGCGCGACCATTGTTTTTGTTGTTGAGATTCACTCTTGTTACGACTTGAGTTCGCGTTGTTGATTCCTGTTCGGTTGATTTGTGTTTTGTGTTTCTTCGTGCTGTTCTTGTTAGTGCTTACCGTTTTTGTTGTTGCCCTTTCGGACTTTTGACACTCGAATGTCCAATTGGTGCCTCTTTGCTTCTTATTGTCGTTTAATCTGTATATTTCTAAGGCGCTATTTTTCTTTTTGTTTGATCGGCTTATGATTGTTTTGTTCTTTGTCAGGCGTAGCGGGTATTTGTTTTTCGTTGTCCTGACATTTGATCTGCAATAGTTGTACATCGTTTTTTTTCTGATGGATCGGAGTAACGTTACATCATTTTTATATAAAAAAAAATATTATTTGTATGAACGCTGAATATATGTTATTTATTTTTTTTTCTGTTCTGGAGTTGTTCTATTTTTTTTTATCTGCGTTACTTGTACTTTATTTGTTATTGATTCTTTAAAGTGCTGCTTTTTGTTGGACATGGCGCGCAAATCACATTTTCTTACGTTGTTCAATTTACGTATTTTATTTTTCTGAAAGCATTATTGTGTTGTTTGTCGGGCGAGGTGCGAACCTTGATTTTTATTTGATCTGTCGTTTGATCGATGTTACGTGTATATTTGTTTTTTTAAAGCGTTGTTGTGTTTGTTTGTAGGGCATGTGGCGCATACATTGTTTTTTTTTTCTTTCCTTCTTCTCTTGATTGATCGGTGTTACGTGTACTTTATTTTTAAAGTGCTGTTGTGTAGTTTGTCAGGCGAAGGGCAACCAGTGTTTTCTTTTTCTTTCTTTTTTGATCGGCGTTTCCGGTAAATGTTTTAAAGCGCCGAATAGCAAATTGATAAGCGTTTCATGATCCCTGTTTTGTTTTGCATGTACATCCTTTTTAAAAAGTGTTGTTTGTCGGGCTTAGTTTGAGCATTGTTACTTCTTCCATTGTTTCGTTTGATCGGCGTTCCGTGTATTTTTTTTTCTAAAATCGTTGCTGTGTTGTTTGTCGAACGAGGCGCCCACATTGTTCTTTTGATTTGCGTTACATGTTAAAGTATTGTAGAGCACTGAATAACAATCTGCTCGGCGTTGCACGATCCTTGTCAGTGGCGTAACACAATATAAGCAGTGAAAGCAATTGCTTCTATTTCAATTTCACAAAAAAAAAATGTTCCCCGATATGTAATCGTACTTTACTGCTTCCCCGGCATCACACTTCTTCTGTCCTTCGGAAAAGCAATATAAAAACCTAGCTATGATATTTGTTTACCATAATTATATTGCTTAATTCTCAATCATTTCGGTTTCTGCAATATGATTAGGGAAAGGAACACGAAAGACATGAAATGATGAGCTGGTGACAAGTGGGATAAAGACAATATACGGACACTTGAGCCGACTCACACGACTTTATGCTGTTGTCCCGGGCTGTCTGGTCAGTCTTTTGTCAATCGGTCGATACCTGCAAGGGGTGAATGTAATAATTTTTTAATATGTTGTTCAATTTTACTTAATTTGAATGTCTATGAAGGCGGTTTTTTTTTTCACGACTTAAAAACACTAACTATTAGATAAAAAGAACGATTTTGACGTGCCCTTTTCCCAAACTTCCATGAGCTCCCTGGGAGGGCAGGCGCGTACCGGGCGTATGCCCCCCTAAAGCTGTCAAAATTTATTTTTTTTGCACAAAACCCACGTAAAAAACACTTTAAAATATTCGCGCATCGCTTCGCTCGGCGAGGACCAATCTTAACACTGCCAAACACTTCTTTGCTTCCATTTCGTTTTAAGCCAGTTACGCCACTGCTTGTTTCATTTGTATGTACATCATATTTGAAAGCGTCGTCGTAGTTTTCCATTGTGGATGTTTCAAATTCACGTTTATATTGTAGGTTGTGTCGCGTACGCTTATTTCACATCTCATTTCTTCTATGGTGCGAAAATATTTTTTCTTCTGTTTTTCTGTTGTTCGATCTGAGATACGTACATGTTTACGTGTACATCATTTAATTTTTAGATAGCGCTGTTGTGGTGTCTGACCGGCTCTGTGCGTAAATTGGGTGTTTTTGAGTAATGTGTACTTGTACAATATTTTTTTTTGGTCAGTGCTGTTGTGTTTTTCTAGCGCGTGGTGTGTTCGTTTTTTTCCACGTTGTTCTATTGTTTGATTTGCGTAAAATGTATTTTTTTTTCGAAAGCTCTGTTGTGGTGTTCGACGGGCTAGGTGCGTTCATTATTTATTTGCTTTTGTTTTTCTGTTGTTTGATCTGCGTTACGTGTACTTTAATGTTGAAAGCCCTGTTCTGTTGTTTGAAGGGCGTAGTGAGTAAATTTTAAAAATATTTAAGGTGCATGCATTATTTTTCCCCGTTTTATCCGTTTGATTTGCGTTATGTGTACTTTTATTTAAAAAAAACACTGTTGTATTGTTGGGCGGGCAAAGCGTATATTTACAGTTTTTTCCCGTTGTATTGTTGTTTGATCGGCGTTACATGTATTTATTTTTGAAAGCGCCGTTGTATCGTTTATCGAGCTTGGCGCGTTCAGTATCTTTTTTTTTTGTTCTGTAGTTTGATTTGCGCTATGAGTAGCGTAATGAGTACTTAATTTATTTCAAAAGCGCTGTTGTTTTGTTTGTCGCGCGTGGTATCGTTTACATTTTTTCTGTCGTTGTTTTGTTGTTTGATCGACGAACCGTGTACTTTATTACATGAAGTGGTGTGTGTTGTTTGTAAAGCGTTGTGCGTTAACATTTTTTTCTGTCGAGGTTTTGTTGTTTGATCGGCGTTACCCGTACTTTATATTATTAATCGCTGTTGTGTTGTTTGGCGGACGTGGTATCGCTTACATTTTTATTTTCGTTAGATTATTTTAAATTGGCTTCACATGTATTTTTTTAAAGCGCGCGGTGGTGCGTGAACCATTGTTTTTTTCCGGTTTTATTTTGATTTTTGAATGGCATAACATGTATACTTTTTTTTCTGTTGTTGTTTTGTTGTTTGAATGTCGTAACATGTACTTTATTTAATAAAGCGCTGTAATGTTGTTTGTTTTGCGTGGTGTGTTAAAAATTCTTTCATCTGTCGTTGATTTGTTTGATCGGTGTTATAGGTACCCTTTTTATATAGCGCTGTTGTATTGTTTGTAGGCGTTGTGCGTTAACAAATTTTTCTGTTTTTGTTTTGTTCTTTGAATGGCGTAACGTGTACTTTATTTTTGAAAGCGCTTATGTTTGGTTCATTGGGCGTGGTGTGTGAACAATTTCTTTTCTGTCGTTGTTTTGTTGTTTGAATGGCGTAACGTGTACTTTATTAAATAAAGCGCTATTATGTTGTTTGTCGGGCGTGGTATCGTTTACATTTTTTTTCTGTCGTCCTTTTTGTTGTTTGAATGGCGTAACGTGCATTTTATTTATCATATAGCCCTGTTGTGTTGTTTTTTGGGCGCGGTGATCGGTGTTACGTGTACTTTAATTTGGGAAGTGCTGGTATATTGTTTTTCGGGCGTGGTGCGTTAACATTTTTATTCTGTCGTTGTTTTGTTTTTTGACCGAAGTAATGTGTACCTTTTTTTATAAAGCGCTGTCTTATTTGTCGAATCGGTGTTACGATACTTTTTTGACAGCGCTTGTTGTATTTTTATAAAGCGCTGTCTTATTTGTCGAATCGGCGTTACTATACTTTATTGTATGTAGGTGCTGTGCGTTAACAATCTTTTTCTGTTGTTATTTTGTTGTTTGATTGGCGTTACGTTAACTATATTTTAAAAAGCGCTCTTGTGTTGTTTGCCGGGCTTTGTGCGTGTGTGATTTTTTTTTCTATCGTTGTTTTGTTGTTTGAATGGCATTACGTGTACTTTATTTTAAAAAGCACTGTTGTTTTACGGGCGTTGTGCGTGTACAATTCTTTTTATGTCTTTTTTTGTTTTTGTTTGCATGGCTTACGTGTACTTTATTTGATAAAGCGCCCTTGTGTTGTTTGTCGGGCGTTGTACGTTAACAATTTTTATTTTCTGTCGTTGTTTTGTTGTTTGAATGGCGTAACGTGTACTTTATTTTCCAAAGCACCATTGTATTATTTGCCGGGCGTGATGCATGGACAATTTTGTTTCTGTTGTCGTTGTTTTGTTTGATCGGCGATGTGTGTACTTTGTTTTTGAAAGCGCTTACGTTTGGTTCGTCGTGCGTGGTGGTGCGTGAACATTTTTTTTTGTCGTTGTTTTGTTGTTTGATCGGCGTGTACTTTGTTTTTGAAGGGCTCATGTTTGGTTTGTCGGGCGTGATGGTGCGTGAACTTTTTTTTCTGTCGTTGTTTTGTTGTTTGAACGGCGTCACGTGTACTTTATTTGATAAAGCGCTCTTGTGTTGTGTGTCGGGCGTTGTACGTTAACATATGGTTCTATCGTTGATAAGTTGTTTTATCGGCGCGCTTGGTACATTGTTTTTAAAAGTGCTGTTGTGTTGTTTGCCGGGCGTGCTGCATGAACATTTTTTGATAAAGATCTTGTGTTGTTTGTCGGGCGTTGCGCGTTAACAATTTTTTCTGTCGTTGTTTTGTTGTTTGAATGGCGAAACGTGTTTTTTATTTTATATAAAACGCTGTTGTGTTGTTTGTTGGGCGTGGTCTTTAAAATTGTTTTCTTTTGTCGTTGTTTTGTTTGATTGGTGTTACGTGTACTTTATTTTGGGAAGCGCTGTTATATTGTTTGAAGGCGTTGTGCGTTAACATTTTTTTCTGTCGCTGTTTTGTTGTTAGATCGGCGTTACGAGTGGCCTACTTTGTTTTTGAAAGCACGGGCATGGAGCATGAACAATTTCTTCTGTCGAAGTTCTGTTGTTTGAATGGCGTAACGTGTACTTTATTTTATAAAGCGCTAATGTGTTGTTTTCTGGTGCAAGTACAATTTTTTTGTGTCATTGTTTTGTTTGAACGGTGTTATGTATACTTTTTTGAAAAATGCTGTTGTTTTGTGTGTCGGGCGTAGTGCGTAAAGAACTTTTTTCTTTCGTTGTTTATTGGTGTTACGTTTGCAATATTGTATGAAGCAAGCGCTGTTGTGTTCTTTGTCGGGCGTTGTGCGTTAACATTTTTGTTTCTGTCGTTGTTTTGTTGTTTGAATGGCATAACGTGTACTTTATTTTTAAAAGTGCTGTCCTGCTGTTTGCATGGCTTACGTGCAATTTATTTAATAAAGCACTGTTTGTTGTTAGCCGGGCGTGGTGCTTGTTCATTTTTTCTTTCGTTGTTTTGTTGTTTGAATAGCGTAACATATACTCTATTTTTCATAGCATTGTTGTGTTGTTTGCCGGACGTGGTGCGTGAACATTTTTGTTTTGTTTTGTCTTTGGTTTGCTTGATAGTCGTTACATGTAATTTGTTTTTTGAAAGCGCTTATGTTTGGTTCGTAGTCCATGGTGGTACGTGAACATTTTTGTTGTCGTTGTTTTGTTGTTTAATCGGCATAACGTCTTCTTTATTTGATAAAGCGCTCCTGTGTTATTTGTCGGGCGTTGTTCCTTAACAAATGTTTCTGATGTTGATTTGTTGTTTGATCGGCGTTCAGTGTACTTTGTTTTTGAAATCGCTCTTGTTCGGTTCATCGGGCGTGGTGTGTGAGCACTTTCTTTCTGTCGTTGTTTTGTTGTTTGAATAGCGTAACGTGTACTTTATTTTATTAAGCGCTGTTGTGTTGTTTTAGGCGTGGTGCGTTAAAATAATTTTCTTTTGTCGTTGTTTTGTTTGATTGGTGTCACGTAACCTTTATTTTAGGAAGCGCTGTTACATTATTTGTCAGGCGTGGTGCGTTAACATTTTTTTCTGTCGTTGTTTTGTTTTTTGATCGACGTAACGTGTACTTGATTTTGTAAAGCACTGTTTTCTTTTTTGTCGGGATAGGCGTTATGGACATTTTTTAAAGCACTGTTATATTGTTTGTAGGCGTTGTGCGTTAACAATTTCTTTTTATGTTGTTGTTTGTTATTTGATCGGCCAAACGTGTACTTTATTTTATAAGGCGGTGTTGTGTTGTCTGTAGGTGTTGTGCGTTAAAATTTTTTTCTTTCGTTGTTTTGTTGTATGATCGGCGTTACGTGTGACCTTTTTTGTTTTTAAAAGAGCTATTTGTTTGGTTCGTCGGGCATGGTGCGTGAACAATTTGTTTTTCTGTCGAGGTTTTGTTGCTTGAATGGCGTAACGTTTACTTTATTTCATAAAGCGCTGTTATGTTGTTTTTCGGTGCGTGAACATTTTTTTTGGTCGTTGTTTTGTTTCAACGGCATTACATATTTCTTGTTTTTGAAAAATGTTGTTGTTTTGTGTGTTTGGTGTGGTGTGTGAACATTTTTTTTCCGTTGTTTTGTTTTTTATTTGGTGTTACGTTTGCTATATTGTATGAAGAGCTGTTGTGTTGTTTGTCGGGCGTTGTGCGCTAAAAGTTTTGTTTCTGTCGTTGTTTTGTTGTTTGAATGGCATAACATGTACTTCATTTTAAAAAGCGCTGTCTTGTTGTTTGTCGGGCGTGGTGCGTGTACATTTTTTTCTGTCTTTTTTGTGATTGTTAGCATGGCTTACGTGCGATTTATTTAATAAAGCGCTTTTTTGTTGTTAGCCGGGCGTGGTGCTTGGTAATTTTTTGTTCATTGCCTGGTGGTGCGTGAACATTTTTTTTGTCGTTCTTTTGTTGCTTGTTCGGCCTCACGTGTACTTTATTTGACAAAGCGCCCTTGTGATGTTTGTCGGGCGTTGCACGTTAACAATTTTTTCTGTCGTCGATTTGTTGTTTGATCGGCGTTACGGATACTTTGTTTTTGAAAGCGCTTTTTTGTTGTTTACCGGCCGTGGTGCGTGAACATTTGTTTTCTTTGTCATCGTTTTGTTTGATCGGCGTATCGTGCACATTTTGTACTTTCTTTTGAAAGCGCTTATGTTTGGTTCGTCGTGCGTGTTGGTTCGTGAACATTTTTTAGTCGTTGTTTTGTTGTTTGATCGGCGTTACGTGTAAAGTGTACTTTGTTTTTGAAAGCACTCATGTATGATTTGTCGGGCGTGGTGGTGCGTAAACATTTTTTTCTGTCGTTGTTTTGTTGTTCGATCGGCGTAGCGTGTACTTTGTTTTTGAAAGCGCTGTTGTGTTGTTTGCCAGGCGTGGTGCGTGAACAATTTTTTTGAAAGCGCTCATATTTGGTTTGTTGGGCTTGGTGGTGCGTGAACTTTTTTTCTGTCGTTGTTTTGTTGTTTGATAGGCGTAACGTGTACTTTATTTGACAAAGCGCCCTTGTGTTGTTTGTCGGGCGTGGTGCGTGAACAATTTCTTTTATTTTGTCGTTGCTTTGTTTGATCGGCGTTACGTGTACTTTGCTTTTGAAAGCGCTTATGATTGTTTTTCGTGCGTGGCGGCGTATTATCAATTTTGTTTGGTCGTTGTTTTGTTATGTGATCGGCGATAAGTGTACTTTATTTGATAAAGCGCTCTTTTGTTGTATGTAGGGCGTTGTGCGTTAATAAATTTTTCTGTCGTTGATTTGTTGTTTGATCGGCGATACGTGTACTTTGTTTTTGAAAGCGCTTATGTTTGGTTCATCGGACGTGGTGTGTGAACAATTTCTTTCTGTCGTTGTTTTGTTTTTTATCGACGTAACGTGTACTTTATTTTGGGAAGCGCTGTTATATTGTTTGTAGGCGTTGTCCTTTAACAATTTTTTCTGTCGTTGTTTTGTTGTTTGATTGGCGTGAATTTGTTTTTGTGTCATTGTTTTGTTTGAAAGGAGTTATGTATACTATTTTGAAAAATGATGTTGTTTTGTGTGTCGGGCGTGGTACGTGAAGAATTTTTTCTTTCATTGTTTGTTTTTTTTCTATCTGTGTTACGTTTGCTATATTGTTTGAAGCGCTGTTGAGTTGTTTGTCGGGTGTTTTGCATTAACATTTTTGTTTATGTCGTTGTTTTGTTGTTTGAATGGCATACCGGTAACGTGTACTTTATTTTAGAAAGCGCTGTCTTGTTGTTTGTCGGGCGTGGTGCGTGTACATTTTTCTGTCTTTTTTGTTATTGTTTGCATGGCTTACGTGCGATGTATTTAATAAAGCGTTGTTTTGCTGTTAGCCGGGCGAGGTGCTTGCTAATTTTTTGGCCGTTGTTTTGTTATTTGAAAAGCGTAACGTGTTCTTTATCTTTCAAAGCATTGATGTGTTGTTTGCAGGACGTGGTGCGTGAACATTTTTATTTCTGTCGTTGTTTTGTTGTTTGATCGGTGTAACGTGTTCTTTATTTGATAAAGCGCCCTTGTGTTTTTCGTTAACATTTTTTTGTCGTTGATTTGTTGTTTGATCGTCGTTACGGGTACTTTGTTTTTGAAAGCGCTGTTGTGTTGTTTTGCGGGCGTGGTCCTTTTGTCGTTGTTTTGTATGATCGTCGTTATGTGTGCTTTGTTTCCGGTATGACTGATTCGTTTTTGTCATTTTCTCTGGACTATGAGATTGATCATTCAAGTTCGGTAGTTTTGTTATTACCTTTATTTGATAGCGCTTATGTTTGGTTCATCGTTCGTGGTGGTGCGAGAACATTTTTTTGGTCGTTGTTTTGTCGTTTGATCGGCGTAACGTCTACTTTATTTGATAAAGCGCTGTCTTGTTGTTTGTCGGGCGTTGCGCGTTAACAAATTTTTCTGTCGTTGATTTGTTGTTTGATCGGCGTTCAGTGTACTTTGTTTTTGAAAGCGCCTATGTTTGGTTCATCGGGCGTGGTGTGTGAACAATTTCTTTCTGTCGTTGTTTTGTTGTTTGAATGGCGTAACGTGTACTTTATTTTATAAAGCGCTGTTTTGTTGTTTGCTGGGCGTGTTGCGTTAAGATAATATTCTTTTGTCGTTGTTTTGTTTGATCGGTGTTACGTGCACTGTATTTTAGGAAGCGCTGTTATATTGTTGTCGGGCGTGATGTGTTAACATTTTTTTTTCTGTCGATGTTTTGTTTATTGATCGACTCAACGTGCACTTGATTTTATCAAGCGCTGTTGTCTTATTTGTCGGGATCGGCGTTACGGGTACTTTTTTGAAGTGTTGTTGTATTGTTTGTAGGCGCTGTGCGTGAACAATTTTTCTTGTGGCGTTTATTTTGTTTGAACGACGTTACGTACTCTTTGTTTTTGAAAAATGCTGTTGTTTTGTGTGTCGGGCGTGGTGCGTGAACATTTTTTTCTTCGTTGTTTTGTTTGTTTGATTGGCGGTACGTTTGCTATATTGTATGGAGCGCTGTTGTGTTGTTTGTAGGGAATTATGCGTTGACATTTTAGTTTCTGTCGTTTTGTTGTTGTTTTAATGGCGTAATGTGTACTTTATTTTATAAAGCGCTGCTGTGTTGTTCGCAGGGCGTGGTGTGTTAATATAATTTTCTGTTGTCGTTGTTTAGTTTGATCGGTGTTACATGTACTTTGTTTTTGAAAGCGCTTATGTTTGGTTCGTTGTGCGTGTGAACATTGGTTTTGTCGTTGTTTTGTTGTTTGATCGGCTTACGTGGACTTTGTTTTTGAAAGCACTTATATTTGGTTTGGCGTAAGGTGTACTTTGTTTTTGAAAGCGCTGTCGTGTTGTTTGCTGGGCGTGGTGCGTGAACAATTTTTTGAAAGCGCTCATGTTTGGTTTGTTGGGCGTGGTGGTGCGTGAACATTCTTTTTCTGTCGTTGTTTTGTTGTTCGATCAGCGTAAGTGTACTTTGTTGTTGAAAGCGCTGTTGTGTTGTTTGCCGGGCGTGGTGCGTGAACAATTTTTTTGAAAGCGCTCATGTTTGAGTTGTCGGGCGTGGTGGTGCGTAAACATTTTTTTTTCTTTCGTTGATTTGTTGTTTGATCGGCGTGACGGGTACTTTGTTTTTGAAAGCGCTGTTGTGTTGTTTGCCAGGCGTGGTGCGTGAACAATTTTTTTGAAAGCGCTCATGTTTGAGTTGTCGGGCGTGGTGGTGCGTAAACATTTTTTTTTCTGTCGTTGTTTTGTTGTTTGATAGGCGTAACGTGTACTTTATTTGACAAAGCGCCCTTGTGTTGTTTGTCGGGCTTTGTACGTTAACAATTTTTATTTTCTGTCGTTGATTTGTTGTTTGAATGGCGTAACGTGTACTTTATTTTAAAAAGCGCTGTTTTGTTGTTTGCTGGGCGTGTTGCGTTAAAATAATTTTCTTTTGTCGTTGTTTTGTTTGATCGGTGTTACGTGCACTGTATTTTAGGAAGCGCTGTTATATTGTTGTCGGGCGTGATGTGTTAACATTTTTTTCTCTGTCGTTGTTTTGTTTATTGATCGACTCAACGTGCACTTGATTTTATCAAGCGCTGTTGTCTTATTTGTCGGGATCGGCGTTACGGGTACTTTTTTGAAGTGTTGTTGTATTGTTTGTAGGCGCTGTGTGTGAACAATTTTTCTTGTGGCGTTTATTTTGTTTGAACGGCGTTACGTACTCTTTGTTTTTGAAAAATGCTGTTGTTTTGTGTGTCGGGCGTGGTGCGTGAACATTTTTTTCTTCGTTGTTTTGTTTGTTTGATTGGCGGTACGTTTGCTATATTGTATGGAGCGCTGTTGTGTTGTTTGTAGGGAATTATGCGTTGACATTTTAGTTTCTGTCGTTTTGTTGTTGTTTTAATGACGTAACATGTACTTTATTTTATAAAGCGCTGCTGTGTTGTTCGCAGGGCGTGGTTTGTTAATATAATTTTCTGTTGTCGTTGTTCAGTTTGATCGGTGTTACATGTACTTTGTTTTTGAAAGCTTCGTCGTGCGTGTTGGTGTGTGACCATTGGTTTTGTCGTTGTTTTGTTGTTTGATCGGCTTACGTGGACTTTGTTTTTGAAAGCAATTATGTTTGATTTGACGTAAGGTTTACTTTGTTTTTGAAAGCGCTGTTGTGTTGTTTGCCGGGCGTGGTGCGTGAACAATTTTTTGAAAGCGCTCATGTTTGGTTTGTTGGGCGTGGTGGTGCGTGAACATTTTTTTCTGTCGTTGTTTTGTTATTTGATAGGCGTAACGTGTACTTTATTTGACAAAGCGCCTTTGGGTTGTTTGTCGAGCGTTGTACGTTAACAATTTTTATTTTCTTTCGTTGATTTGTTGTTTGATCGGCGTTACGGGTACTTTCTTTTTGAAAGCGCTGTTGTGTTGTTTGCCAGGCGTGGTGCGTGAATAATTTTTTGGAAAGCGCTCATGTTTGATTTGTCGGGCGTGGTGGTGCGTAAACATTTTTTTTCTGTCGTTGTTTTGTTGTTTGATAGGCGTAACGTGTACTTTATTTGACAAAGCGCCCTTGTGTTGTTTGTCGGGCGTTGTACGTTAACAATTTTTATTTTCTGTCGTTGATTTGTTGTTTGATCGGCGTTACGGGTACCTTGTTTTTGAATGCGCTGTTGTGTTGTTTGCCGGGCGTGGTGCGTGAACAATTTCTTATTTTTTGTCGTTGCTTTGTTTGATTGGCGTTACGTGTACGTTGTTTTTGAAAGCGCTTATGATTGTTTGTCGTGCGTGGTGGTGCATTATCAATTTTGTTTGGTCGTTGTTTTGTTATTTGATCGGCGATACATGTACTTTATTTGATAAAGCGCTCTATTGTTGTATGTAGGGCGTGGCGTGTTAATATAATTTTCTGTCGTTGATTTGTTGTTTGATCGGCGATACGTTAACTTTGTTTTTGAAAGCGCTTATGTTTGGTTCGTCGTGCGTGTTGGTTCGTGACCATTTTTTAGTCGTTGTTTTGTTGTTTGATCGGCGTTACGTGTAACGTGTACTTTGTTTTTGAAAGCACTCATGTTTGATTTGTCGGGCGTGGTGGTGCGTAAACATTTTTTTTCTGTCGTTGTTTTGTTGTTCGATCGGCGTAACGTGTACTTTGTTTTTGATAGCGCTGTTGTGTTGTTTGCCAGGCGTGGTGCGTGAACAATTGTATTGAAAGCGCTCATGTTTGATTTGTCGGGCGTGGTGGTGCGTAAACATTTTTTTTCTGTCGTTGGTTTGTTGTTTGATAGGCGTAACGTGTACTTTATTTGACAAAGCGCCCTTGTGTTGTTTGTCGGGCGTTGTACGTTAACAATTTTTATTTTCTTTCAATGATTTGTTGTTTAATCGGCGTTACGGGTACTTTGTTTTTGAATGCGCTGATGTGTTGTTTGCCGGGCGTGGTGCGAGAACAATTTCTTATATTTTGTCGTTGCTTTGTTTGATCGGCGTTACGTGTACGTTGTTTTTGAAAGCGCTTATGATTGTTTGTCGTGCGTGGTGGTGCGTAAACATTTTTTTCTGTCGTTGTTTTGTTGTTCGATCGGTGTAACGTGTACTTTGTTTTTGAAAGCGCTGTTGTGTTGTTTGCCAAGCGTGGTGCGTGAAAAATTTTTTTGAAAGCGCTCATGTTTGGTTTGTAGGGCGTGGTGGTGCGTGAACATTTTTTTCTGTCGTTGTTTTGTTGTTTGATAGCCGTAACGTGTACTTTATTTGACAAAGCGCCCTTGTGTTGTTTGTCGGGCGTTGTACGTTAACAATTTTTATTTTCTGTCGTTGATTTGTTGTTTGATCGGCGTTGCGGGTACTTTGTTTTTGAATGCGCTGTTGTGTTGTTTGCAGGGCGTGGTGCGTGAACAATTTCTTTTATTTTGTCGTTGCTTTGTTTGATCGGCGTTACGTGTACTTTGCTTTTGAAAGCGCTTATGATTGTTTGTCGTGCGTTGTGGTGTATTATCAATTTTGTTTGGTCGTTGTGTTGTTATTTGATCGGCGATAAGTGTACTTTATTTGATAAAGCGCTCTTTTGTTGATGTAGGGCGTTGCGCGTTAATAAATTTTTCTGTCGTTGATTTGTTGTTTGATCGGCGTAATTTGTACTTTGTTTTTGAAAGCGCTTATGTTTGGTTCATTGGACGTGGTGTGTGAACAATTTCTTTCTGTCGTTGTTTTGTTTTTTATCGACGTAACGTGTACTTTATTTTGGGAAGCGCTGTAAAATTGTTTGTAGGCGTTGTCCTTTAACAATTTTTTCTGTCGTTGTTTTGTTGCTTGATTGGCGTGATTTTTTTTTTGTGTCATTGTTTTGTTTGAACGGAGTTATGTTATTTTGAAAAATAATGTTGTTTTGTGTGTCGGGCGCAGTACGTGAAGAATTTTTTCTCCCGTTGTTTGTTTTTTATCGGTGTTACGTTTGCTATATTGTTTGAAGCGCTGTTGTGTTGTTTGTCGGGTGTTTTGCGTTAACATTTTTGTTTCTGTCGTTGTTTTGTTGTTTGAATGGCATACCGGTAACGTGTACTTTATTTTAGAAAGCGCTGTCTTGTTGTTTGTCGGGCGTGGTGGGTGTACATTTTTTTCTGTCTTTTTTGTTATTGTTTGCATGGCTTACGTGTGATGCATTTAATAAAGTGTTGTTTCGTTGTTAGCCGGGCGAGGTGCTTGCTAATTTTTTTGTCGTTGTTTTGTTTTTTGAAAAGCGTAACGTGTTCTTTATCTTTCAAAGCATTGATGTTTTGTTTGCTGGACGTGGTGCGTGAACATTTTTTTTCTGTCGTTGTTTTGTTGTTTGATCGGCGTAACGTGTTCTTTATTTGATAAAGCGCCCTTGTGTTGTTTGTCGGGCGTTGTACGTTAACAATTTTTTTTGTCGTTGATTTGTTGTTTGATCGGCGTTACGGGTACTTTGTTTTTGAAAGCGCATATGTTTGGTTCATCGGGCGTGGTGTGTGAACAATTTCTTTCTGTCGTTGTTTTGTTGTTTGAATGGCGTAACGTGTACTTTATTTCATAATGCGCTGTTGTGTTGTTTGCTGGGCGTGCTGCGTTAAAATAATTTTCTTATGTCGTTGGTTTGTTTGATCGGTGTTACGTGCACTGTATTTTAGGAAGCGCTGTTATATTGTTGTCGGGCGTGATGCATTAACATTTTTTTCTCTGTCATTGTTTTGTTTATTGATCCACTCAACGTGTACTTGATTTTATCAAGCGCTGTTGTCTTATTTGTCGGGATCGGCGTTACGGGTACTTTTTTGAAGTGTTGTTGTATTGTTTGTAGGCGCTGTGCGTGAACATTTTTTCTCGTGGCGTTTATTTTGTTTGAACAGCGTTACGTACTCTTTGTTTTTTTAAATGCTGTTGTTTTGTGTGTCGGGCGTGGTGCGTGAACATTTTTTTCTTCGTTGTTCTGTTTGTTTGATTGGCGGTACGTTTGCTATATTGTATGGAGCGCTGTTGTGTTGTTTGTAGGGAATTATGCGTTGACATTTTAGTTTCTGTCGTTTTGTTGTTGTTTTAATGGCGTAATGTGTACTTTATTTTATAAAGCGCTGCTGTGTTGTTCGCAGGGCGTGGTGTGTTAATATAATTTTCTGTTGTCGTTGTTTAGTTTGATCGGTGTTACATGTACTTTGTTTTTGAAAGCGCTTATGTTTGGTTCGTTGTGCGTGTGAACATTGGTTTTGTCGTTGTTTTGTTGTTTGATCGGCTTACGTGGACTTTGTTTTTGAAAGCACTTATATTTGGTTTGGCGTAAGGTGTACTTTGTTTTTGAAAGCGCTGTCGTGTTGTTTGCTGGGCGTGGTGCGTGAACAATTTTTTGAAAGCGCTCATGTTTGGTTTGTTGGGCGTGGTGGTGCGTGAACATTCTTTTTCTGTCGTTGTTTTGTTGTTCGATCAGCGTAAGTGTACTTTGTTGTTGAAAGCGCTGTTGTGTTGTTTGCCGGGCGTGGTGCGTGAACAATTTTTTTGAAAGCGCTCATGTTTGAGTTGTCGGGCGTGGTGGTGCGTAAACATTTTTTTTTCTTTCGTTGATTTGTTGTTTGATCGGCGTGACGGGTACTTTGTTTTTGAAAGCGCTGTTGTGTTGTTTGCCAGGCGTGGTGCGTGAACAATTTTTTTGAAAGCGCTCATGTTTGAGTTGTTGGGCGTGGTGGTGCGTAAACATTTTTTTTTCTGTCGTTGTTTTGTTGTTTGATAGGCGTAACGTGTACTTTATTTGACAAAGCGCCCTTGTGTTGTTTGTCGGGCTTTGTACGTTAACAATTTTTATTTTCTGTCGTTGATTTGTTGTTTGAATGGCGTAACGTGTACTTTATTTTAAAAAGCGCTGTTTTGTTGTTTGCTGGGCGTGTTGCGTTAAAATAATTTTCTTTTGTCGTTGTTTTGTTTGATCGGTGTTACGTGCACTGTATTTTAGGAAGCGCTGTTATATTGTTGTCGGGCGTGATGTGTTAACATTTTTTTCTCTGTCGTTGTTTTGTTTATTGATCGACTCAACGTGCACTTGATTTTATCAAGCGCTGTTGTCTTATTTGTCGGGATCGGCGTTACGGGTACTTTTTTGAAGTGTTGTTGTATTGTTTGTAGGCGCTGTGTGTGAACAATTTTTCTTGTGGCGTTTATTTTGTTTGAACGGCGTTACGTACTCTTTGTTTTTGAAAAATGCTGTTGTTTTGTGTGTCGGGCGTGGTGCGTGAACATTTTTTTCTTCGTTGTTTTGTTTGTTTGATTGGCGGTACGTTTGCTATATTGTATGGAGCGCTGTTGTGTTGTTTGTAGGGAATTATGCGTTGACATTTTAGTTTCTGTCGTTTTGTTGTTGTTTTAATGACGTAACATGTACTTTATTTTATAAAGCGCTGCTGTGTTGTTCGCAGGGCGTGGTTTGTTAATATAATTTTCTGTTGTCGTTGTTCAGTTTGATCGGTGTTACATGTACTTTGTTTTTGAAAGCTTCGTCGTGCGTGTTGGTGTGTGACCATTGGTTTTGTCGTTGTTTTGTTGTTTGATCGGCTTACGTGGACTTTGTTTTTGAAAGCAATTATGTTTGATTTGACGTAAGGTTTACTTTGTTTTTGAAAGCGCTGTTGTGTTGTTTGCCGGGCGTGGTGCGTGAACAATTTTTTGAAAGCGCTCATGTTTGGTTTGTTGGGCGTGGTGGTGCGTGAACATTTTTTTCTGTCGTTGTTTTGTTATTTGATAGGCGTAACGTGTACTTTATTTGACAAAGCGCCTTTGGGTTGTTTGTCGAGCGTTGTACGTTAACAATTTTTATTTTCTTTCGTTGATTTGTTGTTTGATCGGCGTTACGGGTACTTTCTTTTTGAAAGCGCTGTTGTGTTGTTTGCCAGGCGTGGTGCGTGAATAATTTTTTGGAAAGCGCTCATGTTTGATTTGTCGGGCGTGGTGGTGCGTAAACATTTTTTTTCTGTCGTTGTTTTGTTGTTTGATAGGCGTAACGTGTACTTTATTTGACAAAGCGCCCTTGTGTTGTTTGTCGGGCGTTGTACGTTAACAATTTTTATTTTCTGTCGTTGATTTGTTGTTTGATCGGCGTTACGGGTACCTTGTTTTTGAATGCGCTGTTGTGTTGTTTGCCGGGCGTGGTGCGTGAACAATTTCTTATTTTTTGTCGTTGCTTTGTTTGATTGGCGTTACGTGTACGTTGTTTTTGAAAGCGCTTATGATTGTTTGTCGTGCGTGGTGGTGCATTATCAATTTTGTTTGGTCGTTGTTTTGTTATTTGATCGGCGATACATGTACTTTATTTGATAAAGCGCTCTATTGTTGTATGTAGGGCGTGGCGTGTTAATATAATTTTCTGTCGTTGATTTGTTGTTTGATCGGCGATACGTTAACTTTGTTTTTGAAAGCGCTTATGTTTGGTTCGTCGTGCGTGTTGGTTCGTGACCATTTTTTAGTCGTTGTTTTGTTGTTTGATCGGCGTTACGTGTAACGTGTACTTTGTTTTTGAAAGCACTCATGTTTGATTTGTCGGGCGTGGTGGTGCGTAAACATTTTTTTTCTGTCGTTGTTTTGTTGTTCGATCGGCGTAACGTGTACTTTGTTTTTGATAGCGCTGTTGTGTTGTTTGCCAGGCGTGGTGCGTGAACAATTGTATTGAAAGCGCTCATGTTTGATTTGTCGGGCGTGGTGGTGCGTAAACATTTTTTTTCTGTCGTTGGTTTGTTGTTTGATAGGCGTAACGTGTACTTTATTTGACAAAGCGCCCTTGTGTTGTTTGTCGGGCGTTGTACGTTAACAATTTTTATTTTCTTTCAATGATTTGTTGTTTAATCGGCGTTACGGGTACTTTGTTTTTGAATGCGCTGATGTGTTGTTTGCCGGGCGTGGTGCGAGAACAATTTCTTATATTTTGTCGTTGCTTTGTTTGATCGGCGTTACGTGTACGTTGTTTTTGAAAGCGCTTATGATTGTTTGTCGTGCGTGGTGGTGCGTAAACATTTTTTTCTGTCGTTGTTTTGTTGTTCGATCGGTGTAACGTGTACTTTGTTTTTGAAAGCGCTGTTGTGTTGTTTGCCAAGCGTGGTGCGTGAAAAATTTTTTTGAAAGCGCTCATGTTTGGTTTGTAGGGCGTGGTGGTGCGTGAACATTTTTTTCTGTCGTTGTTTTGTTGTTTGATAGCCGTAACGTGTACTTTATTTGACAAAGCGCCCTTGTGTTGTTTGTCGGGCGTTGTACGTTAACAATTTTTATTTTCTGTCGTTGATTTGTTGTTTGATCGGCGTTGCGGGTACTTTGTTTTTGAATGCGCTGTTGTGTTGTTTGCAGGGCGTGGTGCGTGAACAATTTCTTTTATTTTGTCGTTGCTTTGTTTGATCGGCGTTACGTGTACTTTGCTTTTGAAAGCGCTTATGATTGTTTGTCGTGCGTTGTGGTGTATTATCAATTTTGTTTGGTCGTTGTGTTGTTATTTGATCGGCGATAAGTGTACTTTATTTGATAAAGCGCTCTTTTGTTGATGTAGGGCGTTGCGCGTTAATAAATTTTTCTGTCGTTGATTTGTTGTTTGATCGGCGTAATTTGTACTTTGTTTTTGAAAGCGCTTATGTTTGGTTCATTGGACGTGGTGTGTGAACAATTTCTTTCTGTCGTTGTTTTGTTTTTTATCGACGTAACGTGTACTTTATTTTGGGAAGCGCTGTAAAATTGTTTGTAGGCGTTGTCCTTTAACAATTTTTTCTGTCGTTGTTTTGTTGCTTGATTGGCGTGATTTTTTTTTTGTGTCATTGTTTTGTTTGAACGGAGTTATGTTATTTTGAAAAATAATGTTGTTTTGTGTGTCGGGCGCAGTACGTGAAGAATTTTTTCTCCCGTTGTTTGTTTTTTATCGGTGTTACGTTTGCTATATTGTTTGAAGCGCTGTTGTGTTGTTTGTCGGGTGTTTTGCGTTAACATTTTTGTTTATGTCGTTGTTTTGTTGTTTGAATGGCATACCGGTAACGTGTACTTTATTTTAGAAAGCGCTGTCTTGTTGTTTGTCGGGCGTGGTGGGTGTACATTTTTTTCTGTCTTTTTTGTTATTGTTTGCATGGCTTACGTGTGATGCATTTAATAAAGTGTTGTTTCGTTGTTAGCCGGGCGAGGTGCTTGCTAATTTTTTTGTCGTTGTTTTGTTTTTTGAAAAGCGTAACGTGTTCTTTATCTTTCAAAGCATTGATGTTTTGTTTGCTGGACGTGGTGCGTGAACATTTTTTTTCTGTCGTTGTTTTGTTGTTTGATCGGCGTAACGTGTTCTTTATTTGATAAAGCGCCCTTGTGTTGTTTGTCGGGCGTTGTACGTTAACAATTTTTTTTGTCGTTGATTTGTTGTTTGATCGGCGTTACGGGTACTTTGTTTTTGAAAGCGCATATGTTTGGTTCATCGGGCGTGGTGTGTGAACAATTTCTTTCTGTCGTTGTTTTGTTGTTTGAATGGCGTAACGTGTACTTTATTTCATAATGCGCTGTTGTGTTGTTTGCTGGGCGTGTTGCGTTAAAATAATTTTCTTATGTCGTTGGTTTGTTTGATCGGTGTTACGTGCACTGTATTTTAGGAAGCGCTGTTATATTGTTGTCGGGCGTGATGCATTAACATTTTTTTCTCTGTCATTGTTTTGTTTATTGATCGACTCAACGTGTACTTGATTTTATCAAGCGCTGTTGTCTTATTTGTCGGGATCGGCGTTACGGGTACTTTTTTGAAGTGTTGTTGTATTGTTTGTAGGCGCTGTGCGTGAACATTTTTTCTCGTGGCGTTTATTTTGTTTGAACAGCGTTACGTACTCTTTGTTTTTTTAAATGCTGTTGTTTTGTGTGTCGGGCGTGGTGCGTGAACATTTTTTTCTTCGTTGTTCTGTTTGTTTGATTGGCGGTACGTTTGCTATATTGTATGGAGCGCTGTTGTGTTGATTGTAGGGAGTTATGCGTTGACATTTTAGTTTCTGTCTTTTTGTTGTTGTTTTAATCACGTAACGTGTACTTTATTTTATAAAGCGCTGCTGTGTTGTTCGCAGGGCGTGGCGTGTTAATATAATTTTCTGTTGTCGTTGTTTAGTTTGATCGCCGTTACGTGTACTTTGTTTTTAAAAGCGCTTATGTTTGGTTCGTCGTGCTTGTTGGTGCGTGAACATTGGTTTTGTCGTTTTTTTGTTGTTTGATCGGCTTACGTGGACTTTGTTTTTGAAAGCGCTTATGTTTGGTTTGTCGTGCGTGTTGGTTCGTGAACATTGTTTAGTCGTTGTTTTGTTGTTTGATCGGCGTTACGTGTAACGTGTACTTTGTTTTCGAAAGCACTCATGTTTGATTTGTCGGGCGTGGTGGTGCGTAAACATTCTTTTTCTGTCGTTGTTTTGTTGTTCGATCAGCGTAAGTGTACTTTGTTGTTGAAAGCGCTGTTGTGGTGTTTGCCGGGCGTGGTGCGTGAACAATTTTTTTGAAAGCGCTCATGTTTGATTTGTCGGGCGTGGTGGTGCGTAAACATTTTTTTCTGTCGTTTTTTTGTTGTTCGATCGGCGTAACGTATACTTTATTTGACAAAGCGCTTTTGTGTTGTTTGTCGGGCGTTATACGTTAACAATTTTAATTTTCTGTCGTTGATTTGTTGTTTGATCGGCGTTACGGGTACTTTTTTTTTGAATGCGCTGTTGTGTTGTTTGATCGGCGTTACGGGTACTTTGTTTTTGAATGCGCTGTTGTGTTGTTTGCCGGGCGTGGTGCGTGAACAATTTCTTTTATTTTGTCGTTGCTTTGTTTGATCGGCGTTACATGTACTTTGTTTTTGAAAGCGCTTATGATTGTTTGTCGTGCGTGGTGGTGCATTATCAATTTTGTTTGGTCGTTGTTTTGTTATTTGATCGGCGATACGTGTACTTTATTTGATAAAGCGCTCTTTTGTTGTATGTAAGGCGTTGCGCGTTAACAATTTTTTCTGTTGTTGATTTGTTGTTTGATCGGCGTTCAGTGTACTTTGTTTTTGAAAGCACTTATGTTTGGTTCATCGGGCGTGGTGTGTGAACAATTTCTTTCTGTCGTTTTGTTGTTTGAATGGCGTAACGTGTACTTTATCTTATAAAGCGCTGTTGTGTTGTTTGCTGGGCGTGTTGCGTTAAAATAATTTTCTTATGTCGTTGGTTTGTTTGATCGGTGTTACGTGCACTGTATTTTAGGAAGCGCTGTTATATTGTTGTCGGGCGTGATGCGTTAACATTTTTTTCTCTGTCGTTGTTTTGTTTATTGATCGACTCAACGTGTACTTGATTTTATCAAGCGTTGTTGTCTTATTTGTTGGGATCGGCGTTACGGGTACTTTTTTGAAGTGTTGTTGTATTGTTTGTAGGCGCTGTGCGTGAACATTTTTTCTTGTGGCGTTTATTTTGTTTGAACAGCGTTACGTACTCTTTGTTTTTGAAAAATGCTGTTATTTTGTGTGTCGGGCGTGGTGCGTGAACATTTTTTTCTTCGTTGTTTTGTTTGTTTGATTGGCGGTACGTTTGCTATATTGTATGGAGCGCTGTTGTGTTGATTGTAGGGAGTTATGCGCTGACATTTTAGTTTCTGTCTTTTTGTTGTTGTTTTAATCACGTAACGTGTACTTTATTTTATAAAGCGCTGCTGTGTTGTTCGCAGGGCGTGGCGTGTTAATATAATTTTCTGTTGTCGTTGTTTAGTTTGATCGCCGTTACGTGTACTTTGTTTTTGAAAGCGCTTATGTTTGGTTCGTCGTGCGTGTTGGTTCGTGACCATTTTTTAGTCGTTGTTTTGTTGTTTGATCGGCGTTACGTGTAACTAGTACTTTGTTTTTGAAAGCACTCATGTTTGATTTGTCGGGCGTGGTGGTGCGTAAACATTTTTTTTCTGTCGTTGTTTTGTTGTTCGATCGGCGTAACGTGTACTTTGTTTTTGATAGCGCTGTTGTGTTGTTTGCCAGGCGTGGTGCGTGAACAATTGTATTGAAAGCGCTCATGTTTGATTTGTCGGGCGTGGTGGTGCGTAACATTTTTTTTCTGTCGTTGGTTTGTTGTTTGATAGGCGTAACGTGTACTTTATTTGACAAAGCGCCCTTGTGTTGTTTGTCGGGCGTTGTACGTTAACAATTTTTATTTTCTTTCAATGATTTGTTGTTTAATCGGCGTTACGGGTACTTTGTTTTTGAATGCGCTGATGTGTTGTTTGTCGGGCGTGGTGTGAGAACAATTTCTTATATTTTGTCGTTGCTTTGTTTGATCGGCGTTACGTGTACGTTGTTTTTGAAAGCGCTTATGATTGTTTGTCGTGCGTGGTGGTGCGTAAACATTTTTTTCTGTCGTTGTTTTGTTGTTCGATCGGTGTAACGTGTACTTTGTTTTTGAAAGCGCTGTTGTGTTGTTTGCCAAGCGTGGTGCGTGAAAAATTTTTTTGAAAGCGCTCATGTTTGGTTTGTAGGGCGTGGTGGTGCGTGAACATTTTTTTCTGTCGTTGTTTTGTTGTTTGATAGGCGTAACGTGTACTTTATTTGACAAAGCGCCCTTGTGTTGTTTGTCGGGCGTTGTACGTTAACAATTTTTATTTTCTTTCAATGATTTGTTGTTTAATCGGCGTTACGGGTACTTTGTTTTTGAATGCGCTGATGTGTTGTTTGCCGGGCGTGGTGCGAGAACAATTTCTTATATTTTGTCGTTGCTTTGTTTGATCGGCGTTACGTGTACGTTGTTTTTGAAAGCGCTTATGATTGTTTGTCGTGCGTGGTGGTGCGTAAACATTTTTTTCTGTCGTTGTTTTGTTGTTCGATCGGTGTAACGTGTACTTTGTTTTTGAAAGCGCTGTTGTGTTGTTTGCTAAGCGTGGTGCGTGAAAAATTTTTTTGAAAGCGCTCATGTTTGGTTTGTAGGGCGTGGTGGTGCGTGAACATTTTTTTCTGTCGTTGTTTTGTTGTTTGATAGCCGTAACGTGTACTTTATTTGACAAAGCGCCCTTGTGTTGTTTGTCGGGCGTTGTACGTTAACAATTTTTATTTTCTGTCGTTGATTTGTTGTTTGATCGGCGTTGCGGGTACTTTGTTTTTGAATGCGCTGTTGTGTTGTTTGCAGGGCGTGGTGCGTGAACAATTTCTTTTATTTTGTCCGTTGCTTTGTTTGATCGGCGTTACGTGTACTTTGCTTTTGAAAGCGCTTATGATTGTTTGTCGTGCGTTGTGGTGTATTATCAATTTTGTTTGGTCGTTGTGTTGTTATTTGATCGGCGATAAGTGTACTTTATTTGATAAAGCGCTCTTTTGTTGATGTAGGGCGTTGCGCGTTAATAAATTTTTCTGTCGTTGATTTGTTGTTTGATCGGCGTAATTTGTACTTTGTTTTTGAAAGCGCTTATGTTTGGTTCATCGGACGTGGTGTGTGAACAATTTCTTTCTGTCGTTGTTTTGTTTTTTATCGACGTAACGTGTACTTTATTTTGGGAAGCGCTGTTATATTGTTTGTAGGCGTTGTCCTTTAACAATTTTTTCTGTCGTTGTTTTGTTGTTTGATTGGCGTGATTTTTTTTTGTGTCATTGTTTTGTTTGAACGGAGTTATGTTATTTTGAAAAATAATGTTGTTTTGTGTGTCGGGCGCAGTACGTGAAGAATTTTTTCTCCCGTTGTTTGTTTTTTATCGGTGTTACGTTTGCTATATTGTTTGAAGCGCTGTTGTGTTGTTTGTCGGGTGTTTTGCGTTAACATTTTTGTTTCTGTCGTTGTTTTGTTGTTTGAATGGCATACCGGTAACGTGTACTTTATTTTAGAAAGCGCTGTCTTGTTGTTTGTCGGGCGTGGTGGGTGTACATTTTTTTCTGTCTTTTTTGTTATTGTTTGCATGGCTTACGTGTGATGCATTTAATAAAGTGTTGTTTCGTTGTTAGCCGGGCGAGGTGCTTGCTAATTTTTTTGTCGTTGTTTTGTTTTTTGAAAAGCGCAACGTGTTCTTTATCTTTCAAAGCATTGATGCTTTGTTTGCTGGACGTGGTGCGTGAACATTTTTTTTCTGTCGTTGTTTTGTTGTTTGATCGGCGTAACGTGTTCTTTATTTGATAAAGCGCCCTTGTGTTGTTTGTCGGGCGTTGTACGTTAACAATTTTTTTTGTCGTTGATTTGTTGTTTGATCGGCGTTACGGGTACTTTGTTTTTGAAAGCGCTGTTGTGTGGTTTTGCGGGCGTGGTCCTTTTGTCGTTGTTTTGTATGATCGTCGTTATGTGTGCTTGGTTTTTGATAGCGCTAATATTTGGTTCATCGTGCGTGGTGGTGCGAAAACATTTTTTGGGTCGTTGTTTTGTCGTTTGATCGGCGTAACGTCTATTTTATTTGATAAAGCACTGTCTTGTTGTTTGTCGGGCGTTGTGCGTTAAAAATATTTCTGTCGTTGATTTGTTGTTTGATCGGCGTTCAGTGTACTTTGTTTTTAAAGCGCATATGTTTGGTTCATCGGGCGTGGTGTGTGAACAATTTCTTTCTGTCGTTGTTTTGTGTTTTGAATGGCGTAACGTGTACTTTATCTTATAAAGCGCTGTTGTGTTGTTTGCTGGGCGTGTTGCGTAAAAATAATTTTCTTATGTCGTTGGTTTGTTTGATCGGTGTTACGTGCACTGTATTTTAGGAAGCGCTGTTATATTGTTGGCGGGCGTGATGCGTTAACATTTTTTTTCTCTGTCGTTGTTTTGTTTATTGATCGACTCAACGTGTACTTGATGTTATCAAGCGTTGTTGTCTTATTTGTCGGGATCGGCGTTACGGGTACTTTTTTTAAGTGTTGTTGTATTGTTTGTAGGCGCTGTGCGTGAACATTTTTTCTTGTGGCGTTTATTTTGTTTGAACAGCGTTACGTACTCTTTGTTTTTGAAAAATGCTGTTATTTTGTGTGTCGGGCGTGGTGCGTGAACATTTTTTTCTTCGTTGTTTTGTTTGTTTGATTGGCGGTACGTTTCCTATATTGTATGGAGCGCTGTTGTGTTGATTGTAGGGAGTTATGCGCTGACATTTTAGTTTCTGTCTTTTTGTTGTTGTTTTAATCACGTAACGTGTACTTTATTTTATAAAGCGCTGCTGTGTTGTTCGCAGGGCGTGGCGTGTTAATATAATTTTCTGTTGTCGTTGTTTAGTTTGATCGCCGTTACGTGTACTTTGTTTTTAAAGGCCCTTATGTTTGGTTCGTCGTGCTTGTTGGTGCGTGAACAGTGGTTTAGTCGTTGTTTTGTTGTTTGATCGGCTTACGTGGACTTTGTTTTTGAAAGCGCTTATGTTTGGTTTGTCGTGCGTGTTGGTTCGTGAACATTTTTTAGTCGTTGTTTTGTTGTTTGATCGGCGTTACGTGTAACGTGTACTTTGTTTTTGAAAGCACTCATGTTTGATTTGTCGGGCGTGGTGGTGCGTAAACATTCTTTTTCTGTCGTTGTTTTGTTGTTCGATCAGCGTAAGTGTACTTTGTTGTTGAAAGCGCTGTTGTGTTGTTTGCCGGGCGTGGTGCGTGAACAATTTTTTTGAAAGCGCTCATGTTTGATTTGTCGGGCGTGGTGGTGCGTAAACATTTTTTTCTGTCGTTTTTTTGTTGTTCGATCGGCGTAACGTATACTTTATTTGACAAAGCGCTTTTGTGTTGTTTGTCGGGCGTTATACGTTAACAATTTTAATTTTCTGTCGTTGATTTGTTGTTTGATCGGCGTTACGGGTACTTTTTCTGAATGCGCTGTTGTGTTGTTTGATCGGCGTTACGGGTACTTTGTTTTTGAATGCGCTGTTGTGTTGTTTGCCGGGCGTGGTGCGTGAACAATTTCTTTTATTTTGTCGTTGCTTTGTTTGATCGGCGTTACATGTACTTTGTTTTTGAAAGCGCTTATGATTGTTTGTCGTGCGTGGTGGTGCATTATCAATTTTGTTTGGTCGTTGTTTTGTTATTTGATCGGCGATACGTGTACTTTATTTGATAAAGCGCTCTTTTGTTGTATGTAGGGCGTTGCGCGTTAACAATTTTTTCTGTCGTTGATTTGTTGTTTGATCGGCGTTCAGTGTACTTTGTTTTTGAAAGCGCTTATGTTTGGTTCATCGGGCGTGGTGTGTGAACAATTTCTTTCTGTCGTTGTTTTGTTGTTTGAATGGCGTAACGTGTACTTTATCTTATAAAGCGCTGTTGTGTTGTTTGCTGGGCGTGTTGCGTTAAAATAATTTTCTTATGTCGTTGGTTTGTTTGATCGGTGTTACGTGCACTGTATTTTAGGAAGCGCTGTTATATTGTTGGCGGGCGTGATGCGTTAACATTTTTTTTCTCTGTCGTTGTTTTGTTTATTGATCGACTCAACGTGTACTTGATGTTATCAAGCGTTGTTGTCTTATTTGTCGGGATCGGCGTTACGGGTACTTTTTTTAAGTGTTGTTGTATTGTTTGTAGGCGCTGTGCGTGAACATTTTTTCTTGTGGCGTTTATTTTGTTTGAACAGCGTTACGTACTCTTTGTTTTTGAAAAATGCTGTTATTTTGTGTGTCGGGCGTGGTGCGTGAACATTTTTTTCTTCGTTGTTTTGTTTGTTTGATTGGCGGTACGTTTGCTATATTGTATGGAGCGCTGTTGTGTTGATTGTAGGGAGTTATGCGCTGACATTTTAGTTTCTGTCTTTTTGTTGTTGTTTTAATCACGTAACGTGTACTTTATTTTATAAAGCGCTGCTGTGTTGTTCGCAGGGCGTGGCGTGTTAATATAATTTTCTGTTGTCGTTGTTTAGTTTGATCGCCGTTACGTGTACTTTGTTTTTAAAAGCCCTTATGTTTGGTTCGTCGTGCTTGTTGGTGCGTGAACAGTGGTTTAGTCGTTGTTTTGTTGTTTGATCGGCTTACGTGGACTTTGTTTTTGAAAGCGCTTATGTTTGGTTTGTCGTGCGTGTTGGTTCGTGAACATTTTTTAGTCGTTGTTTTGTTGTTTGATCGGCGTTACGTGTAACGTGTACTTTGTTTTTGAAAGCACTCATGTTTGATTTGTCGGGCGTGGTGGTGCGTAAACATTCTTTTTCTGTCGTTGTTTTGTTGTTCGATCAGCGTAAGTGTACTTTGTTGTTGAAAGCGCTGTTGTGTTGTTTGCCGGGCGTGGTGCGTGAACAATTTTTTTGAAAGCGCTCATGTTTGATTTGTCGGGCGTGGTGGTGCGTAAACATTTTTTTCTGTCGTTTTTTTGTTGTTCGATCGGCGTAACGTATACTTTATTTGACAAAGCGCTTTTGTGTTGTTTGTCGGGCGTTATACGTTAACAATTTTAATTTTCTGTCGTTGATTTGTTGTTTGATCGGCGTTACGGGTACTTTTTTTGAATGCGCTGATGTGTTGTTTGATCGGCGTTACGGGTACTTTGTTTTTGAATGCGCTGTTGTGTTGTTTGCCGGGCGTGGTGCGTGAACAATTTCTTTTATTTTGTCGTTGCTTTGTTTGATCGGCGTTACATGTACTTTGTTTTTGAAAGCGCTTATGATTGTTTGTCGTGCGTGGTGGTGCATTATCAATTTTGTTTGGTCGTTGTTTTGTTATTTGATCGGCGATACGTGTACTTTATTTGATAAAGCGCTCTTTTGTTGTATGTAGGGCGTTGCGCGTTAACATTTTTTTCTGTCGTTGATTTGTTGTTTGATCGGCGTTCAGTGTACTTTGTTTTTGAAAGCGCTTATGTTTGGTTCATCGGGCGTGGTGTGTGAACAATTTCTTTCTGTCGTTGTTTTGTTGTTTGAATGGCGTAACGTGTACTTTATTTTATAAAGCGCTGTTGTGTTGTTTGCTGGGCGTGTTGCGTTAAAATAATTTTCTTATGTCGTTGGTTTTTTTGATCGGTGTTACGTGCACTGTATTTTAGGAAGCGCTGTTATATTGTTGTCGGCCGTGATGCGTTAACATTTTTTTCTCTGTCGTTGTTTTGTTTATTGATCGACTCAACGTGTACTTGATTTTATCAAGCGTTGTTGTCTTATTTGTCGGGATTGGCGTTACGGGTACTTTTTTGAAGTGTTGTTGTATTGTTTGTAGGCGCTGTGCGTGAACATTTTTTCTTTTGGCGTTTATTTTGTTTGAACAGCGTTACGTACTCTTTGTTTTTGAAAAATGCTGTTGTTTTGTGTGTCGGGCGTGGTGCGTGAACATTTTTATCTTCGTTGTTTTGTTGTTTGATAGGCGTACCGTGTACTTTATTTGACAAAAGGGCCCTTGTGTTGTTTGTCGGGCGTGGTGCGTGAACATTTTTTTCTTCGTTGTTTTGTTTGTTTGATTGGCGGTACGTTTGCTATATTGTATGGAGCGCTGTTGTGTTGTTTGTAGGGAGCTATGCGTTGACATTTTAGTTTCTGTCGTTTTGTTGTTGTTTTAATCACGTAACGTGTACTTTATTTTATAAAGCGCTGCTGTGTTGTTCTCAGGGCATGGCGTGTTAATATAATTTTCTGTTGTCGTTGTTTAGTTTGATCGGCGTTACGTGTACTTTGTTTTTGAAAGCGCTTATGTTCGGTTTGTCGTGCGTGTTGGTGCGTGAACATTGCTTTTGTCGTTGTTTTGTTGTTTGATCGGCTTACGTGGACTTTATTTTTGAAAGCGCTTATGTTTGGTTTGGCGTAAGGTTTGCTTTGTTTTTGAAAGCGCTGTTGTGTTGTTTGCCAGGCGTGGTGTGTGAACATTTTTTTCTTTTGTCGTTGTTTTGTTTGATTGACGTTACGTGTACTTTGTTTTTGAAGTTTTGGTCGTCGTGCGTGGTGGTGCATGAACATGTTTTGTCGTTGTTTTGTTGTTTGATCAGCGTTACGTGTAACTTGTACTTTGTGTTCAAAGCGCTTATTTTTGTTTCTTCATGGGTGGTGGCTCGTCAACATTTTTTTTCTGTCGTTGATCTGTTGTTTGATCGACGTTCAGTGTACTTTGTTTTTGAGAGCGCTTATGTTTGGTTCATTGGGCGTGGTGTGTGAACAATTTCATTCTGTCGTTGTTTGTTGTTTGAATGGCGTAACGTGTACTTTATTCTATAAAGCTCTTTATTGTTTGTCGAGCTTGGTTCGTTAACATTTTTTTTATGTCGTTGTTTTGTTTTTTGATAGACGTAACGTGTGGCCTTCTTTGTTTTAGAAAGAGCTATTGTTTGGTTCGTCGGACATGGTGCGTGAAAATTTATGTCGTTGTTTGTTATTTGATCGGCCAAACGTGTACTGTTTAAAAAAAAAACAGTGTTATGTTGTCTGTTGTCTATTGGTGCTGTGCGTTGACATTTTTTTCTGTCGTTGATTTGTTGTTTGATCGGCGCTACGTGTGACCTACTTTGTTTTTAATTGCGCTATTGTTTGGTTCGTCGGGCATGGTACGTGAACATTTTTTTCTGTCGAGGTTTTGTTGTTTGAATGGCGCAACATGTAATTTATTTTATAAAGCGCTGTTTTGTTGTTTTTCGGTGCGTTAACATTTTTTTTTGTGTCGTTGTTTTGTTTGATTTGCGTTACGTATACTTTGTTTGTTTTTTTTTAAAATGCTGTTTTTTTGTGTGTCGGGCGTGGCGCTTGAACATTTTTTTTTTAATTTCGTTATTTGTTTTTTGATTGGCGTTACGTTTGCTATATTGTATGGAGCGCTGTTGTAGTGTTTGTAGGGAGTTAGACGTTAACATTTTTGTTTCTGTCGTTGTTTTGTTGTTTGAATGACGTAACGTGAACTTTATTGAATAAAGCGCTGTTGTGTTGTTTGTCGGACATGGTATCGTTTACATTTATTCTGTCGTTGTTTTGTTGTTTGAATGGCGTAACGTGTACTTTACTTAATATAATATTTAATGGTGGTGCGTAAACATTTTTCGTCATTGTTTCTTTTGTTTTGGTCTTCTTTGTTTTTGAAAGCGTTCATGTTTGGTTCGTCGTGCATGGTGCTGCGTGAACATTTTTTTGGTCGTTGTTTTGTTGTTTGATCAGCGTAACGTGTGCTGTATTTGATAAAGCGCTCTTGTGTTGTTTGTCGGGCGTTGTACGTTAACAATTTTTATTTTCTGTCGTTGATTTGTTGTTTGATCGGCGTTACGGGTACTTTGTTTTTGAACGCGCTGTTGTGTCATTTGCCGAGCGTGGTGCGTGAATAGTTTTTTTCTTTTGTCGTTGTTTTGTTTGACCAGCGTTTCGTGTACTTTGTTTTTGAAAGCGCTTATGTTTGGTTCGTCGTGCCTGGTGGTGCGTGAACATTTTTTTGTCGTTGTTTTGTTGTTTGATCGGCGTAACGTCTACTCTATTTGATTAAGCGCTCTTGTGTTGTTTATCGGGCGTTACGCGTTAAAAAAGTTCTGTCGTTGATTTGTTGTTTTATCGGCATTAGGTGTACTTTGTTTTTGAAAGCGCTTATGTTTAGTTCATCGGGCGTGATGTGTGAACAATTCTTTCAGTCGTTGTTTTGTTTTTTGAATGGCGTAATGTGTACTTTTTTTTTATCAATCACTGTTATGTTGTTTGTTGGGCGTTGTGCGTTAAAATAATTTTCTTTTGTCGTTGTATTGTTTGATGGGTGTTACTTGTACATGTGCTTTATTGTGGGAAGCGCTGTTATATTGTTTGTCGGGCGTGGTGGGTTAACATTATTTATCTGTCGTTGTTTTGTTTTTTGATCGACGTAACGTGTACTTGATTTTATTAAGCGCTGTCTAATTTATCGGGATCGGCGTTGCGATGCTTTTTTTCAAGCGGTGTTATGTTCTTTGTAGGCATTGCGCGTTAACAATCTTTTTCTATCGTTGCTTTGTTGCTTATTGGCGTTATGTTTACTATATTTTAAAAAAGTGATCTTGTGTTGTTTGTCGGGCGTTGTGTGTGTATGATATTTTTTTCCGTCGTTGTTTTGTTGTTTGAATGGCATAACGTGTACTTTATTTTCCAAAGCACTGTTGCGTTGTCTGACGGGTGTCATGCATGAACATTTTTTTTCTGTTGTCGTTGTTTTGTTTGATCGGCGATAAATGTACTTTTTGAAAGCGATCATGTTTGGTTTGTCAGGCGTGGTGGTGCGTGAACATTTTTTGTGTGTCGATGTTTTGTTGTTTGATCGGCGTAACGTCTTCGTTATTTGATACCGCGCTATTGTGTTGTTTGTCGGGTGATGTATGTTAACATTTTTTTCTGTCGTTGATTTGTTGTTTGATCGGCGTTGAGGATAATTGTTTTTGAAAGCGCTGTTGTGTTGTTTGCCGGGAGTATTGCTTGAACATTTTTTTTGTTATTGTCGTTGTTTTTTTGATCGGCGTTACGTGTGCTTTGTTTTTGAAAGCGCTTATGCTTGGTTCGTCGTGCGTGGTGGTGCTTGAACATATTTTGGTCGTTGTTTTGTTGTTTGATCGGCGTTACATGAACAATTGTTTTACTGTTGGTGTTTTGTTGTTTGATCGGCGTAGCGTGTAATTTATTTGATAAAGCGCTCTTGTGTTGTTTGTCGGGCGTTGCGTGTTAACAATTTTTTTTGTCTTTGATTTGTTGTTTGATCGACGTAACGTGTACTTTGTTTTTGAAAGCACTGTTATATTGTTTGTCGGGCATGGTGCGTTAGCATTTTTATTCTGTCGTTGTTTTGATTTTTGACCGACGTAACGTGTACTTCATCTTATAAAGCGCTGTTGCCTTATTTGTCGGGATCGGCGTTACGGGTACTTTTATTTAAAGGCGCTGTTGTATTGTTTGTAGGCGTTGTGCGTTAACAGTTTTTTCTGTCGTTGTTTGTTATTTGATCGGCCAAACGTGTACTTTATTGTGGGAAGCAGTGTCATATTGTTTGTCGGGCATGGTGCGTTAGCATTTTTATTCTGTCGTTGTTTTGTTTTTTGACCGACGTAACGTGTACTTAAATTTTATAAAGCGATGTCCCATTTGTCGAACCGGCTTGATTGTAGGCGTACGTTGTGTGTTATCAATCTTGTTTCTGCCGTTGTTTTGTTGTTTGAATGGCATAACGTGTACTTATAGGTAGTAAGACACAGTTCGGTTTTGTTTACAAGTTAGTTTCGGAGAGTGACATCCTACAATTTTTAAAGTAAAATACAAAGGTCGAATTTTAGTAGCTATAAATTAAGAATGCCTTATAATCTAGTAACGAAAGTGTGCTCAACTGATAGGGAATCTTTCAGAGATAATATTTTTGACAAAATATAAAAATATTTGAAAAAACGGAAGTTTAGCGTCCCTTTTCCGGCATGGTGTCATTTTTATTTTACGGATCTTTTGAACGTTTTTATCAATGCTTGTTTTTAAGGTAAAAAATGCGACGTCATTTCTTGAGAAAATGAGCCGGTCGATGTATAGGTTTTTTACTTTTAATAAACAGCCAGGTTTATGTACTTTCAGAGCATGTATAGCACTATAGAGAATTTAGTGCAGGTTTGAGTCTAATCTAGGCTTGAATTATGGTAAAAATGTGTAAATTTTAGTGTTTTTTCATGTATAATTTGTTTTCGGAGTTATCTGTTTGTAATGAAAAGATCTTATTTTTGCAAGTAACAACTTACTGGAAGATAATCTATGGAATGTAAGGATTTCAACGATGTATGATAAGTGTTTATAAGGTTAAGTATAGTTTTGGAATAGTTATTGGTAGAAGCATATGTGCTGGAAAGCTATGAACGTTTCTGACGTTTTACCTAGAAGTGTGTTTTACTACCATTAACGTAATTGTCAACAATTATACCAGCATTGAACGCGAACTAAATACCCATGTTAATTGGTGAAATTAAAGCTATATCAATATACAACACATTAGTTAAAAAAGAATTTGAAAAATATTAGTTGTCTTGGAAAAAGGGTAATAGCAACCAAAACAGCATATTTAAAGAAATTCGAGCGAAAACGTTACGTAACGTTTTGTCAACTTTTCTGCTACATCATTTCTGATTTTATAAAGGTGAAAACGACCAAAATCGACAAAATCTCTTTAAAATAAAATTAATGTATGGATACTTATTTATTTGCTGAACTTTTTCGACAGATCTCCGTATTTTTATGCAAAATGTGACGATTTTGTCTCTTAGGAACACGATATTCAAAAGTTTCGTACATGGTCTTTACTTTTCAAACTGTGTTAATTTGATAGGTAAAATCTCCCCGGACTTTAAAAAATAATCAATTTAAAGGTAAATGTCAAATATTTTATAAAATAATAACAAAAAATGTGTAAAAATGTTGATTTTCATCTAAGAAACAAAAAGACACCATGATATGATGTACTTTTCAAAATATTGCAAAACTACGGCCAAAAGTGAAAATAGGGTTCCAACTTTGACTGGCCATAACTTGGCTTATATATGACCTAAAAGAAATTGCCAAATATCATTTTGTTCCAAATATAATCAAGTTTTGAAATATACACAACACTTAAATACATAAAAAATGTTTATCTATTAAGGTAGTAAGACACAGTTCGGTTTTGTTTACAAGTTAGTTTCGGAGAGTGACATCCTACAATTTTTAAAGTAAAATACAAAGGTCGAATTTTAGTAGCTATAAATTAAGAATGCCTTATAATCTAGTAACGAAAGTGTGCTCAACTGATAGGGAATCTTTCAGAGATAATATTTTTGACAAAATATAAAAATATTTGAAAAAACGGAAGTTTAGCGTCCCTTTTCCGGCATGGTGTCATTTTTATTTTACGGATCTTTTGAACGTTTTTATCAATGCTTGTTTTTAAGGTAAAAAATGCGACGTCATTTCTTGAGAAAATGAGCCGGTCGATGTATAGGTTTTTTACTTTTAATAAACAGCCAGGTTTATGTACTTTCAGAGCATGTATAGCACTATAGAGGATTTAGTGCAGGTTTGAGTCTAATCTAGGCTTGAATTATGGTAAAAATGTGTAAATTTTAGTGTTTTTTCATGTATAATTTGTTTTCGGAGTTATCTGTTTGTAATGAAAAGATCTTATTTTTGCAAGTAACAACTTACTGGAAGATAATCTATGGAATGTAAGGATTTCAACGATGTATGATAAGTGTTTATAAGGTTAAGTATAGTTTTGGAATAGTTATTGGTAGAAGCATATGTGCTGGAAAGCTATGAACGTTTCTGACGTTTTACCTAGAAGTGTGTTTTACTACCATATTAAAAAGCACTGTCTTGTTGTTTGTTGGGCGTGGTGCGTGTACAATTTTTTTATCTGTCTTTTTTTATATTTTTGCATGGCTTACTAGTGATTTATTTAAGCGCTGTTTTATTGTTAGCCGGGCGTGATGCTTGTTCATTTTTGTCGATGTTTTGTTGTTTGAATGGCGTTACGTGTACTTTATTTTTCAAAGCATTGTTGTGTTGTTTGCCGGACGTGGTGCGTTAACAATTTTTTGTACTTTGTTTTTGAAAGGGCTAATGTTTGGTTCGTCGTGTGTGGTGTTGCGTGAATATTTTTTTTTTCGTAAGTTTGTTTTTGATTGTCGTTACTTGTACTTGTACGACGCTCAACGTCGTGCATTGTGGTGCGTGAACATTTTTTTCGTTGTTTTGTTGTTTGATCGGCGTTACGTGTAACGTGTACTTTGTTTTTGGAAGGGCTCATGTTTGGTTTGTCGGACGTGATCGTGCTTGAACATTTTTTGTCTGTCGTTGGTTTGCTGTTTGATCGGCGTAACGTGTACTTTATTTGATAAAATGCTCTGGTGTTGTTTGTCGTGCGTTGTACGTTAACATTTTTTGCTGTCGTTGACTTGTTGTTTGACGTTACAGATACTATGTTTTTGAAAGAGATGTTGTGTTGTTTGCCGGGCGTGGTGCGTGAACAATTTTTTTCTCTTTTCTCGTTTTTTCTGTCGTTTTTTTTTTTGTTTCATCGGCGTTACGTGTAACCTACATTGATTTTGAAAGCGCTATTGTTTGGTTCGTCGGGCATGGTGCGTGAATATTTTTTTTCTGTCGTTGTTTTGTTGTTTGAATGGCGTAACGTGTACTTTATTTTATAAAGCGCTGTTGTGTTGTTTGCTGGGCGTGTTGCGTTAAAATAATTTTCTTACGTCGTTGTTTTGTTAGATCGGTGTTACGTGCACTGAATTTTAGGAAGCGCTCTTATATTGTTGTCGGGCGTGATGCCTTAACATTTTTTTTCTGTCTTTGGTTTTTGGCTTACGTGTACTTAATTTGATAAAGCGCTGTTTTGTTGTTAGCCGGGCGTGGTGCTTGTTCAACTTTTTCTGTCATTGTTTTGTTTTTAGGATGGCATAACATGTACTTTATTTTCCAAAGCACTGTTGTGTTGTTTGCCGGGCGTGGTGCGTGGACAATTTTTTTATGTAGTCGTTGTTTTGTTTGATCGGCAATACGTGTCCTTTTATTTTAAGCGCTTATGTTTGATTCGTCATGTACTTTGTTTTTGAAAGCGCTGTTGTATTGTTTGCCGGGCGTGGTGCGTTAAAATAATCTTCTTTTGTCGTTGGTTTGTTTGATCGGTGTAACGTTTTTCTGTCGTTGATTTGTTGTTTGATCGGCGTTTAGTGTACTTTGTTTTTGAAAGCGCTTATGTTTGGTTCGTCGTGCGTGGTGCTGCGTGAACATTTTTTTTAACAATTTCTTTCTGTCGTTGTTTTGTGTTTGAATAGCGTAACGTGTACTTTATTTTCCAAAGCATTGTTGTGTTGTTTGCCTGGCGTGGTTCGTGAACAATTTTTTTTTTCTGTCATCGTTGTTTTGCTTTTCGATCGGCGTAACGTGTACTTTGTTTTTGAAAGCCCTGTTGTGTTGTTTTCCGGGCGTGGTGCGTAAACAATTTTTTTCTCTTGTCGTTGTTTTGTTTGATCGGCGTTACGTGTACTTTGCTTTGAAAGCGCTTATGTTTTGTTCGTCGTGCATGGTGGAGCGTTATATTTTTGTCGTTGTTTGTTGTTTGGTCGGCGTAACGTCTACTATATTTGAATGGTGTAACATGTACTTTATTTTCCAAAACTTTTTTGTGTTGTTTGCCGGGCGTGGTGCGTGAACAATTTTTTTATGTAGTCGTTGTTTTGTTTGATCGGCGATACGTGTACTTTGTTTTTGAAAGCGCTGTTGTGTTGTTTGCTGGGCGTGGTGCGTTAAAATAATTTTCTTATGTCGTTGTTTTGTTTGATTGGCGATACGTGTACTTTGTTTTTGAAAGCGCTGTTGTGTTGTTTGCCCGGCGTGGTGCATTAAAATAATATTTCAGTGTGCAGAATCTTTCTTCTTTTGTCGTTTTTTTTTGTTTGATCGGCGTAACGTGTACTTTATTTTATTAAGCGCTGTTGTGTTGTTTGCCGGGCGTGATGCGTTAGAATAATTTTCTTATGTCGTTGGTTTGTTTGATCGGTGTAACGTTTTCTATCGTTGATTTGTTGTTTGATCGGCGTTCAGTGTACTTTGTTTTTGAAAGCGCTTATGTTTGGTTCGTCGTGCGTTGTGCTGCGTGAACATTTTTTGTAGTTGTTTTGTTGTTTGATCGGCGTAAGTCTACTTTATTTGATAAAACGCTCTTGTGTTGTTTGTCGGGCGATGTGCATGTACATTTTTTGTTTCTGTCTTTTGGTTTGGTTTGCATGGCTTACATGTAGTTTATTTGATAAAGTGCTGTTTTGTTATTAGCCGGGCGTGGTGTTTGTTCAACTTTTTCTGTCATTGTTATGTTTTTTGAATGGCATAACATTCACTTTATTTTCCAAAGCACTGTTGTGTTGTTTGCCGGGCGTGGTGCGTGGACAATTTTTTTCTGTTGTCGTTGTTTTGTTTGATCGGCAATACATGTCCTTTTTTAAGCGCTCATGTTTGATTCGTCGTGCGTGGTGGTGCGTGAACATTTTTCTCACATTGTTTTGTTGTTTGATCGGCGTTACGTGTAACGAGTACTCTGTTTATGAAATCGCTCATGCTTGGTTTGTCGGGCGTGGTGGTGCGTGAACATTTTTTTCTGTCGTCGTTTGTTGTTTGATCGGCGTAACGTGTACTTTATTTTCCAAAGCCCTGTTGTGTTGCTTTCCGGGCGTGGTGCGTGAACATTTTTTTTTATTTGTCGTTGTTTTGTTTGATTGGCGTTAAGTGTACTTTGTTTTTGAAAGCTCTTATGTTTGGTTCGTCGTGCTTGGTGGTGAACATTTTTTGTCGTTGCTTTGTTGTTTGATCGGCGTAACGTCTACTTATTTGATAAAGCGATCCTGTGTTGTTTGTCGGGTGTTGCACAGTATCTATTTTTCTGTCGTTGATTTGTTGTTTGATCGACGTTACGTGTACTATGTTTCTGAAACCGCTGTTATGTTGTCTTTTTTGTTTTTGTTTGCATGGCTTACTTGTACTTTATTTGATAAAGCACTGCTTTGTTGTTAGCCGGGCGTGATGCTTGTTCAACTTTTTCTGTCGTTGTTTCGTGTTTGAATAGCGTAACGTGTACTTTATTTTTCAAAGCCCTGTTGTGTTGTTTTCGGGGCGTGATGCATAAACAATTTTTTTCTTTTGTAGTTGTTTTGTTTAATCGGGGTTACGTGCACTTTGTTTTTGAAAGCGCTTATGTTTTGTTCGTCGTGCATGGTGGAGCGTTATTTTTTAGTCGTTGTTTGTTGTTTGATCGGCGTTACGTGTAATGTGTACATTTTTTAAAGCGCCCATGCTTGGTTTGTCGGGCGTGGTGGTGCGTGAACATTTTTTCTGTCGTTGTTTTGTAGTTTGATCGGCGTAACGTGTATTTTGTTTTTGAAAGCGCTGTTGTGTTGTTTGCCGGGCGTGGTGCGTTAAAATAATCTTTCAGTGTGCAGAATCTTTCTTCTTTTGTCGTCGTTTTGTTTGATCGGCGTTACGTGTATTTTGTTTTTGAAATCGCTTATGTTTGGTTCGTCGTGCGTGGTGGTGCGTCAACATTTTTTGGTCGTTGTTTTGTTGTTTGATGGGCGTAACGTCTACTTTATTTGATAAAGCGCTCTTGTGATGTTGATCGGGCGTTGTGCGTATACTTTTTTTCTGTGGTTGTTTTGGTTTTTTTTTATCGACGGAACGTGTACTTCATCTTATAAGGCGCTGTTGTCTTATTTGTCGGAATCGGCGTTACGGGTACTTTTATTTCAAGGCGCTGTTGTATTGTTTGTAGGCGTTGTGCGTTGACAATTGTTTTCCGATGTTGTTTGTTTTTTTTTTTGATTGGCCAACCGCTACTTAAATATATAAATCGGTGTTATGTTGTTTTAAGGTAATGTGCGTTAACATTTTTTTTCTGTTGGTGTTTTGTTGTTTGATCGGCGTAACGTGTTCTTTATTTAATAAAGCGCTCTTGTGTTGTTTGTCGGGCGTTGTACGTTAACCATTTTTTCTGTCATTGTTTTGTTTGATCGGCGCTACGTGTACTTTGTTTTTGAAGGCGCTTATGTTTGGTTCGTCGTGCTTGGTGCTGCGTGAACATTTTTTGTAGTTGTTTTGTTGTTTGATCGGCGTAACGTCTACTTTATTTGATAAAACGCTGTTGTGTTGTTTGTCGGGCGATGTTCATGTACATTTTTTGTGTCTTTTGGTTTCGTTTGCATGGCTTACGTGTACTTTATTTAATAAAGCGCTGTTTTGTTGTTAGCCGGGCGTGGTGTTTGTTCAACTTTTTCTGTCATTGTTTTGTTTTTTGAATGGCATAACATGCACTTTATTTTCCAAAGCACTGTTGTGTTGTTTGCCGGGCGTGGTGCGTGGATAATTTTTTCTGTTGTCGTTGTTTTGTTTGATCGGCAATACGTGTCCTTTTATTTTAAGTGCTTATGTTTGATTCGTCGTGCGTGGTGGTGCGTGAACATTTTTTTTCACATTGTTTTGTTGTTTGAACGGCGTTACGTGTAACGTGTATGCTGTTTTATGAAAGCGATCATGCTTGGTTAGTCGGGCGTGGTGGTGCGTGGACATTTTTTTCTATCGTTGTTTTGTTGTTTGATCGGCGTAACGTGTACTTTGTTTTTGAAAGCCCTGTTGTGTTGCTTTCCAGGCGTGGTGCGTGAACAATTTTTTTCTTTTGTCATTGTTTTGTTTGATCGGCGTTACATGTACTTTGTTTTTTAAAGCGCTTATGTTTTGTTCGTTGTGCGTGGTGGAGCGTGATCAGTTTTTTGTAGTTGTTTTGTTGTTTGATCGGCGTAACGTCTACTATATTTGATAAAGCGCTGTTCTCTTGTATGTCGGGCGTGGTGCGTGTAATTTTGTTTTCTGTCTTTTTTTACGATTAATTTATTTGATAAAGCGCTGTTTGTTGTAAGCGGGCATGATTGTTCAACTTTTTCTGCCGTTGTTTTGTTGTTTGAATTGCGTAACGTGTACTTTATTTTCCAAAGCACTGTTTTGTTGTTTGCCGGGTGTGGTGCGTGAACAATATTTTTTTCTGTTGTCGTTGTTTTGTTTTTTGGTCGGCGTTATGTGTACTTGTGTTTGAAAGCGATTTAGTTTGGTTCATCGTGCGTGGTGGTGCATGAACATTTTTTGTCGTTGTTTTGTTGTTTGATCGGCGTAACGTCTACTTATTTGATAAAGCGCTCCTGTATTGTTTGTCGGGCGTTGCACGTTCACTTTTTTTCTGTCGTTGATTTGTTGTTTGATCGACGTTACGTGTACTATGTTTCTGAAACCGCTGTTATGTTGTCTTTTTTGTTTTTGTTTGCATGGCTTACGTGTACTTAATTTGATAAAGCGCTGCTTTGTTGTTAGCCGGGCGTGATGCTTGTTCAACTTTTTCTGTCGTTGTTTTGTGTTTGAATAGCGTAACGTGTACTTTATTTTCCAAAGCACTGTTGTGTTGTTTGCCAGGCGTGGTGCGTGAACAATTTGTTTTCTTTCGTCGTTGTTTTGTTTATCGATCGGCGTAACGTGTACTTTGTTTTTGAAAGCCATGTTGTGTTGTTTTCCGGGCGTGGTGCGTGAACAATTTTTTCTTTTGTCGTTGTTTTATTTGATCGGCGTTATGTGTACTTTGTTTTTGAAAGCGCTTATGTTTTGTTCGTCGTGCGTGGTGGAGAGAGATCATTTTTTGTCGTTGTTTTGTTGTTTGATCGGCGTAATGTCTACTATATTTGATAAAGCGCTGTCCTCTTGTTTGTCGGGCGTGGTGCGTGTAAATTTTTTTTCTGTATTTTTGTTTTTGTTTGCATGGCTTACATGTAATCTATTTGATAAATCGCTATTTTGTTTTTAGCCGGGCTTGGTGCTTGCTCAACTTTTTCTGTCGTTGTTTTGTTTTTTGAATGGCGTATGATGTACTTTATTTTTCAAAGCACTGTTGTGTTGTTTGCCAGGCGTGGTGTGTGAACATTTTTTTTCTGTTGTCGTTGTTTTGTGTGATCGGCAATACGTGTCCTTTTTTTAAGCGCTAATGTTTGATTCGTTGTGCGTGATGGTGCGTGAACATTTTTTTCTCATTGTTTTGTTGTTTGATCGGCGTTACGTGTAACGTGTACTTTGTTTTATGAAAGCACTCGTGCTTGGTTTGTTGGTCGTGGTGGTGCGTGAACATTTTTTTTTCTGTCGTTGTTTTGTTGTTTGATCGGCGTAACGTGTACTTGTTTTTGAAAGCGCTGTTGTGTTTTTTACAGGGCGTTGCGTGAACAATTTTTTTTCTTTTGTCGTTGTTTTGTTTGATTGGCGTTACGTGTACTTTGTTTTTGAAAGCGCTTATGTTTGGTTTGTCTTGCTTGATGGTGCGTAAACATTTTTTTAGTAGTTGTTTTGTTGTTTGATCGGCGTAACATCTACTTTATTTGATAAAACGCTCTTGTGTTGTTTGTCGGGCGATGTGCATGTACAATTTTTATCTGTCTTTTGGTTTCGTTTGCATGGCTTACGTGTACTTTATTTGATAATGCGCCGTTTTGCTGTTAGCCGGGCGTGGTGCTTGTTCAACTTTTTCTGTCATTGTTTTGTTTTTAGGATGGCATAACATGTACTTTATTTTCCAAAGCACTGTTGTGTTGTTTGCCGGGCGTGGTGCGTGGACAATTTTTTTCTGTTGTCGTTGTTTTGTTTTTTTGATCGATAATACGTGTACTTTGTTTTTTGAAAGCACTTAAGGATGGTTCGTCGTGCGTGGTGGTGCATGAACATTGTTTTTTGCTTGGTCGATTTTATGTGTACTTTGCTTTTGAAAGCGCTCATGCTTGGTTTGTCGGGCGTTGTGGTGCGTGTACATTTTTTCTGTCTTTGTTTTGTAGTTTGATCGGCGTTACGGGTACTTTGTTTTCGAAAGCGCTGTTATGTTGTTTGCCGGGCGCGGTGCGTTAACATTTTTTTCTTTTGTCGTTTTTTTGTTTGATCGGCGTTATGTGTACTTTGTTTTTGAAAGCGCTTATGTTTGGTTCATCGTGCGTGGTGGTGCGTGAACATTTTTTGTTGTTGTTTTGTTGTTTGATCGGCGTAACGTCTACTTATTTGATAAAGCGCTCCTGTGTTGTTCGTCGGGCGTTGGACGTTAACAATTTTTTCTGTCGTTGATTTGTTTTTTAATCGGCGTTACGTTTACTTTGTGTTATGTTGTCTTTTTTGTTTTTGTTTTCATGGCTTACGTGTACTTCATTTGATAAAGCGCTGTTTTGTTGTTAGCCGGGGTGGTGCTGGATCAAATTTTTCTGTCGTTTTGTTGTTTGAATGGCGTAACGTGTATTTTGTTTTTGAAAACGCTGTTGTGTCGAAATGCGTGAACATTATTTACTTTCGTTGTTGTCTTGTGTGATTGGCGTCTCGTATCCCTAATGTTTGAAATCGCTGTTGTGTTGTTTGTTGGTGTTACGTGTACATTGTTTTTGAAATACAAATGACAACAAAGTTCCAGACAATAAATTTTGCTACGCCTGACGCGCGTTTCGTCTATTACACTGTTGTTTTTGTTTGTAGGGTGTGGCGCGTGAACAAGCTTTTTTTTTGTTGTTGTTTTGTTTGATCGGCATTACATGTACTTAATTTTTGAAAGCGCTGTTAACACAAATAAATGTTTGTCGTTGTTATGCGTTAACAATTTTTTCTGTCGTTGTTCTGTTTATTAATCGGCGTTACATGTACTCTATTTCATAAAGCGCTGTTTTTTTGTTTGTCGGGCCTTGTACGGTAACATTTTTTTTCCGTTTTCGACTATTCCTTTGTTTTTAGAACGGTGTTTTGTGTTCTTTATTTCATGAAGCGCTGTTGGTTCTTTTGTCGGGCGTTTTGTGTAATCAATTTATTCTATCGTTTTTTGTTGTGTGCTCTTTTTTACAAAGTGCTGTTGTGCTGTTTGCTTGATGTGGCGCGTGAACAAGTTTTTCTTTTTCGTTGTTTTGTTTGATCGGCGTTAGGTGTATTTTGTTTCTGAAAACGCTGTTATTTTGTTTGTTAGTCATAATGCGTGAACATTATTTTCTTTTGTTGTTGTTTTGTGTGATTGGCGTTTCGTGTACTTTATGTTTGAAAGCGATGTTGTGCTGTTTGTCGGCTTTAAGGGTGTACATTTTTTTCTGCCGTTGTTTTGTTGTTTGATCGGCGTTACGTGTATTTTGTTTTTGAAAACGCTGTTATTTTGTTTGTTAGTCATAATGCGTGAACATTATTTTCTTTTGTTGTTGTGTTGTGTGATTGGCGTTTCGTGAACTTTATGTTTGAAAGTGCTGTTGTGTTTTTTGTTGGCGTTATGGGTGTACATCTTTTCATGCCGTTGTTCTGTTTTTTGATCAGCGTTACGCGTACTTTGTGTTTGAAAACACTGTTATTTGTTTGTAGGGTGTGGCGCGAGAACAAGTTTTTTTCTTTTTTCGTTGTTTTGTTTGATCGGCATTACGTGTACCTAGTTTTTGAAAGTGCTGTTGTGTTGTTAGTCGGCGTTGTGCGTTAACATTTTTTTTCCGGTTGTCGTTGATTTGTTTAGTTGGCGTTACGTGAATTATATTTTATTAAGCGTTGTTGTGTTGTTTGGTTGGCGTTGTGTGTGTTTTCAGCTGTTCCTTTGTTTTTCGAACGGTGTTCCGTGTTCTTTATTCTATAAAGCGCTGTTGGTTTGTTTGTCGGGTGTTATACGTAATGATTTTTTCTATTGTTGTTTGTTTGGTCGGCGTAACGTTTACTTTATTTTATAAAGCGCTATTGTGTTGTTTGCCGAGCGTTGAAAGTAATCATTTTTTTCTGTCGTTGTTTAGTTGTTCGGTCGGCGCTACATGTATTTTTTTAAAGCGTAATTGTTTGGTTCGTCGGGCGCTGTTCTGTCGTTGTTTTGTTGTTTTGAATGGCATAACGTGTACTTTATTTTATAAAGCGCTGTTGTACATTATTTTATAAAGCGCTGTTTTGTTGATTGCGGGGCGCAGTGCTAAATCAGTTTTTTTCTGTTGCTGTTTTGTTGTTTGCTCGGCGCAACATATATTTTTTTTAAAGCGTAATTGTTTGGTTCGTCGGGCGCTGTTCTGTCGTTGTTTTGTTGTTTTGAATGGCATAACGTGTACTTTATCTATGAAGCGCTGTTGTACTTTATTTTAAAAAGCGCTGTTTTGTTGTTTGCGGGGCGTAGTGCTAGTACATTTTTTTCTGTCGTTGTTTTGTTGTTTGGTCGGCGCAACATATATTTTTTTAAAGCGTAATTGTTTGGTTCGTCGGGCGCTGTTCTGTCGTTGTTTTGTTGTTTTGAATGGCATAACGTGTACTCTATTTTAAATAGCGATGTTGTACTTTATTTTAAAAAGCACTGTTTTGTTGTTTGCGGGGCGTAGTGCTAGTACATTTTTTTCTGTCGTTGTTTTGTTGTTTGGTCGGCGCAACATATATGTTTTTAAAGCGTAATTGTTTGGTTCGTCGGGCGCTGTTCTGTCGTTATTTTGTTGTTTTGAATGGCATAGCGTGTACTTTATTTTATAAAGCGCTGTTGTACATTATTTTATAAAGCGCTGTTTTGTTGTTTGCGGGGCGTAGTGCTAGTACATTTTTTTTCAGTCGTTGTTTTGTTGTTTGGTCGGCGCAACATATATTTTTTTAAAGCGTAATTGTTTGGTTCGTCGGGCGCTGTTCTGTCGTTGTTTTGTTGTTTTGAATGGCATAACGTGTACCCTATTTTAAAAAGCGATGTTGTACTTTATTTTAAAAAGCGCTGTTTTGTTGTTTGCGGGGCGTAGTGCTAGTACATTTTTTTCTGTCGTTGTTTTGTTGTTTGGTCGGCGCAACATATATTTTTTTAAAGCGTAATTGTTTGGTTCATCGGGCGCTGTTCTGTCGTTGTTTTGTTGTTTTGAATGGCATAACTTGTACTCTATTTTAAAAAGCGATGTTGTACATTATTTTATAAAGCGCTGTTTTGTTGCTTGCGGGGCGTAGTGCTAGTACAATTTTTTTTCGTTGCTTTGAAGTTTGAACTGCTGAACGTGTAGTTTGTTTTATAAAGCGCTATGGTGTTGTTTGTCGGTCGTGGTGTGTGATTTTTTTTCTTTTGTTGTTATTTTGTTTAATTGGCGTTACGTGTACCTTGTTTCTGAAAACACTGTTGTTTTGTTTGTCGGGTATGGGCGTTAACATTTTCTTATTTTTTGTAGTTTTATTTGATTGACGTTTCGTGCATTCTATTTTATGGGGCGCTGTTGTGTTGTTTGTCGGCGTTGTACGGTAACATTTTTTCGATTGTCATTGTTTTGTTTGGTCGGCGTTACGTATCTTTTATTTTATATAGCGCTATTGTGTTATTTGCTGGGCGTGGTGCGTGCTTTCCGCTGTTCCTTTGTTTTTTTTAATGGTGCTTCGTGTTATTCATTTTATGAAGCGCTGTTGGTTTGTTTTTCGGGCGCTTTGTGTTAAAAATTAATTCTATCGTTGCTTTGTTGTTTGGTCGACGTAATATGTACTTTATTTTATGAAGGGCTGTTGTGTTGTTTTTCGGGCGTTTTGCATAATCAATTTTTTCTATCGTTGTTTTGTTGTTTGGTCGGCGTAGCGTTTACTTTATTTTATAAAGCTTTGTTGTGCTGTTTGTTGAATGTGGCTGATGAACAAGTTTTTTTATTCTGTTTTGTTTGATCGGCATTACGTGTACTTAATTTTTGAAATCGCTTTTGTGTTGTTTGTCAGTGTTATGCGTTGATAATCTTTTTTCTGTCGTTGTTTTGTTTATTGATCGGTGTTACGTGTACTTTATTTTATAAAGCGTTGTGAGGTAACATTTTTTCCGATTGTCGTTCTTTTGTTTAGTCGGCGTTACGTGTACTTTATTCTATAAAGTGCTGCCGTGTTGTTTGCTGGACGTGGTGTGGGTTTCAGTTGTTCCTTTGTTTTTTGAACGGTGTTCCGTGTTCTTTATTCTATAAAGCGCTCTTGGTTTGTTTGTCGGGCGTTATTCGTAATGATTTTTTTCTATTGTTGTTTGTTTGGTCGGCGTAACGTTTACTTTATTTTATTGCCGGGCGTAGGGCGTGGTTTCGGCTGTTCCTTTGTTTTTTGAATAGTCTTTCGTGTTCTTTTTTTTTATAAAGCGCTGTTTGATTGTTTGTCGGGCGTTGAAAGTAATCATTTTTGTCTGTCGTTGTTTAGTTGTTCGGTCGGCGCTACTTGTATTTTTTTAAAGAGTAATTGTTTGGTTCGTCGGGCGCTGTTCTGTCGTTGTTTTGTTGTTTTGAATGGCATAACATGTACTTTATTTTATAAAGCGCTGTTTTGTTGTTTGCGGGGCGTAGTGCTAGTACAATTTTTTTGTCTGTCGTTGTTTTGTTGTTTGGTCGGCGCAACATGTATTTTTTAAAGTATAATTGTTTGGTTCGTCGGGTACTGTTCTGTCGGTGTTTTGGCATAACGTGTACTTTATTTTATAAAGCGCTGTTGTACATTATTTTATAAAGCGCTGTTGTACATTATTTTATAAAGCGCTGTTTTGTTGTTTGCGGGGCGTAGCGCTAGTACAATTTTTTCTGTCGTTGTTTTGTTGTTTGATCAGCGCAACATGTATTTCTTTTAAAAGCGTAATTGTTTGGTTCGTTGGGCGCTGTTCTGTCGTTGCTTTGTTGTTTTGAATGGCATGACGTGTACTTTATTTTATAAAGCGCTGTTGTACATTATTTTATAAATTTTTTTTCGTTGCTTTGAAGTTTGAACTCCGTTACGTGTGGTTTGTTTTGTAAAGCAATATAGTGTTGTTTGTCTGTCGTGGTGTATGATTTTTTTTTCTTTTGTCGTTATTTTGTTCAATTGGCGTTACGTGTACAAATGTACCTTGTTTCTGAAAACACTGTGGTTTTGTTTGTCGGATATGGTGCTTGATCATTTTGTTTCTTATTTCGTAGTTTTATTTGATTGATGTATTTTTCTTTTAGCACTTTTGTTTGGTTAGTCGGGTGTGGTGCGTATACAATTTTTTCTATCGTTGTTTTGTTTGATTGGCCTTTCGTGTACTTAAGTTTGAAAGTGCTGTTGTGTTACTTGTCAGCGTTATGTGTTAACATTTTTTTTCAGTCGTTGTTTTGTTATTTGATCGTCGTTATGTGTAGTTTATTTTATGAAGCGCTGTTGCGTTGTTTGTCGGGCGTTTTGCGGTAACATTGGCGTGGTGCGTGCTTTCGACTATTCCTTTGTTTTTTGAATGGGGTTTCGTGTTCTTTATTTTAAAAAACGCTGTTGGTTTGTTTGTCGGGCGTTTTGTGTAATCATTATTTTCTATCGTTGTTTTGTTGTTTAGTCGGCGTAATGTTTACTTTATTTTATAAACCGCTGTTATGTTGTATGTCGGGTGTTATGAGGTAACATCTTTTTCGATTGTCACTGTTTTGTTTAGTCGGCGTTACGTGTACTTTATTTTTTAAGGCGCTGTTGTGTTGTTTGCTTGGCGCGGTGCGTGCTTTTGGTTGTTCCTTTGTTTTTCAAATGGTGTATCGTGTTCTTTATATTTCATAAGCGCTGTTTGTTTTTTTGTCGGGTGTTGAGAGTTATCATTTTTTTCTGTCATTGTTTTTTTGTTTGATCGGCGCAACATGTATTTTTGAAGCCTAATTGTTTGGTTCGTTGGGTGCTGTTCTGTCGTTGTTTTGTTGTTTTGAATGGCATGACGTGTACTTTATTCTATAAAGCGCTGTTTTCTTGTTTGCGGGGCGTAGTGCTAGTACAATTTTTTTTTTCGCTACTTTGAAGTTTGAACTGCGTAACGTGTAGTTTGTATTATAAAACGCTATAGTGTTGTTGGTCGGTCGTGGTGTGTGATTTTTTTCTTTTGTCGTTATTTTGTTTAATTAGCGTTACGTGTACCTTGTTTCTGAAAACACTGTTGTTTTGTTTGTCGGGCATGGTGCGTGAACATTTTTTTCTTTTTTCGGAGTTTTATTTGATTGACGTTTCGTGCACTTTATTTTATAAAGCGCTGTTGTGTTGTTTGTCGGGCGTTGTTCGTGAACAAATATTTTTCTGTCGTTGTTTTGTTTTTTGATCGGCGTTACGTGTATTTTGTTTTTGAAAACGCTGTTATTTTGTTTGTTAGTCATAATGCGTGAACATTATTTTCTTTTGTTGTTGTGTTGTGTGATTGGCGTTTCGTGAACTTTATGTTTGAAAGTGCTGTTGTGTTGTTTGTTGGCGTTATGGGTGTACATCTTTTCATGCCGTTGTTCTGTTTTTTTTATCAGCGTTACGCGTACTTTGTGTTTGAAAACACTGTTATTTGTTTGTAGGGTGTGGCGCGAGAACAAGTTTATTCTTTTTTCGTTGTTTTGTTTGATCGGCATTACGTGTACCTAGTTTTTGAAAGTGCTGTTGTGTTGTTAGTCGGCGTTGTGCGTAAACATTTTTTTTCCGATTGTCGCTGATTTGTTTAGTTTGCGTTACGTGAATTATATTTTATTAAGCGTTGTTGTGTTGTTTGGTTGGCGTTGTGTGTGTTTTCAGCTGTTCCTTTGTTTTTCGAACGGTGTTTTGTGTTCTTTATTGTATATAGCGCTGTTGGTTTGTTTGTCGGGCGTTTTACGTAATCATTTTTTTCTATCGTTGTTTGTTGTTTAGTCGGCGTAACGTTTACATTATTTTATAAACCGCTGTTGTGTTGTTTGTCAGGGGTTATGCGGTTATCATCTTTTTCGATTGCCGCTGTTTTGTTTATTCGACGATACGTGTTCTTTATTTTATAAGGCGCTGTTGTGTTGTTTGCTGGGCGTGGTGCGTTCTTTCGGTTGTTCCTTTGTTTTCGGATGGTGTAACGTGTTCTTTATATTTTGTTCTTTTGTCGTTGTTTTGTTTGATCGGCGTTACGTCTACCTTGTTTCTGAAAACACTGTTGTTTTGTTTGTCGGGCATGGTGCGTTACCATTTTCTTTCTTTTTTCGTAGTTTTATTTGACTGACGTTTCGTGTATTTTATTTTATGGAGTGCTGTTGCGTTGTATGTCGGGCATTGTACGGTCACATTTTTTTCGATTGTCATTGTTTTGTTTGGTCGGCGTTACGTATTTTTTTATTTTATAAAGCGCTGTTGTGTCGTTTGCTGGGCGTGGTGCGTGCTTTCCGCTGTTCCTTTGGGTTTTTTTAATTGTGTTTCGTGTTCTTTATTCTATGAAGCGCTGTGGGTTTGTTGTCGGGCGCTTTGTGTAATTAATTTATTCTATCGTTGCTTTGTTGTTTGGTGGACGTAATATGTACTTTATTCTATAAAGCGCTGTTGTTTTGTTTGTCGAGCGTTTTGCGTAATCATTTTTTTCTATCGTTGTTTTGTTGTATGGTCGGCGTGAACAATTTGTTTCTTTTGTCGGCGTTATGTGTACTTTGTTTTATGAAGCGCTGTTGCGTTGTTTGCTCGGCGTTGTGCGATAACATTTTTTTCGATTGTCATTGTTTTGTTTGGTCGGCGTTACGTATTTTTGATTTTATGAAGCGCTGTTGCGTTGTTTGTCGGGCGTTGTGCGGTAACATTTTTTTCGATTGTCGTTGTTTTGTTTAGTCGGCGTTACGTGTTCTTTATTTTTTAAGGCGCTATTTTGTTGTTTTTTGGGCGTGGTGCGTGCTTTCGGCTGTTCCGTTTGTTTTTTTGAATGGAGTTTCCTATTCTTTATTCTATAAAGCGCTATTGGTTTGTTTGTCGGGCGTTGTGCGTAATCAATTTTTCAATCGTTGATTTGTTTAGTCGGCTTTACGTGTACTTTATTTCATAATGCGATGTTGTGTTGTTTGCTGGGCGTGGTGCGTGTATTCGATTGTTCCTTTGTTTTTTGAATGGTTTGTCGTGTTCAATATTCAATAAAGCGCTGTTGGTTTGTTTGTCGGGCGTTGTGAGGTAACATTTTTTCCGATTGTCGTTGTTTTGTTTAGTCGGCGTTACGTGTACTTTATTCTATAAAGTGCTGTCGTGGTGTTTGCTGGACGTGGGGCGTGGTTTCGGCTGTTCCTTTGTTTTTTGAACGGTGTTCCGTGTTCTTTATTCTATAAAGCGCTGTTGGTTTGTTTGTCGGGTGTTATACGTAATGATTTTTTTCTATTGTTGTTTGTTTGGTCGGCGTAACGTTTACTTTATTTTATAAAGCGCTATTGTGTTGTTTGCCGATCGTTGAAAGTAATCATTTTTTTTCTGTCGTTGTTTAGTTGTTCGGTTGGCGCTACATGTATTTTTTTGAAGCGTAATTGTTTGGTTCGTCGGGTGCTGTTCTGTCGTTGTTTTGTTGTTTTGAATGGCATAACGTGTACTTTATTTTATAAAGCGCTGTTGTACATTATTTTATAAAGCGCTGTTTTGTTGTTTGCGGGGCGTAGTGCTAGTTCAATTTTTTTCTGTTGTTGTTTTGTTGTTTGCTCGGCGCAACATGTATTTTTTTTAAGCGTAATTGTTTGGTTCGTCGGGCGCTGTTCTGTCGTTGTTTTGTTGTTTTGAATGGCATAACGTGTACTGTATTTTATGAAGCGCTGTTGTACTTTATTTTAAAAAGCGCTGTTTTGTTGTTTGCGGGGCGTAGTGCTAGTACATTTTTTTCTGTCGTTGTTTTGTTGTTTGGTCGGCGCAACATATATTTTTTTAAAGCGTAATTGTTTGGTTCGTCGGGCGCTGTTCTGTCGTTGTTTTGTTGTTTTGAATGGCATAACGTGTACTCTATTTTAAAAAGCGATGTTGTACTTTATTTTAAAAAGCGCTGTTTTGTTGTTTGCGGGACGTAGTGCTAGTACAATTTTTTTTGTTGCTTTGAAGTTTGAACTGCTGAACGTGTAGTTTTTTTAAAAAGCGCTATAGTGTTGTTTGTCGGTCGTGGTGTGTGATTCTTTTTCTTTTGTCGTTATTTTGTTTAATTTGCGTTACGTGTACCTTGTTTCTGAAAACACTGTTGTTTTGTTTGTCGGGCATGGGCGTTAACATTTTCTTCTTTTTTGTAGTTTTATTTGATTGACGTTTCGTGCATTTTATTTTATGGGGCGCTGTTGTGTTGTTTGTCGGTCGTTGTACGGTAACATTTTTTTCGATTGTCATTGTTTTGTTTGGTCGGCGTTACGTATCTTTTATTTTATATAGCGCTGTTGTGTTATTTGCTGGGCGTGGTGCGTGCTTTCCGCTGTTCCTTTGTTTTTTTTAATGGTGCTTCGTGTTATTCATCTTATGAAGCGCTGTTGGTTTGTTTTTCGGGCGCTTTGTGTTAAAAATTAATTCTATCGTTTCTTTGTTGTTTGGTCGACGTAATATATGTACTTTATTTTATGAAGGGCTGTTGTGTTGTTTGTCGGGCGTTTTGCATAATCAATTTTTTCTATCGTTGTTTTGTTGTTTGGTCGGCGTAGCGTTTACTTTATTTTATAAAGCTTTGTTGTGCTGTTTGTTGAATGTGGCTGATGAACAAGTTTTTTATTCTGTTTTGTTTTATCGGCATTATGTGTACTTAATTTTTGAAATCGCTTTTGTGTTGTTTGTCAGCGTTATGCGTTAATAATCCTTTTTCTGTCGTTGTTTGGTTTATTGGTCGGTGTTACGTGTACTTTATTTTATAAAGCGTTGTTGAGTTGTTTATCAGGCGTTGTGAGGTAACATTTTTTCCGATTGTCGTTGTTTTGTTTAGTCAGCGTTACGTGTACTTTATTCTATAAAGTGTAGTCGTGTTGTTTGCTGGACGTGGTGTGGGTTTCAGTTGTTCCTTTGTTTTGTTGTTTGCGGGGCGTAGTGCTAGTACAATTTTTTTCTGTCGTTGTTTTGTTGTTTGGTCGGCGCAACATGTATTTTTTTTAAAGCGTTATTGTTTGGATCGTTGGGCGCTGTTCTGTCGCTGTTTTGTTGTTTTGAATGGCATAACGTGTACTTTATTTTATAAAGCGCTGTTGTACTTTATTTTAAAAGGCGCTGTTATGTTGTTTGCGGGGCGTAGCGCTAGTACAATTTTTTCTGCCGTTGTTTTGTTGTTTGATCAGCGCAACATGTATTTCTTAAAGCGTAATTGTTTGGTTCGTTGGGCGCTGTTCTGTCGTTGTTTTGTTGTTTTGAATGGCATGACGTGTATTTTATTTTATAAAGCGCTGTTTTGTTGTTTGCGGGGCGTAGTGCTAGTACAATTTTTTTTCGTTGCTTTGAAGTTTGAACTGCGTAACGTGTAGTTTGTTTTGTAAAGCAATATAGTGTTGTTTGTCGGTCGTGGTGTATGATTTTTTTCTTTTGTCGTTATTTTGTTCAATTGGCGTTACGTGTACAAATGTACCTTGTTTCTGAAAACACTATTGTTTTGTTTGTCGGACATGGTGCTTGATCATTTTGTTTCTTTTTTCGTAGTTTTATTTGATTGACGTATTTTTCTTTTAGCACTTTTGTTTGGTTAGTCGGGTGTGGTGCGTATACAATTTTTTCCATCGTTGTTTTGTTTGATTGGCCTTTCGTGTACTTAAGTTTGAAAGTGCTGTTGTGTTACTTGTCAGCGTTATGTGTTAACATTTTTTTTCAGTCGTTGTTTTGTTGTTTGATCGTCGTTATGTGTAGTTTATTTTATGAAGCGCTGTTGCGTTGTTTGTCGGGCGTTTTGCGGTAACATTGGCGTGGTGCGTGCTTTCGACTATTCCTTTGTTTTTTGAATGGGGTTTCGTGTTCTTTATTTTAAAAAACGCTGTTGGTTTGTTTGTCGGGCGTTTTGTGTAATCATTATTTTCTATCGTTGTTTTGTTGTTTAGTCGGCGTAATGTTTACTTTATTTTATAAACCGCTGTTATGTTGTATGTCGGGTGTTATGAGGTAACATCTTTTTCGATTGTCACTGTTTTGTTAAGTCGGCGTTACGTGTACTTTATTTTTTAAGGCGCTGTTGTGTTGTTTGCTTGGCGCGGTGCGTGCTTTTGGTTGTTCCTTTGTTTTTCAAATGGTGTATCGTGTTCTTTATATTTCATAAGCGCTGTTTGTTTTTTTGTCGGGTGTTGAGAGTTATCATTTTTTTCTGTCATTGTTTAGTTGTTTGATCGGCGCAACATGTATTTTTTTAAGCCAAATTGTTTGGTTCGTTGGGTGCTGTTCTGTCGTTGTTTTGTTGTTTTGAATGGCATGACGTGTACTTTATTCTATAAAGCGCTGTTTTCTTGTTTGCGGGGCGTAGTGCTAGTACAATTTTTTTTTCGTTACTTTGAAGTTTGAAATGCGTAACGTGTAGTTTGTATTATAAAACGCTATAGTGTTGTTGGTCGGTCGTGGTGTGTGATTTTTTTCTTTTGTCGTTATTTTGTTTAATTGGCGTTAAGTGTACCTTGTTTCTGAAAACACTGTTGTTTTGTTTGTCGGGCATGGTGCGTGAACATTTTTTTTCTTTTTTCGGAGTTTTATTTGATTGACGTTTCGTGCACTGTATTTTATAAAGCGCTGTTGTGTTGTTTGTCGGGCGTTGTTCGTGAACAAATATTTTTCTGTCGTTGTTTTGTTTTTTGATCGGCGTTTCGTGTACTTTATTTGACGAAGCGCTGTTGTGTTTTTTTGTCGGGCGTGGTATCGTTAACATTTTTTCTGTCGTTATTTTTGTTTGTTTGATCGACGTCACATGACTTTTTTAAGCACTTTTGTTTGGTTAATCGGGCGTGGTGCGTATACAATTTTTTTTATCGTGGTTTTCTTTGATTGGCTTTTCGTGTACTTAATTTTTAAAAGTGCTGTTGTGTTGTTTGTCAGCGTTATGCGTTAACAATTTTTTTCTGTCGTTGTAATGTTTTTTGATCGGCGTTATGTGAACTTTATCTTATGAAGCGCTGTTGCGTTTTTTTATCGGGCGTTGTGCGGTAACATTTTTTTTCGATTGTCATTGTTTTGTATGGTCCACGTTACGTGTCCTTTATTTTATAAAGCGCTGTGGTGTTGTTTGCCAGACCTGGTGCGTGCTTTCGAATGTTCCTTTGTATTATGAACGGGGTTTCGTGTTTTAGATATTATAAAACGCTGTTTGTTTGTTTGTTGGGCGTTTTGTGTAATCATTTTTTTTTCTATACTTTATTTTATAAACCGCTGTTATGTTGTATGTCGGGCGTTGTGCGGTAACATCTTTTTTTGGATTTTCGCTGTTTTGTTTAGTCGGCGTTACGTTTACTTCATTTTATAAGGCGCTGTTGTGTTGTTTGCTGGGCGTGGTGCGTGCTTTCGGTTGTTCCTTTGTTTATCAAATGGTGTATCGTGTTCTTTATTTCATAAGCGCTGTTGGATTTTTTTGTCGGGCGTTGGGAGTAATCAATTTTTTCTGTCATTGTTTTGTTGTTTGATCGGCGCAACATGTTTTTTTAAAGCGTAATTGTTTGGTTCGTTGGGCGCTGTTCTGTCGTTCTTTTGTTGCTTTGAATGGCATGACGTGTACTTCATTTTATAAAGCGCTGTTTTCTTGTTTGCGGGACGTAGTGCTAGTACAATTTGTTTCGATGCTTTGAAGTTTGAACTGCGTAACGTGTAGTTTTATAAAGCGCTATAGTGTTGTTTGTCGGTCGTGGTGTGTGATTTTTTTTCTTTTGTCGTTATTTTGTTTAATTGGCGTTACGTGTACCTTGTTTCTTTTGTTTGTCGGGCATGGTGCGTGAACATTTGTTTTCTTTTTCGTAGTTTTATTTGATTGACGTTTCGTGCACTTTATTTCATTAAGCACTGTTGTGTTGTTTGTCGGGCGTTGTGTGTTAACAAATATTTTTCTGTCGTTGTTTTGTTTTATGATCGGCGTTTCGTGTACTTTATTTGACGAAGCGCTGTTGTGTTTTTTTGTCGGGCGTGGTATCGTTAATATTTTTTCTGTCGTTATTTTTGTTTGCTTTTGGTCGGCATAAAGTTTACTTTACTTTGTTAAGCGCTGTTGTGCTTTTTGCCAAATGTGGTGCGTGAACTTTTGGGTTTTTTTTTTCGTTGTTTTGTTTGATCGGCGTTTCGTGTATTTTGTTTTTGAAAGCGCTGTTATTTTGTTTGTCGGTCTTAATGTCTGAAAATTATTTTCATTGTCGTTATTTTGTGTTATTGGTGTTTCGTGTACTTAGTGTTTGAAGCGCTGATATGTTGTTTGTCGGCGTGAAGCATGTACATTTTTTCAGTCGTTGTTTTGTTGTTTGATCGGCATTACGTTTACTTTGTTTTTTTAAATCACTGTTGCTTTTGTTTGTAAAGCGTGGTGCGTGAACAATTTTTGTTTGTTTGTTTGTAGGGTGTGGCACGTGAACAAGTAATCCTTTTTTCGTTGTTTTGTTTGATCGGCATTACGTGTACTTAAATTTTGAAAGCGCTGTTGTGTTGTTTGTCGGCTTATGCGTTAACAATTTTTTTTCTGTCATTGTTCTGTTTATTGATCTTTATTTTATAAAGCGCTGTGGTGTTCACGGTTTGTTGGGCTTTGTGTGGTATCATTTTTCCAATTGTCGTTGTTTTGTTTTGTCGGCGTTACATGTTTTTTATTTCATGAAGCGCTGATGTGTTGTTTGATGGGCGTGGTGTGTGTTTTCGGTTGTTCCTTTGTTTTTTGAATGGTGTATCCTGTTCTTTATTTTATAAGCGATGTTGGTTTGTTTGTCGGGCATAGAGAGTAATCAATCCTTTCTGTCATTGTTTTGTTGTTTGATCGGTGCAACATGTATTTTTTAAAGCGTAATTGTTTGGTTCGTCGGGCGCTGTTTTGTAGTTGTTTTTTTGTTTTGAATGGCATTACATGTACTATATTTTATAAAATGCTGTTTTGTTGTTTGTGGGGCGTAATGCTAGTACAATTTTATTTTGTCGTGGCTTTGATGTTTGAACTGCGTAACGTGTACATTTTTTTTATAAAGCGCTATAGTGTTGTTTGTCTGTCGTGATGTGTGAAATTGTTTTTTTTTGTCGTTATTTTGTGTAATTGGCGTCACATGTACTTTTGAGAAAGTACTATTGTTTTTTTTCGTCGGGCGTGGTGCGTGAACATTTTTCTATCGTTGTCTTGTTGGTTGATCTTTAATTTACAAAGTGCTGTTGGTCTGTGTTGGTGTTCTTTTGTTTGATTGGCGTTACGTGTACTTTATTTAAATTGCTGTTGTGTTGTTTGTCGGGCGTTCTGATTGATAATATTTTCTATCGTTGTTTTGTTGTTTGATCGGCGTTTTGTTATTTTTTATGCGCTGTGGTTTTGTTTGTTCGGAGTTTTGTTCTTTTGCCGTTATTTTGTTTATTGGCGTTACATTAGCTTTATTTCTAAAAGCGCTGTTGTATTGTTTTTCAGGCGTGATGCGTGAACATTTTTTGTCTTTTGTCGTGGTTATGTTTGATTGGCGTTACATGTACTGTATTTGTGAAAGCGCTGTTGTTTTATTCGTCGGGCGTGAATATTTTTTTCTTTTTGTCGTTGTTTTTTTTTGATTGGCGAAACGTGTACTTTATTTTTGAAAGCGCTGAGATGTTGTTTGTCGGGAGTTGTGCGTTTACAATATATTTTCTGTTTTGTTGTTTGATCGGCGTAACGTGTATACTTTTTTGAAAGCGCTATTGTTTGGTTTGTCGGGTGAAGTGCATGAACAATTCTTTCTTTTGTCATTATTTGGTCGATCGACATTTTGAGTACTTTGTTGTTAAAACGATGTTGTGTTGTTTGTCGGGCGGGTGCGTGACTAATTTTTTTCTGTTGTTGTTTTGTTTTTTTGATAAGTGTTATGTGTACTTTGTTTTTGAAAACGCTGTTTGTTGTTTGTCGGGATTGGCGTGTGACCATTTTGTTCCTTTGTCGTTGTTTTGTTTGATAGGTGTTACGTGTACTTTATTTTTTAAACCGCTGTTGATTCGTTTGTCGGGATTGTTGCATTGACAATTTTTTTCTTTTGCCGTTATGTTGTTTTATCGGCATTACGAATACGTTATGTTAAAAATCGCTATTCTGCTCGAGTTTTCTTTTGTCGTTCTTTTCTTTGATTGGCGTTACGTGAATTTTATTTGATAAAGCGATGTTGTGTTGTTTGCCGAGCGTTGTGCGTGAACATTTTTTTCTGTCGTTGTTTTGTTGTTTAATCGGCGTTATGTGCACTTTGATTTTAAAACGCTGTTGTGTTGTTTGGCGGGCGTAGGGAATTACCATTTTTTTCCTTCTGCCGTTGTTTTGTTGTTTAATCGGCGTTACGTGTACTTTGATTTTGAAAACACCTTTGTTTTCATTTGTAGGGTGTGGCGCGTGAACAATTTTTTCCTTTGTCGTTGTTTTGTTTGATAGGTGTTACGTGTACTTTATTTTTAAAGCGCTGTTGTTTCCTTTGTCGTTGTTTTGTTTGATAGGTGTTACGTATACTTTATTTTTTAAAGCGCTGTTGTTTCGTTTGTCGGGATTGTTGCGTAGACATTTTTTCTTTTACCATTATGTTGTTTTATCGGCATTACGAATACGTTATGTTAAAAAGCGCTGTTCTGTTCGAGAGCGATTTTTTTCTTTTGTCGTTTTTCTCTCGTTTTTTTGTTGTCTGAAAAGCGCTGTCGTTGTTTTGTTGTTTGATCGGCGTTACGTGTACTTTGATTTTGAAAACACTGTTGTTTTGTTTGTCGGGCGTTGTGCGTGAACATTATTTTCTTCTGTATTGTTTTGTTTGATTGGCGTTACGTGTACATTTATTTTTAAAGCGCTGTTGCTTTGTTTTTCGGGATTGTTGCGTGGGCAATTTTTTTCTTTTACTGTTATGTTGTTTGAGCGGCATTACGGATACTTTATTTTATAAAGCGCTATTGTGTCTTTGGTCTGTTATTTGATCAGTGTTGTGTGTTTTTTTTATTCTGTTACAAAAAAGAGCTGATGTGTTGTTTGTCAGACGTGGTGTTTAAAGATTTTTTTCTTTTGTCCTTGGTTTGTTTGATTAGCGTTACGTGTACTTTATGTTTGAAAGCGCTGTTGTATTGTTTGTCGGGCGTTGTGCGTTAACAATTTTCATATATTGTTGCTATTTGTTTGATGGCGTAACTTGCTCTTTATTTAATTAAACGATGTTGTGTCGTTTGTCGGGCGTTGTGCACTAACATTTTTTATCGTTGTTTTGTTGTTTAAGGTGGGACGTTACGTTAAAAACGACGTTACCGATAAAATTTACCTGTACACTGAAAAATCTGTCAGAACGTTGTAAAACTCGACGTCAATTTAAGTTAGATTCTATTGCTATTTTTACTTATAGGCAATGTTTACGAAACCGTATCTTAAAAACAAAGTCCGGTACATATCCTTTATTTTACCTTATTGCATCGCAAATTTTCCAAGGAATATAATGTTAGTTTTTGGTCAAAATTTGGATATCGCAAGTCCAATTTTGTTTCAAAAAAGTGAAAGTTAAAGTTGTTTAAGTTGCGTTTTTCCTATATATCTTTGTTAATTTCCCGCCAAAATTGCAGTTTTCAAACGCATATATTTCAAAAACCAGGTCCGGGACCCCCATTTTTTATTTAATATATGGATGTATATCGCTAAGAACTATATGTCTGTAAATTGATATATGTCATTTGGTATCGTCCCACCTTAAATGGGGTAATATATACTTTTTCGAAATCGCTATTGCTTGGTTTGTCAGGCGTTGTGTGTACACAATACCGATATTTTTCTTTTGTCGTTGTTTTGATCGATCGTCGTTTCGTGTCTTTTCTTTTTATAAACGCTCTTGTTTTGTTTATCGGGAGTGGTTCGTGGACATATTTTTTCTGTCCTATTGTTTTGTTTGATTGACGTCACGTGTATGTTTGATTGACGTCACGTGTACTCTATTTTCCAAAGCGCTGTTGTCATGTTTTTTGAGAGTGTTGCGTGGACAATGATTTTTTGCCATTATTTTGTTTGATCGGCCTAACATGTACTACATTTTTGAAAGCACTGTTTTGTTGTTTGTCGGGCGTTGTGTGTTTAAAATGTTTATGTCTTTGTTTTCTTATTTGATCGGCATTATGTGTTCTTTTTTTCTGTAATGCGCTGTTGTGTTGTTTGTCGGGCGTGGTGCGTGAACAATTTTGTTCTTTTGTCATTGTTTTGTTCGATCGGCGTTCCGTGTCCTTTGTTTTGAAACATGTTGTTCTGTTTGTCGGGAGTGGTTCATACTCATTTTTTTCTGTCGTATTGTTTCGTTTTATTGGGGTCACGTGTACTCTAAAGCGCTATTGTTTTGTTTTTGTGAGTGTTGCGTGGACAATGTTTTTTGGTCGTTATTTTGGTTGATCGGCGTTACGTGTACTTTTTTAAAAGCAGTTTTCTGTTGTTTGTCGGGCATTGTGCGCTAAAAAAAATTCTGTCGTTGTTTTTTTGTTTGATCGGTGTTATTAGTAATTTATTCTCTAAAGTGCTGTTGTGTTGTTTGTCGGGCGTGGTGCATTTATATTTTTATCTTTTGTCGTTGTTTTGTTTGATCTGCGGTACGTGTATTTTTTCAAGACGCTTTTGTGTTATCATTTTGGGCGTGTTGCGTTAACATTTCTTTTTTTTTGGTCGTTGTTTTGTTTGCTTTGCGCTACATTTACTTTATTTTGTAAGCGCTGTTGTAGTGTTTGTCGGGTGTCGTGCGTTAACAATTTTTGGGGTCGTTCTTCTGTTTTTTGATCGACGTATTATTTCTTTTATTTTTAAAGCGCTGTTTTGTTGATTTTCGGGCGTGGTGAGTTAAATATTTTTTCTGTCGCTGTTTTGTTGTTTGATTGGCTAAACATGTTCTTTGTTTTTGAAAGCGGTGTCATGTTGAAATTTTGAGCTGTCGTCATTACTTTGTTTGACCGGCGTAACAGGCAATATTTTTGAAAGCGCTTTTCTGTTCTTTGTTGGGCGATGTGCGTTTTGATCGGCGTAACGTGCATTTAATTTCCAAAGTGTTGTTGTGATGTTGTCGCGCACAGTGCGTTAACATTTCTTTTTGGTCGTTATTCTGTTGTTTGACCGGCTTAATGTGTACTTTATTCTTGAAAGCGCTGTTGTTTTGTGCGTTTACATTTTGGCGTTGTTCGGTTTGATCGACGTAACGTGTACTTTAGTTTTGAAAGCGCTGTTGTGTTGATATGGTAGTGATGCGTTATTTTTTTTCTGCCGTCGTTTTCTTCAAATCTTTGATCGACGTTACATGTACTTTATTTTTGAAAGCGCTGCTGTGTTTATCTTCGGATTTGATTTGTTAATAACTTTTTATGTGACATATTTAAAAAAAAAACGCTGGTATATTGATATGGTACGTTCACATTTTTTTCAGATACATGTAATGTTACGGTATGTTGTTTCATCGCCGTAGCGTGTACTGAATGTTTGAAATCGCTGACGTGTTGTGTTGTATAAAAGGCGCGGTAATTTTTATATACTTGTTCTGTTGTTTTATTTGAGTTACTTAAGTGTACTTTACTTTTCAACGCACTGGATCTTTTATGTCAAATATTTTGTTTTTCCCTCAGAGGGTGTTCTCTCTGTGTACTGGTATTTCATTTTCAAAAACAAACGTTGTAGAGAAGTTTACCGAGAGAGTCGTGCACATTCTTTTTATGTTGTTCTATCTTTTGTTTGGTGTGTATTGAACATTTCTTTAGAGCGCTGAAAACTTGTTGGGTGTAGCACGATCATTGTTCTTTTTTTGTGTGTACATGTACATCATGTTGGAAAGCGCTGTTGTGTTGTTTGTTGGACGTGGTACATTTATATTTTTCTGTAGTTGTTCTGTTGTTTGATTTGCGTTACGTGTACTTTTTGAAAAGCAAAGTTGCATTGTTTGTCGGGTGTTGTGACTTCATGAATTTTTCGGTCGTTTTTATGTTGCTTGATTGGCGCTATGAGTATCTTATTTTTGAAATTGTTATTGTGTTGTTCGGCCTAGGTGCGCATATTAGTACTTTATGTTTGATATGTGGTTCATGTACATGAATTTTTCAAAGCACTGAACAACAATTGGCAAACATCTGTTAGGCGTTGCACAATTGTCTCCCCTTTCATTTCCATCATTTTTTTTAAAGCGCTGAATATTGTGTTTTTGTTGGACGTGGTGCGTTCATTAAGTTTTTCTGTCGGTTTACATATACATTTTACGCACTATTGAGTTGTTTGTCGCGTGAGGCATGCACATTGTTTTTCTTTCATTGTTTGTTGGGCGTGGTGCGTTCATTGTGGTGTTCATATTGTTAGATCGGCGATATGTGTACTGTATTTTATTTTTGAAAGTGATATTCTGTTGTTTGTCCGACTGGGTGCCTACATTTTTTTCTCATTCTATGCTATGATACCTATACCTCATTTTCAAAGTGGTTTTGTGTTGTATATCAGATTGCTTTATTGTGTTGTTTTGAGTGGATATTTTTGCCGGACACATTTGTTTGCTTGTTTGTCTGACATTACCTCGTTTTTTTTTGTATTATATTTATAAGTGTTTTGATTTCATGGCGTTAGGTATCGATGTTATTTGTTTGCGATAGCAATGCTTTGCTGTTTGCATGGCGTCCCGTGCACATTTTTTTAACACTGCGCAAAGTAAATCGATTATGAACGCGCTAGTTGTCCTGTACTATTCAAATTGGATAAGAACGCACTAAGTTAAACATAACGTTATCAAACGGGTTTTGATGGTTATTCGCCGATGTGTATATTTTGGAAATTGTTTTCTTGCGTCGCGTTTTGTTTTGCTTATAAATTTAATTGCTTTGCTTATTTTAATCGCTTAGCCTTGCTACCTAATTTACCTGAACCATTTCGCTTCTGGACTTTTCTGAGTTCTTATTTGGAAACTGCCCAACTCCTTGACCAGCAGTGTTATCAAGCATAGTCGCAATCATCTTCGCATTCTCGTGAAACATTACAAGGGCCTCGTTGATGTCGACGGGAACATGGATCGAACCCGGAGATGTCGATGTTTCTTGATCCAAGTACCTCTTGGTTTTAAATCTTCTTCCCCTAACTCTTCTTTGGTGGTGTCTTGGGTCATCAGTCAAAGTAGCAGACGACGCACTTTCACGATACGGTGCATCACGGGTAACTCTGAAAATGTCGTCTGCAAAATCGGAATCGTCTGCCATATCATACTCACTGATAACGATCATGACGTTGTTGGTCTTGGAGGTTCTCTGTGCCCATGGTATGAGAAAGAGTGTTAACGCCCCAAGTATTATCGGAAGTCCTGCTAAGTGGAAGGCCAAATCATATGATCCCATCATATCGTAGATGGCACCTCGAAAATAAATAAATAGATGATAAAATCAAATCGTAAAATATGAGATAAAGTCATTATTCAATATGTGTTATAATTTTTGCGAAGTTGTGAGTGTATTGCAACAAGCGGGAAACTCTCACCCTTCTGAAGCAACCAAGTTCATCTCGTTTCGACATGAGTTCACGAGAGATGTGTTTCTTCGTTTGATTGTTGTCTTTGATGTCTGGTAGTTCTGCTATTGTTTTTTTTTACTTCTAAAATTAAGTTATTTTAATTGCAAATTGAAAAAGTAAGTCTTGAACACATCTAATGTGTCCTTGTTAAAAAAATGATAGCCAAAGTAACTCGTCTGTGTTATATCACGTTTTCTCGCTGACTTCGCATTGTTTCGCTTCTGATCAGTGATATTTTGTGTTTATGTTTCTTGTGTCGTTGCCTTCGGTGTGTCCTGCATCTTGTCATTCGAATGTCACTTTGTTACTCCTGTGCTTCTCGCAAAAGTTCTTTCCAAGATTTATAGTTCTTGATGCTTGAATATACTAATTATACAAACGTGTGAATACCTGCTAAAGGCGGTCCAGCCGTAAATGTAATTGAGCTTGTTCCGACCAAGAAACCCCATGCCAATACCGTATTCTCCACTCCGACCAGCGTTGCCGTCAAGACGGGGAGCAGTACCACATAACATCCGTCTACCAGTCCAACCCAGATGACGTAGAATGTAATGCCCCCAAAAGTTTTCAAGAGGGGCAAAAACATGACACCAACCCCAGTGACTACCATTGAGAACTGGTGCATGGCCAGGCGGTTAAGGAACCCGTACTGGACAACTTTTCCGAAGAAAATGCGACCGACGGCTGTACAAGCGCCCAGCATCATGACAAAGATGGAGCCTTGCTCTGGTGTTAGACCACAATCTTCAGCATAGGCAACCTTCAAATAAAGTTTTTACAGATTTATTTGAAAAAATAACACACACTTGGGACATTCAGTTTTCTCAGCAAAAACTTTTCTTCTTTTAATGGTTAAAACGTAACAACCTAAAGTTTGACTATAACATTTTGTGGAAATCCGAATGCCCTTTTCCTCTTAAATTACTACATGTTGACTTTCCTTCATTGCTATCCTTGTTGTCTTTACTTCATGAATTAATACCATGATCATCTAAAAGGAAAATCAAACCCAGAAAAGGACATTCTGTCGAAACTTCGGGACAACCAGCCAAAATTCAATTAATATTTATACTAGTGTTCCCAATGGAAAGATGTGAAACATTAAAAAAGTGCTGTTTTTTTTTAAATCACAGCAAATGGAATTCAAACGTTTTCAGGTTTTTACTCCTAAATGATCAGAGACATTCAGTTAAAATTGCAAGTAGATATGTAGCTTTGCATTTTTATGATTGCAATCGATTTTGTTCAGGCCCGCATAGTTTCTTTTTTTCCCATGAGTGTACATATATTTTTTTTTATTTTACAGATTTACATATGATGCATATACTAGTATCCTTCATGACAAGTTTCAAAAAAAATATTTTTTTGCGATTTACTAGTAATAAGAGGTGTACATTCGGCATGTATGAAGTATGAGAACAGAATGATTACAATTTGGACTAGTCCATAAGTGATAAGAACAAATGCATTTTTGATACGCAGTCCAAGCAATTAGCCATAAAACCAACATTAACTTAGATCAGTCCATATGAGAGCAACCATTTGATTTTTAGGGGGGTATGGACATTTTTTCGTCCTGCCTTTTTAATTTCGGCAAAAACCCGAGCCTTGATTTTTTTTTATTTTTAAAGCTATTATAATTTTTTCTTCCAAAGCTATCATACTGCCTTAATCGGATTTTTATTTCAAATTTCAACATAGCCTCCCTCCCTTTAAATCCCTTTGTGAGCTACAACTATGATCAAGTGAACTTATTTAACAATCAACTCAATTAAACTTGGAACTCTTAACTGAACTAAACATCAAACTTTAAAAAAAGTTCTTACTAGTTAAATAGAGTTTGATTACGTTTTTTAAATTCATAAATGAGTTATTGTCAAATCAACTCTTACATGTATATACTCAATTTAGTCACAGTACAATTACACGTCAATCATCTTCGAATGATAATCATGTTACTTTGAGCACATCATTGGAATATACCATTAATAAGGGGGGAAACTTGATTTGACAGAACATTCCACATATTCATAATATTTTACGATACAAGATAGAATAAATGACAATAAAAAAATTGTACTATACTAAGCATTCGGAAAAATATACATCCAGTTCAACACCAAACTAAAGAAAACAAACTAAGACTCCTAAGAGCCTGATTCAAAGACCATTTTGTTAGAGCTGAAAGCAACAGCAATAATTTTAATCTGTATAAAAAAATATTTTGTTTTCCTCACTGACAAAAGTCCAGTTTCACCCAAGAAAAATATCAAAATCAATTTTTTTTGCCTGCAATAAAACCGACGTCTTTTCTCGTTTCCCCAAATATTCTAAGATTAAAGTTCTGTACCCCCCCCCCCCCCCTAAAACATCCTGGTATAATGGATAACTACTGGTGTTCTTGTTGTTTACCAAGTTTATCTAAATTCTGATGAGTAATTTCAGAAGTGTTGAAAGTAATACCTTTGTGACGGAAAGGCAGACACTCAGGACAAAAACAATATCAAAGTGTGGGGGGACATAATAATGCGAGGGTTTTGCTTGTTACAATGTAGTAGTTTATTTTTAAGTGCGAAACCCTAGTTCATATAAATCTATTATCTAGCCCTCCTGTCAGAGTTCAAAGGGAAATTGTTTTTTTTCTTATAGCAAATCAAACAACACTTACCAAATGTACATATGGAATGTAGAAACCAAACATCACAAGCGTGATCGAAATTGTCCACACGACAAACACCCTGTTCTGCCAAAGTCGTAAGTCCTGAATCAGGCGTCTTAATGGAGACTGCTGTAACTTTTCCTCGTCCGTCTTCTTCTTGTTCGAAATGGGTTTGATGAACAGTGAGCAGATAGCGCTAATCGAACACAGCCCGGCGTAGACTCGGAAGGTATTTCGCCACCCGATGCTATCTATCAAGGCCTGAGACATCGGTGCGTAGATCAGAGTGCCAAAACTACTGCCCGCCGTAATGATTCCCACGGCGATGGTTAGATATTTGTCGAAGTATTGCGTCGCGATGGTCATGATTGGAGTGATACAGAAACATGTGCCTATGCCGTAAAACACGGAAAATGTCACAAAAAGCATTTCGATAGACTTCACGAATGATGATGCTAAAATTGACAATGATGCCATCGTTCCCCCTAAAACCATCACTACTCTGTTATCGAATCTATTTACCAACATGGAAGCTAGTGGTCCAAAAGTCATTGACAGTCCATATGCCAAAGAACCGACCCATGCTGAAAAAGAAAAGTACTTTATAGGAAAAAAAATAATTTTGTTATCTTACATGATAGCAATTACAAACAAGAAAATTCCCTACAGGAGAATTTGAAGAACTCAATCACGGCTACAAATGTCCGAAATCATAACTTTTAGTTATGCGAGGAAATTCGTTGGACTTCTGGATATTGATAAGTTTGCTTGATTTTTCATCTTTATTGTCACTCAAAGCCTCATAAAAAATATAGAAGAAAGTAGTCAGCTGTAGGAAAGGCTCCAGTTTTTAAAAATACGTATTTCATGGTAAAATGCTGCTGAAAATAATCACATTTCATCTTTTGGCCGAGGGTCCGAGGGTGTAAAATCTAAGATACGGCAACAAAAAATTAAATTGTAACGATCTATAACAATATATTGTCACAAAATAAGCTATAGCTGATTACATTCTCCTATTTTCACAAGAAGATAGGGAATGACAATAAGCATGATAAATAAAAACAAACTTACCACAAAACTACTCTCCAAAATCATGACCGGAAACTTCTCCAAACGAATTTCATTGCATAACCTGGGGTTGTGATTGAGGACATTGGTAGCCATGCGTATAGTCCTGACTTGGTAAAGTATATCCAGGTTGTATGTATAGGCATTATGAAAATGGATTTGAAGAATAACACATTTACATATTTCCATTTCGATCCTAAGGTTGGTACAAACGCGAAGATATGTTTTGAGACATGTGAGACATGATTGGTGAAGTGGGATGTAATCATCACAGTATCTCGGTGCCCCCAAAAAAAAGAAAAAAGGAAGAAAAAAAATCTAATGAGACGTGTTTTCTCATTAAAAGTTCACGTATACAACTGTATCGGGAGAAAAACAAACGTTTTTTTTTCGGCTTAATTTTACTAAAACAAACTGACTTTTAACTCTAGGAACATGCGAAGTTATTTGTTTTTACTAACACTGTCCGATTGGATATAAGAAAAAAATTATTTCAATCGATTTGCTTCTTTTGGTATAAAGATAATGCAGTTGGTTATTAGAAAGATATTAAATTACTTGGCTCGATTCGCGTGTTTAACCGTGTATACCCGCCTTTTGGTATTTGTAATTTCCAAATAAAAAAAAAACAGCCAGAAATATATAATTACATGTATCATTTCCAGCGAATAGACGAAATACTATTTCGAAAAGAAACCCCAATTTTTTTCCCGAAATACTATTTGAATTTTGCCAATAACATTGTGTTCTTAAATTAGATAACAATGTATGTTATATTCATACGTTGAAATAAATTGCCATTTTGTTTTGTTTTGAAAAAGTCATTATTATTAACACTTTTGTCATAAATGTTTAACTTCATTTCACAATTTAATGATACGTTCTTTCGATTATGTCTATTATTCGAATACCAAAACCCAAAACTCACGAGAAAGGACAAATTCATTTAAAATGTGTTGAGGCTAAAAAGTTTTGGCTAAGCCTGCATCATCTTGTGCAATCATTTTGAGAGAAGCAGAAACTTTGCAAGAATGAGAAAAAAGTGAGAGGGGCATTGATTGACTGACCTCGAAAAGAGGGAACCAAACCTTACGCTAATTTTCCCAGTTTGATAGTTCTATGCTCTTCATAATCATATGGTGTTTGGATTTTTCAATATTTTGGTAGAGCGCCTCTGATGAGTCTTGAATAGACGAAACGCACGTCAGGCGTAGCAAAATTCACGGAATTATCTTAGAATAAAAGTTAAAAAATTCTAAAATGTAAGTATATACTCGACTTTCTGATTTATCCGGTGAATCCTTCAATGTTATTTGCAAGCGAGGATTTACTTTACAAAGTATACACGAGAGGCAATCCAGTGTCAAAAGTTTATGAAACTTCCAGATATCAGATACCTTTGTAGACTACAGACTATTTTGTACAGATTAGCGGTCCTTCTTTAACAATCTTTTGAAAGCGAAATGAATAAGTGTTGCTTTAAAGAACTTTCCTACCTGAGCATTCTTTTGACACATTGAATTCTTTGATGATCTCTATGAAAAATGATCCAAATCCATGCAGAATTCCGAGTACCAGAACTCGTGCAACAAATCCACAGAAACAGACAACCCACGAATGAAACGTGTCTTTGATTTCTTCCTCGGTCGAACTTTTTTGAATGAGAATATTTGAATCAGATATAGCCGAACTCTCAGCAGATGATTCGGACTTGTTCATTATAACTACAACGTTTCATAACAAATGTGTGGTGGAACTCCTATGGGAACGTCGCAAGGCCCATTGTGACGTTATGATTTTGTGTGCACAAAAACATTTTAGCAATTGCAGAATTTACAGAAATATGATGAACTGAATTAAAAATAGTTTAAACGCATATTAATCAATAGCATTATTATTACCTGCTTTGGATTTTGTTGACCCGAAGTCTATCACAAATTCAACAAAAAAGACTCCGAATCCATGGAGAACACCAAGAATCACAACCTGTGTTAGCCAACTTATAAAACATATCAGCCACGAAACCGCAGAGTCCTTTTTCACTTCTTTCAATTTGTCTATTGAACTACTATTTATCAGAGTGTCTTTTGTACTTTTCATACTATCGTCGACCAATCCTCCCAAAAACAAAACAGATAACACGATCCTCTCTCACTCTACGTTTGTTGTAATGGCTGCCAAAACGAAAACGTCATAAACGTTACTAACTTGCGAACAGCACTGGTGCACTTGTACTTGTAAGGCAGAAACACTGAAAATATTTTTTTTCTAATTACACTATTCCAATTACAGATGAGTACAATCCAAACCCGGACAAATGTGATTTTAAAGCAGAGTTTAGGTCCTTAATTTGATCAGCTTGTGTTTTCCAAAGAGTGGATTTTTGTTAGCTCAAAGCGGACTGAAGTCCGACTGAGATACGCTTTCATTGTAAAGTCTGCTTTTCAGAGTGGACATGACAGGACCTTGCTCTTAGCCAGGTCATGCTAAATCTGACCTAAGAAAATCATATCGAATTTAATTATTGTCTCAGCCCTGACGAGTCTTCAGTCGGTCTGGTCAGCTAGTTGTGAAAAAAAAAATCTAACTAAGTTGTACAAATGTACAAAATACACTAAATTGGTATAATAACTATTTAATTTTGATATGCTGTTTATGCTTATTTCAAGGAGTAATCTCTTATCATCAACAATTGAATCAAACATTAGGATATTTATGCTCCTTTACTTTAAAATTTCGCGTCCTAAAATTTTCACCAAAAGCAAATTTCTCTATAGAATTTCTTGACATTAGAATATAATCGCATTCACATTCGTCTTAATAATTACAAGTGTTTTGCTTCTTACTTTGATTCAAACAAGCGATTATAGGTTGCTCCTAAAAAAAGAATTTTAATACAGGGATAGAACCATTTGTGCAAATAATTGTGAATGCTAGGCGTTTCAAACTAGAAGTTATGTCGTTTTAATGGAATCCAGCCCAAGCAATCACTGCAATATGTCGCGCAACATATCAGAAACGGGAGCAGTGATAGATCTAATTTTAATTAGACTGTATACAATTTTTTCGAAAGATTGATTGAGTTTCACCAGACATGGAATTTATGTGAATTTAAATACTTGTGCAAAAATAGATAAAAAATAGATAAAAACCCTGGCGCGGTCTAAGGAAAGGCGTATCGGGCGTACGCTCCCCTTACAACTGACAAAAAATTTGTTTTGACACAAAATTCACGAAAAAACACTGACAAAATTGCGCCTCGCTCCGTCGGCGAGAAACTAAAATCTTGGATCCGCCCCTGAAACCAGAATAACTGACATGATTTCTAGAGACATAGGTGTCAATTTAATATTATGAGAAGACTGACACCATAATAATAACCAATACAAATTTTCAAAGCAAATCAATTCCATAATTTTTAGAAATAAGTAAAGACTCTTTAAGAATTTCGAACGTAGTTTTTCTAGTACTAATGGTTTCCTATATAAAGTGCTAAGGCTGTGAAGTATAACTTCAACTCACATTTTTATTGATTTTGTTTGGTCTATGCTGTTTTATGAGCTACACGTTTAAGGCAAAAACTAGTTTGATACCCTGTTTAACATATATTTTAACAATGGGTTGACTGGTATAAAACTAATAAACTGTTAACACAGAGACATGTCTCGCCTGTCGCAACTGGACACAGTATAAAATGAAGTAAAAATCCTCCTTAAACTGATCTTAACTGATGCTTAAGCAGCTGCATACCAAATATAAATGGTGAACCATAACTGCTTTATTTAAAACACTCATGACATAAGTAAAAAGATAAAAAGTGTAAAATCTCAAAGTCAGTAGACTGTGACTGCAGGATCATACAGATAAAATACTTTTGAAATTGATCTGTACTGATGCTAATGCAAGTGCATACCCAATATCAATGATGTACCATAACTGCTTCATGTTAAACAGACGTAAGAAAAAAGGTCAACCTCGGCCAAATCGGTGTAAAATTTCAAAGTCAGTAGACCGTGACTGCAGAAGCATACAGATGAAATGCTTTTGAAATTGATCTGTACTAATGCTAATGCAAGTGCATACCCAATATCAATGGTGAACCATAACTGCTTCATGTTAAACAGACTTAAGAAAAAAGGTTAACCTCGGCCAAATCAGTGTAAAATTTCAAAGTCAGTAGACCGTGACTGCAGGAGCATACAGGTGAAATCCTTTTAAAATTGATCTGTACTGATGCTGATGCAACTGCATACCAAATATCTATGGTGTAACAATACTGCTTCATGTTAAACAGACTTAAGAAAAAAGGTTAACCTCGGCCAAATCAGTGTAAAATTTCAAAGTCAGTAGACCGTGACTGCAGGAGCATACAGGGGAAATCCTTTTAAAACTGATCTGTACTGATGCTGATGCAACTGCATACCAAATATCAATGGTGTAACATAACTAGTTCACACAAAACAGACTTAAGCAAAAACTTTAACCAATTGTGGACGCCGCCGCCGCCGCCGCCATCGCCGCCGGAATCACCATACCTAAGTCTTGCCTTTTGCAACATTTGTCGCAGGCGAGACAAAAATCTGAAGAGACAAAAGTGGCCAGATTTTGTTGAACAGGCAGTACAGGAAAGGGACCAATCTGACATTTATTCCCAATAATATGGGAAACCATGCTGATGCTGCATACAAAATATCAAGATGCTGCATACAAAATATCAAGATGCTGCATACAAAATATCAAGATGCTGCAATTGTTGTGCTAAGAAAATGTTGTGAAAAAAATTTCACAGCCCACCCCATGGCCAACCATTCACCTTTTTTTCAACACATGAAATTTGACCAGTAATAGAAGACATCCTTAACACTAAAAGGTGGTCCAGCTACCATATGATACATGTAGTATGCTCCATTTAAATTTTTGCAAAACATTCATCATAATTCAATAGCTGCAAACATAAATAATAACAAATATTTCCCCTTTACTCCTTTTATTTCTATTCTTTTATATAAACAAGTTACAGTAAGAAAGTATAAAAGCAATCTAACAATTCAAGGACACGTGTAAAAAGAATCTAGCACCTAGAATATAGTAATGCATGTATGATGAATGTATATGTAAGATGATTCATGAAAAGTATAAAAGAACAAATGCAAGAAGTGTCTTGATCCATAAAAGTTAAATCTTTGGAACTGAAATGAATGAACCTTTTTAAAATTATTTTTTTCAGTCTTAATAATATGCTAATTTTATTTCATAAAAACATGTTTGATAAATTTACCTTAAAGAATATACCTGTATGGTTAAAGTTAAATCAAAATAATAAATTTGCTTCTACAAAAATTTAAGTCTTCTATAAAAAATGAATGATGCATGTATTTTAAAGTAATCAGTAGGCAAGAAGATAGTAATCAGTAGGCAAGACGATTAGAGTATCCATAGTAGCTATAAAAGACCCTCACCCCAACCCCAACCCCTAAAAATTCTACAACAAATATCTTAAACTACTATAATTGTGTTGTAATTACATTTCTAAAAAAAATGATTTCAGGAACATGACAATAAATCACTGGCTACTTAAATAGTTATCCTCAATTGACAATAAAATAAAGAAAAGGCAAGATTATGCTTAACAGCCTGAAAAACTTTAAATGTTTGAGCACAGTATCAAATGATAATTATCATAACTATATTTTTAGCTACATGTATACAAAATGAAACTGTCATGAATGTACAAAAAAGACGTGAAATCACAACTCATGAATGTTAAAAAAAACATAATTGGAATTAGATAATACATATTGGTGCTATGGTTTCATTATTACTCTTGGAGTACCAATTTTCATGGTTTTTGTAAGAACAGTCTTCCTTGAAAATTAAAATCCAACAAAATTTAATGACTGACTGGGGAGTTTAATGTTGTGACTATACCTAGATATAGGTCTGCAGTGACGTTGTACAAAATTTAATCTTATGCATTGATTCCTTTTAACAAATTGAACAAACCATGAAATCAAAAATTCAACAAAAGGTCATTTTGAGGTAAACTACAAAAATTGATCCCCTTGAAATTATAAATGAATTTGGATACAGTAAAAGATTGACCACTTCCATCCTTCCAAAATCATATGCTGTGAAATTACTTAAATTAGTTGGGATGCATTGATTGGGAATAAACTGCACATTTGTTATTTGTTGAATTCATGATTTTAACAAATTCTTTATTGAAAGCAGTGTAACATTTTTTGTTAGAGATGTAACTTTTGAGGTTACCCTGACTCATGAAAACCAAAAATATTAATACTTTTACAGAACAACATGTACTATTCTTTAAGACCAACAACAAAATGAATATCTGATAATTCTTTGTATATGTTAATGACCTTAAACTGAATATCAAATAGATTTTTCTATGATGCCTTGAAAATTCATTTTTACAGCATTTGAAATGTTAAACAAGTTTTTTTTACACTGAATATGAAGGACAAATTTAATGAATTCAAAATATCACAATAAGTTATGTTTCATATCAACTTCCTTGAAAGTCATAAATACACCTTAAAACCTTATTTAATAAATTATATGTTAACATATACCATCATGACCATGCAATTCGTATAAAATATAAATGAGGTAATATTAATCATAATACTTGATGAGCACAGCATCAGCAAGAGAAGTGTGATAATTGTTTGATTCTCACAACTAGTTTGTTTTATACTGAATAGCATAATATATATGTTCAATTCATCTTTCAAAAACAATTTGAAAGCATAATTGCACTGACGTTTTTTAATTCATTAAATATACCTGTACAATGTATTGTTTAAGAACAGAAAATAATATATATAAATAAACAAATTACAAAAGCATGTAAAAAAAAATGGCATCGTAACTTATTAAGCAACCTTTCTAGTATACTAATTGAATGTAAAACAACATTTTTTCAGTTCTCAAGTTGATTAACTATTGAATGTGATAATTAACAACAGGACAATTTGTTTTCATTAGATATATTAATTGAAAGTCAATTGCACAAAGAGGGCATATAAATTCTCATTTAATAAATGACATAGTTTAAAACTGTAGAAGTATCTATACATGTACAAAATTTCTTACAATGTGCTTCAAAAATAATGTGGAACACTGATCAAATCAACCTGATTCTGCATCAAAATTCTCACATCCATCGTTTCAATTTTATCCTCCTTTTCTTTTAATCTTTCAGAATGATATCTGGTATCACTGGTACCAATTAAATCCATCTCAAAGATATCAGTAAGGTAACCAGTCCCGTCGTCTGATTTAAAACAGTACATAATATTGTTGCTAATGGCAACCCCAAAAACATGGCTGCCAAGACTGTCAATATCATCTTTTGAAAAATTAATGCAGGTTTTTGTCAATTTAAATGTCTTCTCATCCTGGTATTCTAAGACTTGAATAACGTCCCGACTGGCACGTACATAGATTTTGTCATTATAGGTATACGCCCCTAGGAATGCAATACCCTTACTAACATCATTAGAGATCTGTATTTTTGTCCAAATGTCCTGAGTTGGTTTGTAACAAAACATGGCACTATCACAGAACAAGGCATAAATGTTGTCATGTAGAACTGTTACAGCACTGTGTAACCCATGGGTAGGGGACGGAGCAAGTGAAGTCCAGTCATCTACAAGTAAAAAATATAGAATATAAGTTAAGTTTAGATTATATAAAAGTTTTACTACATTTTGAAGGACTATCTTATATTGTAAATATGACTTGTCCAACCCCTTTCCTAGGGTCAAAAAGGGTCAGAGGGTGTGATGATGTGATGATTTTCCTGTCCAACTCACTATCTAGGCTTACAAGCTATAAGCTTGTATGAGTGCATATCCAGTTTGCAGTAATCAATTGTGGCATATGTAGTGACCTCATTGAGCCTTCTCCTTATCAATTTCTTCATAGGGAAAATAAAATTTGGATTTCACAGTTCACAGGAAATTAGCAATTTTTTATCATAATTCACAAGATATATTGCCATTGTAGAGATCTGTGGAGGCATCAATCACAGATCACAGAAAACTGTTTTAGCCCAGAACAGTTCACAGACAATGCCCTTATTACAGTTCATGAACAATTGTTTGTCTGAGTCACGGTTCACAGAAAATTTGAATGGACCATCATGCATCACGAAATTACTCTCATAGGGGTCTTAAAATTTCGAATGAAGTATTTCTTTGTCTATTTAAAGAAAAAAATTCTGTCATCCATTTTGAAGAACTAGTATTGTTCTAGAAGGTGTAAAGAGATATTAATTGATTACTGAAATGAAGATACATGTAGTAGCGTTACATGATATCCACTACACCAATAGCTCTCAAATAGAATATCAACTTCAGAAATTCTCTTGCTTCCATTAATCATTAATAACATTCTAATTTATAAAGACAATTTTGATTGGTTAAAAATGCAGTTTTATTTCTTGATGAAACTCACTAGCATGTGCCACCTTAACAACAACTTGCACCAAGTAATTTAAAAAAAGATTAAACCATGCATTTCATGTAATTTTCTGTGCAAACATTTAATATATTATGGGAATGTAATAAATATATACATAGTGTGCAATATTTTTGAGTTTTTTGTGTGTTTAAAAGCGTGGACCTTTGCGTACATTTTCAACGTGAAGCACATGTACAGATTATATTCATAAATCATTTTATCTTTGCTTTTGAAGGAAATATTGCTGCAATGTTTAAGTAATGTAAAATATAAAAGATTTCATGGAATATAACTGGATATAACTCACAATAAATAGGAACGTTTTACTTCTGTGAAAAAAAGTTTGAATGAAGAGTTTTGTATGTTTTATTAGCATTAATTGCATAAGACATAGTACTACTGTTCAGTAAATTGGAATTTTCCATTTTTGACTAAAAACTTTATTTTAGCAACAAAAATGGATTGGTCCATAGTTAGTAAAATATCTGGGGTGAACACGTATTTATAACAGTAGCTTTAACTGTTTCATTGAGATGAACAAGTGTTCTAATCAAGAAATTAATATGTTTAATAGTTGAGTGAAAACTCTGGGGTGACAACCTATTCTTACAGTGATAAATGGAATGCTCCTTCTGAATAACATTTAGGGGTGAATATGTGTTATAGCAGTAAATTGGAATGTTCCATGCGAGTAAAATTCAGAGGTGAATAAAAGTTAAAACAGTGAATTGGAAAATTCCATACTGAGTAAAAATTCAGGGGTGAACATGTGTTACGGTATAACAGTAAATTGGAATGTTCCATGCTGAGTAAATTACAGGAGTGAACACATTGTTATAGCATTAAATTGGAACATTCCATGCTGAGAAAAAAATCAGGGGTCAAAAATGTTATAGCATTACATTGGAATAAGAGTTTATAGCGAGCATAGCTCGCAAGCTGGCACGAAGTGCCCGCTCGAGCGGAGAGCTCTACTGTATTTGTTTCCGCGAGAAATTTGCTAATGCTGATTTAGATTTTTTATGGTCCGGAAAGGGTTATTATTTTACAGGTCCGGAGTGAATGTTAAAATAATTTATAAGAAAAGAAATAATGCTTAAAAAAATAATAAATTGCGCTTTTTACAAGAAAATAATATTCTTAAAATAATAAATACACACAAGCTGCTCGTTTCGTCTTGGTTATATGCACGTACGAAACTAACGTGTCTCGAAGCTTAATCGCCCCATACCATCTCGCCCCAAAATAAGCAAATGGAAATATTGGAAATTAAATGATATACAAATGAAAAGATAACAAATAAAACAGAACAAAACGTAGTCTCTTTTAGCTATGCTCGCATTTAGGCAATGCCTACTCCATATTAACAGTAAATTAGAATGTTCTGTGTTGAGTAAAAATTCAGGGGTGAATAAGTGTTAATTGCAATTAATTGGTATGTCCCACACTGAGTAAAAAATTATGGGAAAAAGTGTTTATAAAATTAAGAATAGTGAATTTCAATGTTTTATTGTCCACTTATAATAAAAATTCAAAGGTTACAAACATTCTGGAAATACCAATAAAAGACCCTATAGCTACTATGCACATATTTCAGAATCCAAGGGACTTAACTCCAATAAATATCAAAACATCTGTAATTCATCAAATACACGTACAAAAAATCTGTTCAATATCTAGCAGTGTTCTTGGAAAAAAGTACATGAATGAAAACCAATTTTATGTGAGGTGTGGCCCAAAGTCAATAGGTGTCTTTAGTACAGAACCAACTTAAAGCATGAAAAGCATTCAAAAGCTTTGCTCTGGAACCAATTTAATATTTCATTTGATTTTTATATTCACTTAGTTGGGGTGACATTGACCTTATAGAAAGTGAATAAGAGAACCTATGTGGGCCACTCAACACAATCACCTATTTGAGACTAATAGACAGGTACAACTTTTAAGCAGGATATAAGCATCATTTTATAAGAATTATAGAATATCGATATGAGTTTTTGGACAAAACTGGCTGATCTTTCATGAGTGATAGAATTTTAAGTCCAAAAAATTCTATAAAAAGGGGAAGATCAATGCTGAATTTCCAAGTACACATGTAAGTACCTATTTTTCCATACACAAACACTGTTCAAGTTGTGTTCTAGAGAGATTTTCCATATTTGCATTGCAAATTTAATTGTGACCTTGCATTTCCTTGGAAATAATTTATTATGTGAGGTTGTGTTTCTTTCTAATCTATTTGAGCTGTTTTATTTGTGAGGTCCTTGTTGACAATATCTACTTACCATACAATGTCAATAAAAAATTCGGCTAAGCAGTTTCAGAGAATTTCCTCTAACATACTTTGCTAAAAGTACTATAAAGTTCAAAGGGCTACAAGCCTACAACTCCTCAAAAAATTGTCAGACCAAAATGATCTAACATTTTGCACAACAATAATTGGTGTACTTACTGTAAACAAAGTTTTATGGAAATCAGTTGAGTAGATTCAGTACATTTGTGCTGACATATCATTAATGAAAAGAAATTAATTTCTAAGTTCAAAAACCCATAACTTCCACAAAAATTGTCGAATAATAGTTTCCTGATAAAGTGCACATCTATATACATGAGATATGGTGCACTTTCTTTACAACTTTATGATATCATTTGCATTTTTCAGATATCAATACCATTTCCTTATCCTCATATCCATAGGCTGTACTTCTTTTATGTAAAATTTTATTAAAACCCATCAAGGTGTATAGGACATGTACATTTAACGACAAATATGTGGACAGAGGGAGATAAAAACAGTCACACAGTCTGACAGTCAGGATACTGTTAAGGTACTTTTTTTCGCGGGTACTTATTTTCACGGTTGAACAAATTTACCCAAATTTGTGGGTACCTAATTTCTTGTATGCTGCTCATAATTCTATTTATTTCATTTCGCGGGTATTTAATTTCACAAAAAATACTTGACTACGAAATCCGTGAAAATAAATACCTCGCGAAAATAAGTACGTTTACAATAATCACTTTATTCCCCCTCAAACTTTGTTTGTTAAGGAAGAGTTAAACATGTTAAAAACAATCAATCCTTTTACTTACCTGTCTCAAAGTCATACTTTTCCATACTGCTAAGTCTCACACGGAAACGACCAAATCCACCAATGAAAAAGATACAGCTATTTATAGCACAGGAAGCATGATGGCGTCTAGCAGTCTTCAAGTAGGTCACAGTTCTCCACTTCTTGGTGAATGTATCATAACAATAAACACCCTTGTCCCAGGTATTCCTCCCAATAATAGCCTCCCCTCCTGATACAATAATATCCTTGCCTAAAAAGTATAATTAGATATAAGATGGTAAATGCTAACCATAACATTATATGATCATAAATTTTGTGTTGTTACTTTTAACACTATAGTAAAATAAATCATGATCAGCAAACAGGAAGCACATGAGCAACAGACCTGAAATTTATTCCATGATATGGGAAATTAACCTGGTAAAAATAACCTGCTATATCTTTATGGTATTTTTCTTTTTGTGAATTTTAGTTTCTTCATAACCAGTTATCTTAAATAATATCTTACCATCATACAAACAAATTCTGTATCCTCTAAAAATCTAAGTCGGGTCGTTAAACAGGAAGTAGATGAGCTACAGGTCTGAAAACACATCCTACCATATGTGACCCTAAAGCTGAATACCAAATATTTAAAGCCTAAGATTAATAGTGGCTGAGAAAACCGTTATGAAAAAAGTGTGACGAACAGACAAACAGACAGAAACCTACATTTCTCTGTCCCTGCTCTGCATTGCAGCAGGGGACAACAAGTTATTTGCCACATCTTACCATCATACAAACAAACACTGTATCCTCCATGTCCTTCATTATTTTCCCGTACATTTTCTAATGTTGTCACAGCATTGTCCTTCAGTATACTTGACCTATTGTTGAAGTCTATCTTGTATACTTTAGGATCAAAGGACAGCGCATATGTATCATCACATCTTGTCAAGCCTACACATAGTAAATCTTCAGGTACACTTCTGAACTGTAAGTGAGAGAAAAAAAAATTATAAAAGAAATATGAAGATGAAATGTAAATGTAAGAAATTTATATACTTTCATTTTGTTTTTGTATATACATGTTTTTATGTTTTTTTTCTGATATTGACCATTCAAGATTTAAAATTTTGTTGTTACAAATGGTTAACCCTCTTGGTGCGGGATCGATCCATGAAACGTTTTTTTGATTTGTGATGCATTTTGATAATGACGTTGCATTTTTTTCACAAGTGCAAAACAAATATTTTTGATTTTTACAAATCCATAAATGTTAAATAATACATCATTTTGCTTTAACAAATAAGTGATTTTAGCAAATAACTTGATGAAATCACAACTTTTATATTTTGTAAAGAGGACATTTGTGTCCTTCCTGCAGTAAACGGATCAGGACATAAATGTCCTTCTTGTACTTTGACATATGAGTACATAATTGTCCCTCCCGCACCAAGAGGGTTAAAAGAATGTCTTTTTTAATAAAACATACCTTTTTCCTTGTAGAACTACACTTCTTTTCTTTTCTTCCATTATCAATAGACATTTTCAAATACTTCAAATCTGGCATGTTATTGGAACAGTCTAATATATCTTCAACATGGATGCAGTTTAACAAATCATTTAGATATTGCAGCCTGTTCTGTCTATCAGAATCAACCCATTTTTCCACAGCAAGGTAGACATCTAACTCAGATGAAACATTCAGTGCTTTCTCACTTAGAATACTTTTAATTGTTGATACTTCAAGAGAGAGGAATTCTTCTGTTTTTGATACCTAAAAATAAACAACAAATGTATATACACCTTGCAACATACGTGATGCTTTTAGATAAGGTCAATATCTAGAACTGTGGGCAATCTCAATAAGGATCCCCATCTGAAATTTGAGCTCTACAATGGGAAAAATTTTCAAGGGAAATTACTGTATCTTATCTTACTTATATTCCTGAGCGATGACATTTCTTAATTTTCATCTCCATATGATGCATAATTGTACTTTCTACATATGTCAAGTTTTATCACAACTCATCAAGCTGTTATGGAGGGGTTGCTTTTAGAGATATGGTGGTTCTTATATAAGTTTGCTGGAGATTAAACTGGGTTTAAAAGCTTGACACATATCCAAGTAACAAGAGGTTTAAAAAAGTTGTTAATTAAAATATCATGCATTTCACCCACAGATGTTACTTACAAATACATTTTCTTCGCTGAAAAAGATTCTTTTAAAGTAGCATACATGTACATGTACATGTAAGTGTATTAACTGTATTTACATATTTTTTATGTTGTTATAATACAATCTTTATCAAATATTATTCAATTTTGATCTCAAACAAACATTGAATTTATTGGATGAGTAAATACGTATAAATTGTGAAGAAAACAGGCACAAGAATACAAATTTAATGTACCGGTAGTATTATTTCAGAGAATATTTTCATAGAAGTAAATGTACATGTATGAACAATTCTTTAAAAGTAGTATGGTTCTTTTTTAAAATTCTTTACATTAACATAAAGGTACTGTATAATCATTAATTTTCGTGGGGATAAAATTTCAAGGTTCAGAGCACAAATCTGAATTGGAGGGGACAAATTTTCGTGGACATTTAATTTTGATATACACTACTCAACTAAATATTCTTAATTCGTGGGGATTTCATTTCATGGATTTCTCTTACCCGCGAAATAAACAAAATTTAATCCCCCACGAATATTTCTGCTTCTTCAGTATGTTTACATGGAATTAATGCTTACCTGTCTAAAGTAATGTTGCATGTGTCTTTTTGCAATTTTCTGTAAATCTTCTAAATGATACACCATTGAACATTCAAGAGCTGCAGGGCATGTTTCATGGCTAAGATTTTGTTCCAAGAAATTGCAGCATTCCTCAATGGCACCTTTGATCTGAAATAGATAAAAAAAACATCTAGTGTTAATGTGTCATTACAGTAAGAACCATTGATAATATAAGCTTTGTTTATGCAAGAGCTTTAAGTAAAATACTTGTATAATAGTTCACATATTTTTTAAGCAGCAAGTTCGTACACATGACACCGTGAGGATTGGACACATGCTATACGGGGCAGCGGTCACAGTCAGACGTTCTGGCTGCTGACAATAGTATGCATCATACTGAACAAGTCCCCACTTCTTGACATGAACAAGACTGGACCAACCCGTCTCAACAGCAGCATTCAACTAAATTCATTGGACTTTCGAAACTGTGCTTACTTTTATTCTTTGGACTTTGAGTCAAATTTAATTGTAAAATTCTAAACTTTGGACCATGTGAAATCTTTTATTTTGAATTATTTTTGTTATTGTTTTTAATATTGAATTTTATTTATATAAATTGTTAAAACTTGTTGTTTTGTCTGATATTAGAATGCCACGCTAGCCCGCATTGTCCCGTGGATCTTTGCACTGCTTAACCTAGCTTCCCCCTAGGGTGGTGCACGGACCACACGGTGACAGATCTTATAACACCAAAAATAAGTCTGGAATATATGCACAAGTCATATTAAGATAATATATACATGATAAATGTACATGTTTTTTTTTTAATTGAAAGTGAATCCTTTTTCATAAAATAAAACTAGATTTTGGAGGAGAATGTAAAGTTTGTTCATACGACATACACATGATATACAATGTTCTTTTTTCTTTACCTGAAATCTACAAGCCCCTTCAGTAATACTGTAAACATTATCACCAGACAACTTGAGTGATCCTGTTTTGATATAGCCAATCAGATGTCGCATAACGTCTAAATCTACATCTTTTATTTCCACAGTATTTTTATGGCTCTCCACCATCCCTGACATGAACATGGCATTGAAATAGTCACTCTGGTTCATCAGTAGACATTTCTGACAGAGGAAAGTTTCTTTGTCGTTATCTGACCCCACAACGTTAATGGTAACTTCTTCATCCTGATCTTTTTGTTTTTCTTTTTCTTTCAAGTTTGTCTCCATGTCTTAATGCATTATATCACTATGTTCATGATGCTATATTTTGAAAATCAAGAATTGATCTGTAAAAGAGAAAATGAAGAAAACATAATACAAGATATTGCATGCACGTAAATATACATCTTTTATTTCCACAGTATTTTTATGGCTCTCCACCATCCCTGACATGAACATGGCATTGAAATAGTCACTCTGGTTCATCAGTAGACATTTCTGACAGAGGAAAGTTTCTTTGTCGTTATCTGACCCCACAACGTTAATGGTAACTTCTTCATCCTGATCTTTTTGTTTTTCTTTTTCTTTCAAGTTTGTCTCCATGTCTTAATGCATTATATCACTATGTTCATGATGCTATATTTTGAAAATCAAGAATTGATCTGTAAAAGAGAAAATGAAGAAAACATAATACAAGATATTGCATGCACGTAAATATGTACTGTTAAAGAAGCAAATGCCAGTAAAAATTAATTTTGGCAAGTGAAATTCAGAGGAATTTTGTATTGGAATATTGTATATATCCAATAATTGGATCAACAATAACAAAAACTAAAAATCAAGGTTAAGTACATGTAAATCTCAAATACTAATTTCCTAGACTGTAAGAAGTTGCGAAAGATAAAATTTTATCCCATTCATAACAATGGTACAAATGTACCTACATGTGTATTTACTAATGAACACACAATCTAAATCACCAGAAACGTTAGTTAAATTTGGACATGACTTTTGCTACCATTTCAAATTTTGGATTTTTTTCTCTAATAATTCATGGGAGAAACAGGTTCATTTATTCAATCATTTCTCCACCCCTTGACATGCCTTGAGGCTCTATTTTTTGTTTAACAAGCTCACCAAGGCTCACATTTGGAAAAAAAATAAGTACAATCTATCTTGTGGTAGAGAAATTATTTAATTCACTCCAGACTGATGGAAAACCTTTATGTCGTCAAGACTAAGAAAATGCTTCAATTTTGTTTTTGTACATTATACGCCACTGTTTCTGTTTAAATCATAAAGAATGTTTGACGAAATAAAATTCATATGTCTTTTGAACATTGTGGGTGAAAGCATCATACATTTTTTGCATGAATGATCAATTGCATGTACATTAATTATGATACATGTACATGTATATATATAACTATACCCTCAGGCCACAACATCCTTATGAGAACTATAATCTGCTCCTATTTGATGTGATATTTATAAAGCACATGGATAACTAGATGTACATGCATGTATGGCACTGACTCTTTACAAACAGAGCTCTTGACTGATTCATTTTAAAACCTTACGGTAATACAATTTACATGTATATCAACATGATCAATGTATACATGTACATGTATGTAAACAGGGGCGGATCCAGGATTTCGACAGGGGGGTGTCACCAAATGACTTAAAAGGCATAAAGTTCAAGATTAAGAAACAAAATCATTCTATTATGATGACGATCTCCCCTATTAACTAACATGCTTAGCATTAAACAAAATAGAACTTGACCTTTGTAAAGTCGGTAATATAGTTCTTTTTTTAGATAATAATTTAAGTTCGTGCAGTTGCAAGTGCAATCTCCGAAGCGGCCCCTTTCAGCCCAAACGGGAAAAATGTCAAACTGTGTCTTGGATTGTCACGAGCCAAGCTTTAAAAGTGGCAATATGGAAAAAAAGCAAGGGAAAAGCAAAGACGTATTCAAGAGGCCATCAAATGTCATATGTAGATCTTTCTATGGTGATAGAATTATCATTTGTCTATACTGAAGCAGGTTGCGAAATTCTTTCAAAACTCCCAAGAAGTACGATTTCGGCGGCTATATCGGTGAGTTAAACATGAAAGGGATGACACAATGAACATGAAATGGTGATGGAGGAAACAGGAAGTCAAGGGCAATCAGAGAGAAAGTTTCGACTTCCTCTGGAGAACTTAGGATTGATGAATATGAACGTGCAATTCAGCTTCCTGTATGAGGATCCTACATATCCTACTATTAGCAAAACCTGCATCAGGGTTCTTTAATGTGCGAGAAATGTTCCCCAACACGGTGCACCACTATGGTTAGCCGTCAGGTTTTCTTTTACAGCCTTATGAGTCGACGGTATTCAATATGACATGCAGGGCTGCATATCACATTCAACAACCTGGTGCACACATCCCAGTTAGGTTTCTGAGCTCTTTTTAGTGGACTTTTACCGACAAGACATAGCGCTGCTGCGGGCTTATTTGCCAGCTGAAACTGAACGGGTTTTTGACAACCAGAAAGTCGGTCCCTGGTGAGATTCGCAATAGGGTCATTAATAGACGGATGATGGTTGAACAAAAATATCGACTCTCATTGCGCTTTATGCCTGGGAACACGTACAAATAAGAATATTATGTTTCAGGGGCAAGGTTTCGTCAAATTTTTTATGCATAAATGCAACTAATGAATTTATAATTCATAAACTTTCTGAACAGTATAAACATGGCTAAAATATGATTTCGGAAAAAAATTAGAATTTATGCAGAACATTTCAAGTACTTTACGTCGTTATTTCACCATATAGACCGTTATTTCACCATATAGACTGTTATTTCACCATATAGATGTGGATTTTTACAAATTATACAATTTGAAGAGATTCTTTTATGTCATTATTGAAAACGTAGATTTTTAATGTTATCTATCAAAACACTGATCAAAATTAAGAACTTAATTAACAAAATGTAAAATGAGTGTTGTACAAGCGTACAATGTAATTAACCTTTGGCATGTTTATTTAGCAATTTACATGTAGCTAGCCATGGAGCTAGACTTGTGTGACCGATTTATATAGAAAGTGTGCCAGTGAAACCATACTTGTGAACCTCAGGGGGGTGTCACGTGCACCGGGTGACACCCCCCTGGATCCGCTACTGGTAAATGAAAAACATGAAAATTATTATATAAGAACTTTTTTTATCGTCCCAAAATAATTACATGTATAATTTTCAATAATTGTGAAAACTGATATTAAATTGATATAAGGTTCAGGTTAATTATCACTTCCACCAAATCAATTGTGCAATAATACATGTAACTTAATTCCTTGTAACACATGTACATGTACATGTACATGTAACATGCGTGACATGTAAATTTTGCACGGTTGTACCAAATTATAGAGTGCTAAAGATTGCCCCATTGAAAATTATGCTTTCTTATAAAAATTCATATCTTATTGTATGTCTTAAAATTAAAATTCTAATCTACATGTAACATGTCTATAATCAGAAGAAATAAATGTACAAAATATAACACTTCATGGATTTGTGATTATGAATTTTTATTTATTGTTCAAAATTAGAACAATTAAATTTTAAAACTATTTTTAATTTTACTATTCCTTAAAATTTAAGTTTGTAGGAGGAGCCACTGTCTTTGACATGTTGAAATAATATACATGTAGTTTTATCTTTCAAAACAAATGGTCTAGAATGTTTAGATATGCCTGTAAAGGTCCCTGCTGTATCAAAGTATAAATGAATTACCCACTATGCACTTTGAATGGGTCCTACTAATAAAAGTCTGGCTACGTATGGCAACGTAAAATGCATCCTGCAGTACATAAAAAGCGTCCGGCTGAAAAAAAAATTGTAAGATATCAATCTAATTGCTTATAAAATACAATTGTATGAATATTTATTTGTAATTATTATAATTATACATTTGTAACTACAATTACAGATAACACTTTAACATGATAAAAAGCTTGAGAATAATAATAAAAACATATTAACATCTTTTAATTCAAAATTTAATTCACTATGACAACACATGATGGAAAGTCAAGTGAATTTTACAAAGCACCAGATATGCTTATCAGTGTTCTAGCTAGGATCTGAAAATAGAGGGGCGCAGGAAGAGGGCACTTTAGCGCGTGTTTCTTAATGAAGGGCATATACACATATAAATGTCTTTTTCTAGTAAACAGTATTTATAATCAAATCTAAATTCCTGTTATTGATTTCTTAATAATGTTGATACTTTCTTTAAAAATTATTAGTGCTCTAATCATTCAATTTTACTTTGTTCGTTGTACTTCTTATGCATTATCTTCATTGACTTTTAAATAAGAAGTCATTCTTGAATGAGTGTTGGTTTCAAGAAAATAGCCATCAATTTTGACAGGCTAAAATAATAAATGTTGTCAAATATGGTAAATCTATAAAAGCAAAATGACAAATAAAAAATATTTATACAAAATAATACTTAAACTTTATATATTTAAATGAGCAATCTTTTAAGTAATCTATTGGTGAATTTGAAGTAAATTATATCATAAAGTTTTAAGTTTGCTGAAAAAATATAGTTTTGAAAGGGACATAACTCTGCACATCATTTATTCAAAGTGCATTGCCGACGGGATGAAAAGATTGATTAATATTGATTAAAATCTTGTAAAATTTAACAAATAAGACTGATTGACAGTTATGGCTTGGTACTAATCATAGTGAATTACCTATAGTTCTCACCTGAGGCCATTAATTAGACAGGATGTTTGGTAGATAATGAAGCCATATACGGTCACACTTACTAATTGGCTTGGGTCAGACAGCTGTAATTAAATGACCCAAGAGACATTCAAAGGGAAGAAAAAGGGACACAGGGGCGCCCATAGAAGGCAGAGGGGCACACTGTAAAGACGGCAGGGCGCAGCGCCCCTCTATTTTGGTCTAGCTAGGACACTGCTTATGAAAATTTCATTGAGGTTGTTTTGCTGGGGTTTATTTGTTCTTCATTTTCGTATGTACCGGTAGTGTTTGCCATTTTCAATCTTTTGAGCAGGGCATCTCTGTTGAGTAATGAAAATGCTCATAGCTGTTCTATTCCGGAATTATGCATACCACATTCCATCAATAAACATATATTCAAATTCTAACTAATCAACATTTAGATTTTTCATTCACAACCAACCAGAAAGACAAGATCAATGCCAAAAGATTGGGATCAAATGTTTTTGGCATAATCATACCAAGTTTCAGTAGCCTAAGACAAACATCACAGCACAATACTGAATACCTGCCAGGGTTTTTTTTTCTTGTTTTTTTGCAAACACCACAAAGCCATCAGAAAATGGACATACCTAAGATAATTAAACAAAATTTTTATTTTCTCAGGACAGACATATTTTTTAATTTTGGCACCAACACAGACACTTTCACATTTTTGAATATTCCTTTCTGTCGAATGCAATTTAGCACTACTGGACGCCTTATGTTTTCCTCCGGACGCTTTTTAAGTTCAGCGGGACGCTTTTTATATACTGCCAGATGCACCTGGATGTTTATTAGTAGGACTGCTTTGAATGGGACAAGATTAGCTTCATGGGAACCTTATATAGTGGATTTTATATGATGGGCGCCATTTTCAGAATCAACCACATAATTCACTGTGTCGTTTGTATAAATTAAATTTGGAGTATTGAAAGGAGTTTTGATAATGATCAAGTTTAAACATTTCGATCCTCTTGTTTTTCATAATCAAATTCAAACGAAGCAAATCTTGATCTTGATCTTGATAGTTTAGGTGATACGTCTGAAGACATTAGCTCACCGCGCGTGCGTCAATCTGATTAATTGGACCCCCTTACTAAGTCAGCCAAGGTTTTAGCTGGCTCCTGTCCTTAGTTGCTGATGTGGTGTTGATGATAGATGGCAAATTGAATAATTATGCTGTGCTTGCAGCTAAGCAATGCCTAACTCATATTAGAATTTTTTTACCATAATGATAGCAAACCAAAATATTGTAATACCTGGATTCCACTTCAAGACAATTTCAAGTTGTGAGAAGTTGAAAACATTTGCAAACAAAACAAAAGATAAATTTTTGGGGTATGAATTTGGCAGGGGAACGAAAACGAAAATTTTTGCCATGGAATGTAGCAAATACCTGAATTATCCTGGTACCATCCCAAAAGTTTGTCAAACTTATTTAATAAATTATTTATCGAACACGTGCATATGTACAGGCATTATAAAAAATATTAACCATGTTGCGGCTCTACGGTATTAGAGATAATATTTCAATCAGGAAGGAAAGGAAATCCGTTTTAAATGTTCATTTTGATTAAACGTCAAAAGATTAGATCGAAAGTCCAACTTGATATTTCTGCATTCATTTAACCCAATTTTAGTGGTTAAACCACAAGGACTTGCTTACATCTTTCAGTATTTTGTTTGAGTCAAAACAAATCTAAACAAAACAAAACAATGAGATACTAGTAGATGGGTATTTATAGTCGCGACTAGGGGAAAGCCCCTCTGCGTCGACTATGTGCCATGGGTCGTCCAGCCCATGACACACCACCGCCAGTGTTAGCTGCTCCAGAGTATCCTTTGTTATCGCTGGAGCAGGGCCCGTCTTCCACCACGGGGAGGTACTGGTCGGAATTCTGGAAGACAATGAGATACTCCTTTCACACGGGCTTTTATCCCCACTCACATGCAGTGCTCACATGGCTTCAATTCGTTGAAATCTTATTAAATCGTTCATCTCAAAACCACACAAAAAACTCGTTTTAAAGATGATTATTGTCTTTTTTAAAACACAAAATTTTATCTGCATTCATTGTTTTTTCATGATATGTGACTTCTGTGACATAATTTTATACAATAGTACTTTATTTGACATGCATGTTGTTTACCACTTGTTGTTACTTGTGTGAAATGAACATGTATGTTACTGTGACATACAATGACATATATGATGAATTAATTTATATATAACTGTAAAATGCCACATGAAATCATGTTAATCATTTGTGACATGTATTGTTACTTCGATGACATCTATGATGTTATTCATGTGACATGTGTTTTGTAACTTCTTTAACGCTGTAACATCTGTGACATGTATGTTCTACTTACGTTAGATGTTTGTTGTTACTTCTGTGAACTGCATGACTTGTCTAATTTATCATAATTATGTTGTTACTTTTGTGACATGTACAGAATGTTTTACTTCTGTGACATGAATGTGCAACTTATATATATTATGTGACATGTATTTTGTAAATTCTGTGACACGTATGTTTTACTTATGTAAGTCGTTACTTCTGTGGCATGTCTAACTTGTGTAATTTATCATGTTTATTATAACTCATGTGACATGTATGTTGTTAATTTTAATATTTGCAGAATGTTTTACTTTTGTGACATGTACAGTATGTTTTAAGGAGGAAATCATTAACAATCACAAATCTGTCATTTCCTCCTTCGGCCTTCAGTCTGTTGGTGGCAATAATGATGACATTCCATCCCTGTATTGGATTCCTTAATTACATAAAAATCCATACAAACAGCGCTTCATTGTAGGGTCATCCAAACGTACAACTACACCTGTTTAAGTTCTGTTGGCTTCAATACTTACGGCAATAAAATCCGGCCTCCAGAAATATTACGATCATTGTTGTTATTCTAGAAATGGTGTCAATCAAATGTGGATCATGAAGAATTCGAAATACATTTTGTTTGTAACTGATGGAAATTCTTAACTCTAAAATCAGTTTCATCTTGTAACAGCATCAAAACATTCGATTTCTCCACACTTTACACTTCTATTCCACATGAACAACTGAAATCGTGATTCAAAAAGAATGGAAAACGCAGGTACAAATATCTAGTAGTCGATTATACCAAGACTTACATTGTCATCAATGAGTCTAAGAAAAAGAACAAAACAGAAGACCAAATAATCGACATGCTCAACTTTCTTATTGACAACAGTCATATTTGTTCAGTTTGGTGGACGTGTTTTTCAGCAAACAATAGGGATTCCAATGGGCACTAATTGTGCACCTTTGCTTGCTGATTTGTTTCTTCATTCATATGAAGCAGACTTCTTACAATCTCTTCTAGTCAAACTGAAAAGACCGTAGACTAGCTCTCTCTTTCAACCTCACGTTCCGTTATATTGATGATGTCCTTTCACTAAACAATTCTCGATTTGATGACTTTAATTTCTCCATCTCATATATCCCCAGGAGCTTGAGATAAAGAACACAACGGTTTCTATGAGGTCTACTTCATATTTAGATCTACAACTCGAAATTGACTCTCAAGAAAGACTTTCAACAAGGCTCTATGACAAACGTGATGACTTCAACTTTCCAATCGTCAACTTTCCCCTCTTGTGTAGCAACATTCCGTCCGCTCCAGCTTATGGAGTTTACGTATCTCAATTGATTCGTTACTCCAGAGCATGCGGGACTTACATCGATTTCCTTAGCAGAGCGACACGTCTGACGCAAAAACTGCTCACACAGGGTTATGTTGCTCCTCGGTTGCTGTCTTCACTCAAGAAATTTTACGGAAGAAATAATGCACTTATAGACAAATAGGGATTTCCATCTCTCAGATGGAGTGCAGATGTTGGTTTGTCTTGATATTCAGTATTTTGTGTTTCCATGTTTTACATGTTGTCTGTTTTTGTCCCGTTCTTGTTGGTGTTTATTGGTTTTCTCTCTGCCCTTTCGGACTTTTGACATTCGGATACCCCATTGGTACCTCCGCTTCTTACTTCATGTGCAACTTATTCGACATGTATTTTGTTAATTCTGTGACAAACATATGTTGTTTACTCATGTGATATACACACGTGTTGTAACTTCTTTGACACAAATGTTATTACTCATGTGACATATATGCTATAACGCCTGTGACACGTGCATGTACATAATGTAAAAACTATGTGTTACTAATATGATATGTCTCTTGGTATTTCTGTTACATCTATTTTGTTATTCACGTGACATATATGTTACTACTTATAATTATGTTACATTTATGCTTTTATTCATGTAACATGCACATTTTTATGGCTTTTGACACATATGTTGTTACTCATGTGACATACATGTTCTTACTCACGTTACACGTTTGTTGTTACTTCTGTGACATGAATGTGTTACTTATGTGACATGCTTGTTGTAACTTCAGTGATATGTATGTTGTTGCTCATGTGTGTGCATGGTTATCTTTGTGACATGTATGTTGCTACTCATTTGACACATATGTTGCTACTTCTGTGACATGTACAATTAAGTACCATGTTTCTTCCGTGACATGTATATTGTTACAAATATGACATGTATATTATTGCTTCTGTGACATGCATGTTGTTCCTTCTTTGACATGTACATTTACATCTTTGACATTTATATTGATTCTTTTGTGACATGTATGTAGTTTATTTTGTGTCATGTAAGTTGTTTCTATTGTGACATGTATGTTGTTTCTTCTGTGACATGAATGTTGTTTCTCCTGTAACATGTGTATTGCTTCTTAGGTGACATGTATGTTGTTACTGTTGTGACATGACATGTGTGTTGTTAGTTATGTGACATGTATGTTGTGACTTCTATGACATGTATGTTGTTAGTTCTGTCACATGCATGTTGCTTCTTCTGTGACATGTATGTTGTTTCTTCTGTGACTAAGCATGTACATGTAGTAATGCACCTTGTAGCTTATGTGACATGTATGTTGTTGCTCATTTGACACACATGTTGCTACTTCTTTGAAATGTACAATAAAGTACCTTTTTTACTTCTGTGACATGCATACTGTTACAAATGTGACATGTATGTTCTTGCTTCTGTGACATGTATGTTGTTACTACGTGTAATATGACATGCATGTTTACATCTTTGACATTTATATTGATTCTTCTGTGACATGTATGTTGTTTCTTTTGTGACATGCATGCTGTTTTTCCTGTGACATGTGTATTGCTTCTTATGTGACATGTATTTTGTTTCGTCATTGACATGTATGTTGTTTCTTCTGTGACATGCATGCTGTTTTTCCTGTGACATGTGTATTGCTTCTTATGCGACATGTATTTTGTTTCATCATTGACATGTTACGTTGTTTCTACTGTGACATGCATGCTGTTTTTCCTGTGACATGTGTATTGCTTCTTATGTGACATGTTTTTGTTTCATCATTGACATGTATGTTGTTTCTCCTTTGACATGCATGCAGTTTTTCCTGTAACATGTAAGTTGCTATTTCTGTGACATGTGTGTTGTTACTTCTGTGATATGTTAGTTGTTACTTCTGTGATATGTTAGTTGTTACTTCTGTGATATGTTAGTTGTTACTTCTGTGACATGTGTGTTGTTACTTCTGTGACATGTGTGTTGTTACTTATGTGATATGTTAGTTGTTACTTATGTGATATGTTAGTTGTTACTTCTGTGATATGTTAGTTGTTACTTCTGTGATATGTTAGTTGTTACTTCTGTGACATGTGTGTTGTTACTTCTGTGATATGTTAGTTGTTACTTCTGCGACATGTGTATTGTTTTTCTGTGACATGCATGTTTTTTTTCTTCAATGACACGTGTGTTGTGTCTTCTGTGACATGTATGTTGTTGTATGTTGTTCCTCAGGTGACATATATGATGTTTCTTCTATGACATACATCTTGTTTTTCCTGTGGCATGTGTTTTGTTACTCCTGTGACATTCATGTTGTTTTTCCTGTTACATGCATGCTGTTTCTACTATGACATGTGTGTTGTTTTATTTTTGAATGAATGTTGTTTCTCCTGTGATATGTATGATGTTTTTCCAGTTACATGCAATTTGTTTCTCATGTGACATGCATGTCATTTCTTATGTCACATGCATGTTGTTTTTTCTGTGACATGCATGTTGTTTCTCATGCGACATGCATGTCATTTCTTATGTCACATGCATGTTGTTTCTCATGTAACATGCATGTTGTTTTTTTCTGTGACATGCATGTTGTTTCTTCTGTGACATGCATGTTGTTTCTACTGACAAGTGGGTTGATTCTTCTGTGACATGTTTGTTGTTCTCCTGTGACAAACTTGTTATAACTTCTGTTGCATATACACGTATGTTGTTACGTCTATGACATGTAGGTTTTGACTTTATTATTTGACATGTATTTTGTTACTTTGGTGACATGTATTTTTGTTCATCCTGTTATTTACAGATATATATGTTACATATCTTACCATTTAAAAATTCTACTATGTTGTCATGGGTAAAGGTGTGTCTCACACTTAATTACATGTAGCCATATTCATTTTTATACCCAGCCACATAAAGTGGCGAGGTATTATGTTATACCTTCAGTTTATTTTGGTGTCTGTTGGTCCGTCCGTCCCTCCCCCAAAGATTTCAGGATGATACCTTGTAAACCCATAATTATGAGATTTAGAGATCTATGATATTACAAAACAAGAGGCTCCCAGGAGCCTGAATCGCTCACCTGGTCCTCATGTCAACCCTATGAAGACTTTTGTATAGCTAAATGAGCTGAATGTTTCAGCAAGCAATGCTTTTCTCTATCTGCAATAGTTTCATTCTAAATAAGCAAAAAACACTATTATTCAACTTTTAAGGGGCTGTAACCCCTATAAGAGGTTATCTGACAAATTCGACCCTATGGAGACTTTTGTAGAGCTAAAAGAGCTGAACATTTAAGCAAGCAACAGCTTTTCTCTATTTGCAATAGTTTTCATTCTAAAGGCTAAAAGCACTATTTTTTGCCTTTAAGGGGCTGTTACCCCTATAAGGAGTCATCTGACAACTTTGACCTAATGGAGACTTTTGTAGAGCTAAATGAGCTGAACATTTAAGCAAGCAACAGCTTATCCCTATCTGCAATAGTTTTTATTCTTTAGGCTAAAAACACTATTTTTTGCCTTTAAAGGGCTGTAACCCCTATAAGAGGTCATTTGACAACTTTGACCCTATGAAGACTTTTTTAGAGCTCAATTAGCTGAACATTTAAGCAAGCAACAGCTTTTCTCTATCTGCAATGGTTTTCATTCTAAAGGCCAAAAACACTATTTTTCGCCTTTAAGGGGCTGTTACCCCTACAAGGGGTCATCTGACAACTCTGACTTTATGGAGACTTTTGTAGAGCTAAATGAGTTAAACATTTTAGCAAGCAACAGCTTTTCTCTATCTGCAATAGTTTTCATTTTATAGGCCAAAAACACTGTTTTTCGCCTTTAAGGGGCTGTAACTCCTATATGGGGTCATTTGGCAACTTCCACCCAATGGAGACTTTTGTAGAGCTTTTGATTTTGAAGAGCCTTAGATCCTTTTTTTCTATCTGTAATGGTTGCTGAGTTTATTTTTTATTTTATGGCTGAGCCATTTTAAGTGATTTTTTCCTATGTTCTATTTTTAGTAACAGCGGCCATGCTTTTTATTGAGTCATTTTAAAATGATGATCGTTTGTTGCCAACATGTTATATATCATTCCTGCAAAGTTTCAGTTAAATTGGTTCAGTGGTTTCAGAGAAGAAGATTTTTGAAATTGTTAACGGACGATGACGGACGCATAGTGATGGCATAAGCTCACATGGCCTTTGGCCAGGTGAGCTAAAAAGGGCATCTAATGGGCTTTTTATACTTTTAGGTGGAAGTTTCAGTGAACCTCAAATTTTTATCTGCATATTTCTAGACTTTCAAATCAATTCTATTTTTGTTAAATAATGACTGTTTATTACAGCAGTTATGGATGGCAGATAATTGTGTGAATTTAAAAAAAAAATGTAAAAAAAATATTTATTTCTAAAAATGTAAGGGTGAACAGTGTATATTGATTAAATTATATATAAAAAACACTATCAAAATGAACAATAATTAGATAATTAATAAAAAAATGAAAAAAAAAAACATTTGCATACAAAAAAGTATCAGTGGCGGATCCACAAATTCTGAAAAGAGGGGCCCACTGACTGGCCTAATAGGGGGCCGCTTTGGTCACACTTCAATGATTTCCAACCAAATTTTTCTGCCAAAAGGGGGGCCCGGGCCCTCCAGAGCCCCCCCCCCCCCTGGATCCACCTATGAGTATTTTAAACTTTCAACAATAATATTCCTATGTCTGTTCTATATTGAATTAATTTGATTATACAATTTGATTGTAGAAAAAAAAATCAATAATAAGCTTCAATAATGTGAAGTTGTGTATGATTATAAAGGTGTAAAGCTGAATATTTGTTTATGTCACGTCCTCAAAAACAATTGCACAAGAATAACAATATTTCTGTTTCTTATTTTAACAAATTAAGTCATTGGCTTTTTAGAATAAAAACATTTGGAAATTGTTAGAAATACACAGAAAATATTTTTTTGTGGATAAACAATAAATTAAAAGTACATATGTAACTTCTATAAATATTCATATATAAGTCATTACAATGGACATTAATTATCCTTTTGGTTTACTTAAAGTTAAGAAAAATATAATTAATCTCAAGTAAAACAAAATCCCCTTTAAAGTATCACAATCAATGTTGCTATGCATTTTATCACAGTCACAAATTACTTTAACGTAAAAAAAATCACTATGCAAAACAGTTTGAACACCTACAACACATAGAGTATGTATAGCACATATAGAAATTGAGGTATATATATATATTATCTAGATTGTCAAAAAAAATATTCAGACACTAAATAATATATGATGGATTAAATGCTGTCACAACACAAATATATATATAAAGAGGTGAACAGTGGCTCAAATTCCTTGAGTGAGTTCCTTCTCCAGACTTCCCTCCCATTTAACCGTTGTTTCCATCATGTTACTCTTATGGTTCCTGCCCTATTACTATCAGTTACTTTCTCTATGATCCTAACTCCCAATTCTAAGTCTCCGTTACACCTCTTGTTTGTGTACCCTACATGTATAGTGCCTTACATATCTAACATCATTAATTTATGAAAATCACAAACTAATTTCTCATACAATGTACTACACTTTGTCCAAACATTATTACTAATTATTACAAAACCCATAATGTTAGAATGGCCAAACGATAAATACCCATTTCCAAATCATTTAAAATAACCAAAAGCTAAATTGTAGTAAGAAAAGTAATAAACATAAGCCATTGACAAAAGTGCTGCCAAAGATGATGCAGACAGAATAGGATGATCAATTCCAAGGTCCATCAAAAAAGTTAAAAGTCCTCTTTGGTCCAGAACTATTCTCACATCAGGGGATAATAACTTTGACAGGAAAATCAGGTGGCTGCTTGTGAATTCTCCGTCTGGACTGTTGGTCCACCTTGCGTAGCTAGACCCTGAGTCGATTCCAAGGCAGTTGAGAAACTCGTCTTCTCTTTCTCTTATCTTGGCATCTTTCCAATCGACAAGATCTGATTTTGTCATCACTCCAAATATTGGAATGCCTGAAAATTATGACATAGAAAATACAGTTATTTCTGAAAGCCTACTGCATATGCATAAAAACAGTATATTGAATGTGTGCTAGAGCTTACTCTTGACCAATAATGTTAAGAAAGTATACTGGTACAATCATATAAGAATAGAAATTTTTCTGCATTTTTTTCAATCAATGTTCTGCATTTATTTTCTTTTGCAATAATTTCTAAGTATGTGTCATTGCCTATATTCAGGGATGTCCAAAACAAGTTTTATTTAATCCCTGCTATATTACATAATATATTTATCATATGCACTTTTTCATTTTGTTGCAAAAGTATGCTCAGATTTGATCATATTTATAGGACCCTGTACCTAGCATTATGACAATCAATCAATGTTAAGCTTTAAATTCCTACAATCCTGAGGTATACATTTTGATACATGTTAAATATAAACTTTCAACGAATTGTTTCTACGTTGATAAAGCTCATATAGTGTTTGTTTGGTAAAACAAATTAGACTATCCCCATTTTTCTTTTACCCAGTAACATTCAAACTAAACTTACATCTCGGATTAAAGTTTTTCTGGCTACCAGCAGGTTGGGCTACATTTTTGACACACTGTATCAAATGCTTAGGAATAGGTTCACTTGCACTTGCCACAAATAAAATCTTATGGATCTTTCTCTGCTGTAAGGATAGTGGAAAGGTTCTTTGTAGTTTACTCCATGAGCCGTGCCTCTGGACGTCTTCTATGGCGGGGATTGATGTCTGGTCTGGGATTCGCCCTGTTACGATAAATTCAAGCAGCTGTTCTTGTTGCTTTGTCCATTGGTCATCCAAGCCAGTCATATCGACAAGGTTGGGGAAGGATTTTGGCAGTTTGATGTCTTTGAGTTTTGCATTATCTATTCCACAGTTATTATACCTAAAATGTAAATTAAAATTTTAACTTAAAGGATTTTTTAATCATCAAACTTTTGAATATCTTTATGCATGGTGACGGTCCAATATATGGTAGTCAAACCAAAGTTAATGTATCAGATTAGTTGCAATAAATGAAATAACTTTGCTATTCTCTGCATGATGATGAGCCATGTTTAATACAAAATAGAATGGTCTGATAAAAAATTCATTTAAAATCCTTTGCCTTGAATTGGTTCTTTGTTCAAAGTTGTGGTCTAAAAATTTGTGAACCTTCCTACTTTAATGTATTTTGATCATTTACTATTTTTTTAATAACACCTACACTTACTTCCTATGTCACTAATATATACATTGTGTTAATTGCTCTGTATCATGCCCCTTGTGGGCCCATGCTTTTGGTTAATAAAAACATTCTTCTTCTTCATATACAAATATACTTGTACATAAGTAAAAATATTTCACTTAAACACTGCAGTTATACATGACGTATACACTAGCATGTTTTAAATCTCACCAAATTAAATGATTTGTAGTTCTTTTCTTCCCATCAAGACCACCCTTACTCCCAGTTGGTGCTCGGTACGACTTTTCTCCACATAAGGTTGCTGTAATACTATTTATTGTGGCAGATTTTCCAGCTCCTACTGTCCCCACGAGTAAAATGTTTTCCTTTCGACTTGTCTTCTTGTAGCATTGGAAAATTTTCCTTTGAGATGGGATAATGAGTTGGTCACGTCTAGACATTTTGGCTTAAAAAATCACACGTGATTGAATGTTCTACTGGAATAAAAAAAATATGTAGCAAAAGTTTTAATGATATAAAACAAAAGACTTAAAAGACTTAAAAACAAGAACTTATTTCCTGACTTAGTTGCTCAAAGGGGATGAAAGAATGTTAAACTAAAACAAAGTAAAAGAAAAAGATAATTGCTTCTTCCCATTACCTTTTATTGTTTGTTTGCATTTTCTCTGATTTATACATCTAAATTAAATCATTGAAAATAAATAATTGTTAAGTTTTGTCTTTTAACTTTAAGAAATATCTAATTACATGATATTCATGTGCCTTGTGCAAGAACAAAATTAAACAAACATGGAAACTTTATAATTTTATGCAGTTACCTGTTTTTCTAACAAACTTGGACTTTGAACATTGGTGTCACCAACTGTCTGTAACAACCAGTGCGATCTCACTGTAACTAATATCTTAAAAAGATGAAAAGGTTGGGAATTTTGTAATTAAATTGACGTTTTGTTATACATGACAACAAAAACGTTAATGACAGGGAAAAACCTTTCCTATTTTTAGATATGATAAAAAAGCAGTGTCTACTAAACGTCAAGTTCATGGACTACGTGTCATAAAGGTCACATTCGTACATCCGGATATCAACAGATTATGATTTTAAGAAAAAAACATGAGCTGTTTTCACTGTCGTATATAGATGCTATATAATACAGGAACTGCATGCGCTTCTGAAACAGAATACTTCTTCATACTAAAGGCTTAAGTTGATCGAAGTCATATAATTTGAGTTTCAGAGAAGCAAATGCGCACCAAAAAATTTAAACACTAAATGAAGATGAAAAGATTATAACATGATAACTAAAATGGCACATCCCCACAAAAAAAAACAATCAAGTTACCCCCGCCCCCGGAAAACAACCCACCTATTTACAAAATTGGTACGAATCAACGATATATTTCAAGATGGCGGCCGATGTAAACGGTCAAATTTTCACGGAGCCTAATATAGAGTTTATGTGTGATATTAGCCAGTCTTCTGTGTTTTAAAGCATGAGAGATGAATCGGATAACAGTTCTAACAACATAAATGATAGATTCAGGGAGTATTCCCCGCAGAATAGTCAAATTATCAGAGTATTAACCGATATCGGTACACCCGCACCCTCAAATGTAAACAATGACTTTGACCCCCCGGACTCACAAAGTTCACAACCATCTCAAACAACTGAATTTGTACCACAACAAGATCTCATAGCAAAACTGGACGAACAACTAGAAAATTTGCCCAGAGATTCATACATTGAAAAACTGATAGAACTGACAAATGATTCTGAGGATACCATAACATGGTACCGTAGTATTTTGGCTAGTAGAGTAAGAGGACTTGCGGGGTGTCCAATGGGTAAAATGTTTACACGTAAAACTACAAACGTAAGCTCATCAACACAAAAGTACGGAAAAGATTGTTACATTCTGCATATGTTTGATAATGGTGATAAGTCAATGATTGACAGTGTTTTTAGTAAAGGTGGGTCAAAATCGGTCACAGAAAATTCACAAAGAAGTAACTGTAACCTTGTTGAAATGCGAGTCACATTGCAATCTGCTCTTGAACGAATATCGGAACTCGAGAAAATAGAGAAAGTACGCGTAAAACAAATTCAACGTCTAGAATCCGATAATAAGAAACTTAGAGATGATCTTTCAGTGGCAAATGAGAAAATCGACAAACAAATAGACAAAGCGGACCGCAAATTTATACAGTACGATTCTAATCATAAGTTATTTAACCAACAGGCAAAGGCAATTGGTGATTTTGATCATACTGCATATTCGGCTTTTAGCAAGAACGTTGAGAGTGAAATCGAGCGTCACAATAAACTAATTGTAAGTTTACAGAAATCTATGAATGATATTAAACTTCTATGCAAAAAATCGTATGCCGACTCTGTGTCTCCGAAGGGAACCCCCAATGAATTAAATCCGAATATATCGGGAGAAGTGAACAATACTCGAGCTGATCCTAATAGATCACTTGATCATGTTGACAAAACTAAACAAGCTAACAGTTATATAGTACCCACTCGAGTTCAAAACCCGGCGTGACGTGATGTGTATTGTAAGTCAGACTACGGAGAGACATGGGGATCAAAGTGTTACGATTAACAAGTTGCGCGAACATAAAGAGAATAAAGATCTCGGCAGCGACACGCGACAAATTCCAGTTATAATTCAAGGAACGGCACTAGTCCAAGATAGAAACGAGGAAGACAGTTTTGTTGGTGTTACTAGAAGAAAGACAGCTAGATTTTACTTAGCAGGAATAGATTCGAAATCAACCACCAAAACTGGCATTTTAAACTATTTAGAAAGAAGAGGTGTCACCGTTACGTATATTAAACTATTCTTTTCAAAGGGTGACTCTCACCGTATGTCCGTGAAACTTCATGTGTTGCGAGAGAATGCAAACACCGTCAGTTCAAATGGCTTTTGGCCAAAAGGCGTATTTTGCAGAGAATGGCTAAGCAACCGAAGATGGAATGAACGAAACTCTTACGACCAAGATTATGAGAACACATCCCAATATTAAAATGTATAATACAATTATAAACATTATATCTATTTGTCTTATTACTATGGTATTTAGATTAAATTTAGTATCCTGGAATGTCAGAGGGGTTATGTCTTCGACTGTATGTCTTAGTAATTTGCTAAGCAGTAGTAACTGTGATATTTGTGTAATCTCAGAACATAAATTAAAACCAGAGTCTTTGAGTTATTTAGCAAGTTTAGAACATGAATATAAATGTGTATGCAAAGCTGATAAATTACCACAAACTTATAATGCTTATCATGGTAAAGGTGGTGTTGGAATTTTATACAAGAAAACCCTTCAGTTTTCAGTTAAAGAAATTTCTGGTATAGAATCAAACAGAATTGTTGGAATAGAATTGAAAAATATAGAAATAGGGTCAATTTTTGTATTTGGTGTATACTTACCTTCAGATGAAAATTTAGAATGGTTTAAAGATGAATTGAATGTTTTAGATATATTGTATACTCAGTATAGTAATTACGGTAATGTTGTTATAGCAGGTGACATGAACGCTAGTTGCTTTTTAAAAGATTTACCACATTGTAACAATGCAAAGTCTAAAGAATTGTTAAAGTTTATGAATAGACATAATCTCAATACTGTACATAATAATGTTAAACATTCTGGTCCTATGTATAGTTTTACAACAAAATGCACTATGCTTGATTATATTGTATTCAATAATTGTTTACACAGACAACTAGTATCTTATGAAATCCTTGCTGAAGGTTCGATAAGCTCAACTTCAGACCATCTCCCTATAGTAGCCGTGTTTAATCTAAAGTCGAACCCACACAAAATAGTAAACTCTGATATAAAGTTCCCTGCATGGCATAAGGTGACTGAACAACATATTGAACATTATCAAAAACATCTAGAAGATCCAATCTGTGAATTGATTGAAACTAACCAAGTCGTATAAACACTATGTACGAGAAGTTTGTGACAATTTTGTTAAATGCAGCTAATAATACGATACCAAAATCCGGATATAATCCGTTTACCAAGCCATATTGGACAGACCAAGTGAAAGAAAAACACAAACATGAACGTGAAATGCGAAAACTTTGGTTACTTGACGGACAACCAAGAGGTATGGAATTCGAATCATATCGTAATTATAAGAGAGCTAAATATGACTTTAGAAGAACCCAACAAGCTGCGTTTGAAAAGTATATTCAAAAGACTTATGATGACTTAAATGAAACATCCGAATGTGATATAAGGTTATTTTGGAAGACTGTGAAAAGACTTAAACCGAAGACCTCGCGAATTTATCCTGAAATTGTTTTTGAAAATAAGTCAAACGATACTCCAGAAACTGCTGCAAATGCTTTTGCTGAATACTTTTCAAAAATGTACAAAACAAGTGACGATAAGCGCTTTGACCAACATCATAAAAAGTACATTGATAACGTTTATAGTGAACTATTAGATAGTACCTCAAACAATGATAGAGGACTTCCTGGAGGTGATATTACGGAACAGGAAATTCGTGATATATATAAAACTTTAAAACGACGAAAAGCCAGCGGTCACGATAAACTACAATATGAGCATTTATTGTATGGAGGCGATACTGTTGTTAAATGTCTCACGAAAATCTTTAACCTTGTGGTGCATAAAGGACAAATTCCCGCAAGCTGGAGATTTGGACTAATAGTACCGTTATATAAAGGGAACAATAAACCAAAAGTGTCACCAGACAGTTATCGACCGATCAGTCTTCTGCCATGCTTGTTGAAATTGTTTGAACATATTATTAAATCTAGACTTTCGTTGTATGTTTTAAACCCCAGTATCTTTCCAAATAAACAACAGCAGGGATTTCAAAGATATCTTGGTTGTCTAAATGCATCATTTAATCTTAATGAAACTATTTACCATAATTTAGAACTTGGTAGTAATGTTTGTATAGCTTTTTTAGATAGCCGTAAGGCATTTGATACGGTATGGAGAAAAGGGTTGATGGTTAAGCTGTTTAAGTTAGGAGCAACAGGAAATATTTGGAATTGGAGTGTTATACAGATACTAAAAGTGCTGTTATAGTTAATCAAAGTCAATCTATGTATTTTTCTGTTGAAGAGGGTGTCCGCCAAGGCGGTGTGTTGTCAGGTTTGTTATATCTTGTGTTTATAAATGACTTAATTGTTAGTATTGAAAATGCAAATAGAAACATGGGTATCTTGAGTATAACTTCTTGTGCACCTTCATTGGCTGATGACATAGCGTGTATTAGCACATCTCCACTGCAATTGCAAAAAATGCTTGATATTTGTGTTAATTATTCTGATAAGTGGGCGATTTTGTTTCAACGCTGAAAAATCATGCATTCTACAATTTACTGTAAATTCAAAGGACCGTCTTTTAAATTATTTATGGAACATTGGTGATGAACTTATTCCAAAAGCAGAAACGTACTGTCATCTTGGAATCGAGATTAACTCTAAATTGAAGTCGATCGATAGAACTGTGAATGCATGCAGAAAAGCGAGAAATGCATACTTTGCACTGAATGGGATATCCTTACAATTTACAAACCCGTCAATATTTGTGAAACTTTATAAAACTGTTGTTCTCCCAACTGCTCTTTATGGTTGTGAAATGTGGAATGACTTGAAATCATCTGATTGGTTGACATTAAACAAATTTCAACACTTCATTGCCAAGCATATTTTGAATCTCCGGACACTAACCAGATCTGATATTTGTCAGAGTATACTTGGGCTGCACCCTATTGATGCTTATGTCGATAAAAAGAAGTTACTGTTCCTAAATAAACTTTCTGTTATGGACGAAAATTATCTGTCTAAACGGATTTATATGATACGTTTGTTTTCCTTTATGATAGACAAAAGACGTCAACACTATGGTTTCATTCCAGATATTATAGACATTCTTTTCAAGTATGGACTTTCTAGATATATTTTGGACTATATGTTAGATGGTTATTTTCCTGAAAAAGATGCATGGAACAAAATTGTAAATACCGCAATTTTGGAAAAACACACTTCTGATTGGCGTGGCCGAATTAGTAATGACAGTGATTTTTCTAGATTTAGAAACTTGCATCATAGTGTCCAGTTGGCGTACTTCTGGAAACACTCACAAACATTTACCGAAATAAGACGACCTTACTTTATAACGAAACTTTGGGCCGAAATACCGTACTCTTCTTATGGTATATGTGCGTACTGTGATCGAATCTTTGAAGATGTTTACATTCACGCATGTCTCATTTGTCCGTCAACTTGGCTTCTCCAGGATGTTTGGTGGGATATTATTATTGACAATTATCCGCTGGATTTGTTTATAGAACTAGACAATTATGATCCCGAGGAACAATTTCAAGTGCTGCTGGGGAAGGAACCGAGCACAACACTAAGTGATGAGCAATTGGTAGACTTTTACAAAATTGTGTCATGCTCATGTAACCCAGTGTTTGGCTAAGTACAACAGAGAAATTCGATAAAATGTGCTAATGCTCGCTATTTGTTCAGTTTTATTTATTTATTCATTTATTTATTATTATTTTTTTCCCCATTATAAAAGGTTACAATTATTTTGTACTTTATCTACTAAATGCATAATTTACATTTATTATTTTCTTATGATATGATTGTGTTATAATTTATATTTATTATTTTCTTATGATATGATTGCATTATATGTTGTATAAATATATTCATTGAATCTCTGTAAAGAGGAAATAAAGAATGAATGAATGAATGAATGAATGAATGAATGAATGGTACGAACGGGTTTTGGTCCGAAACGACCCGTGACCTGAACATTTTAAGTCAAAAGGTCTTCACAATATACTCACGTATTTCTTTAAGTGAAAAACAATTTCTAGATATTGCCATTTCTGTATGTAAACAGTTCCTAATCATGCATACTTATAGGAATGATTAAAGATGTAACTTCACAAATAAATACATCTGACACATCTGTTATTAATCATATTCATATATAGTCTTTCAAAATATGTGCTCGGGCGCTAAATATCACCTCGCTCGCCATCGGCGCTAATTAGTATGACCCTAACAAAGGGTTATGTTGCTCATCGATTGCTGTCTTCAATCAAGAATTTTACGGTAGACACCATGCACTTGTAGACAAATTGGGATTTCTATCTCTCAGATGAGTGCAGATGTTGGCGTGTCATAGAGTTTTGCTATGTCCGTTTCTTTTAATACCTTGCGTGTCATAGAGTTTTGCTTTGTCTTTCTTTTAATACCAGATTTGACACAATGAATTGGAAATTAGCAGCGCGACGGGTATGCTATAGCAGGCATAAAACCACTTACTCTTCAGGAGCATCTGAGTTTACTCTTGTTATGACCTGAGTTCGCGTTGATGATTTCTGTTCGGTTGTAATTGCGTGTCACGGTTTTGTGCTTCCTCGTGCTGTTCTTGTTCGTGTTTACCGGTTTTGTTGTTACCCTTTCGGACTTTTGGATACATGCAGCCCATTGTGGACTCACAAAGCTTTTTGACACGTGCAATGTTTGGTGGACTTTAAATTCAATTCATATTTGATTTTTTTTTAATACCGTGATACAAAAATACAAAACGAACTTTCAAGGAAAGGTGCTTTTGGTCCCTTTGGTCCCTAATTTTCTCATAAATGACAGGAGATATTACAAATCTGATTGACAAAGGCAAGCATGAATATTTACAGGGATTCAAATGAAATAAAGATTTTGAAAATCGGACCAGAAATAAAAAAAAGTGAATTTTTGGGGAGTGCCCCCTTTTTGGCCTCTCGAAGCAATGTTACGGTGCAGGATACTTCAAAACTGTGTTTCATTTTCCTGGCAGAATAATTTAGAATTTATTAAGGAATGCAATGAAAAAAAAAATCAACAAATAAACACACTCGTATGAATAATAAACATCCTTTGTACCCTTTTCTCTGAAATAGTAGGGACCATATGCAATCCTTAGTGCATGAGAATATTTTTTTTAGTGGGTAGAAATATCATTTTAAAACTTTCTAATACAAATGACAACAAAGTTCCAGACAATAAATTTTGCTACGCCTGACGCGCGTTTCGTCTATTCAAGACTCATCAGAGGCGCTCTACCAAAAATATTGAAAATGTCAAACACTGTATGAATATGAAGAGCATAGAACAGTATAACCAAAAATACCAAACTGGGGAACCAAATTATTACTAAGATATTCAACCTATGTCTGGGGTAGGAAGAACCTTAGGGTTAAGACAATTTTTAAATTTAGACGGATAATTTAAAGCTTTGATGTATTCTCCAACTCAAAAGTGTTGGTGCCGGAGCGGGCTAACAAATGATCAGCCCAGTACTACTAAAACTTTTGAATGAAACCATTTGCTGTCAGAGACAAAACACAAAATTGGCGTTTTAGCCCCTTTGACCCATAAATTTTCTAAAACAGTATGACTTATTGAGAATCTGATGCGGGGCCTGGGTGGCCGAGTGGTCTAAGGCGCTGACTATTGATCACTAGCCGGTCACCTCTCACTTGGTGTACGAGTTCTGTTTGTATTTAACAAAAAGGGACTACACCAACTGTATGCGATTAGGTTTGTCAGTTACCTGCCCATGGTATGTGGTTTCCCCCGGGTACCCCGGTTTCGTCCATCATTAAAACTGACCACCCTGCATGGACCAGGTGCGTCCATAAAGGGCGTTAAACACCAACACACGCACAAACACACACACACACACACACACACACACACACACACACACGCAAATCTGATTGAAAATGACATATTCACAGGCAGAGATTTTTACAAGGAGTCCAATGAAAGAAAGATTTTAATAATCGGACCACAAATAAAAAAAGTCTATCATTTTGGTGTGACCCCTTTTTGACCCCTCATACCAATGTGACGGTGCAAGATACATCAAATCTAATGAACAGATTTTATTGAGGAAAACAATAAAAAAGATCAAAATCGGATGAAAATTTAACATTCTACAGACGTTTTTTCAATACCCCCATTCTAGTCCCTTTTGGCCCTTTTTCTGAATTAGTAGGGGCCAGAAACTCCAAATGATGTACTAACCTTTGGTGGTTACAAACGTCAAATCAAAATTTTGTAACACAGTCAGATATCTTATAAAAAACCATGATCTTTGAAAATGATGATTTTTCATGACATTTCACCTTTTTAGCTTTCCTAACCCAAAGGGTCATGTGAGTTATTTTCATCACTTAGCGTCCGTCGTCCGTCGTCTGTCCGCCCGCCTGTCGTCCGTAAACTTTTAAAAACTCCTATGACACCATAAATCAAATTGCAACCAAACTTGGTATGGCCGTTGTTCATTAGCATTCGGTGCTTAGAACTGGTGTTGGGATTTTTGATTCATGGTAAAACATGGCCGCCGTGGCTAAAAATAGAACATAGGGGTAAAATGCAGTTTTTTGCAAATAACTCTAAAACGGCTACCGATATCAAAATTCTGGCAGGGTAAAAGTGATCAGCACTTCAAGATCTACCTACCCTGAAATTTTGAAGAAAATCCATCTGGAGTTATTGCCCTTTTTGTGGATTTTTTTGCAAATTTTGCACCAGCTGTTTAGCTCAATATCTTGAAAACTCTACAAGATATTTGAAAATATTGATAAACACATCAAGAAAATATGTAATGGGATCAATGTTGTAGGACCTTTCCTTTTAGGATTATTGCCATTAGAACGTCAAAATTGAGCATTTTCACAGCATTTCCTCATTTCATTGAAATTGTTAACTCCTCTGACATTTTAAGTCCGATTGGAACTAAACTTGGAAGAATGCATGTGGGGATTTTTGATTGGTCGTAAAACATGGCCACTGTGGCTAAAAATAGAACATAGGGGAAATCACAGTTTTTTGCAAATAACTCAAAAACGGTGACAGATTTTCAAATTTCATTTGAGAACAAAAGTGACAAGCACCTCAAAATCTACCAGCTCTGAAATTTTGAAGAAGATCCTTACAACCCATGTAGGAGTTATTACCCTTTTATTTTTTTTATGAATTTTGCTCTTACAAAAATGTTTTAAGCTCAATATCTTAAATATTTAAAAAAATGTGAATTGCATATTGTTAAGCACATCATGATCTACAAAATCATGAAAATATGAAATAAGGTCAAGATTGTAATACTGTTCATTTTTGAGGTTATTCCTCTTAGAATATTGAAGGAAAGAAAATTATTAAAAAGATTCAATTGCTAAAATATTACTGTGTACAATCATTATTACATTAAGTTAAACCATATTGTCAGATGACCCCCTTATTAAACTTATGACCCTTTCAATGTCAAATAGATTTTGTCTAATAACCTTTACTTCAGGCACATATGTCAGGAGAGCGATTCAGGCTCCGGGTAGCCTCTTGTTTCTGTCAGCACTATATTAACTGTCTGTACAGATTTTTTTGTTTGTCCTAATTCCTAACTCAGTTTAGTTACTTCTTTTTGACAAGTGACCCATTTGTTGTCGTCTTAAATAACGAAAATCGCAAAAACCTACAAATTGTGTACAAGAATGACATTTTTTCATCTTAGTCTTACAAAAAACAGGAACGTTTGCTGTAACTATGTATTGATCTTCCTGATCTTTTTGAAAACTCTCCTGATCCAGTAATTTTAAATGGAAAACCTTTGAACTGCTTAATGTATGCAGATGATATAATTCTTCTATCCACCAGTGCCACGGGACTTCAATCTAAACTAGATATCCTAAGTAGGTACTGCAATGATTGGTGTCTTACTGTAAACCCCCAAAAAACCAAAGTATTAATTTTCAACAAGGCAGGCAGACACATAGAGCACAAGTTCAACTACAAAGAGTTCAATATAGAATGTGTGCAACACTGTAAATATCTAGGTGTGTTTTTTAGTGCTTCTGGTACATTCTCCTTTGCTCAAAATGAGTTATACAAAAAGAGTCTGAAGGCATACTATAAATTACAAAAAGACTTTTTGACTTATAACCCAAATGTAAAGACTAGTATAAATGTATTTGATCATACAATAAAGCCTATTCTTTTATATGGCTGTGAAATATGGGGATTTTTCAACCCATATACTGCTAAATTTAGAAATGGTTCTCCTTCACTTGACAAAATTTATGGTAACATTACCTGTGAAAAATTGCACATAAAATTCTGTAAATTTATACTTGGGGTACACAAAAAGACCACAAATTTTGCTGTTCTTTCAGAACTGGGAAGATTTTCACTTCATTTTGACATTGTTAAAGCTATGATCAATTATTGGGTTCGATTAGAAAATAATGAAAATTTTCCACTTTTAAATGATGCTTACCAAGAATCTAAACTTTTACATGAACAGCATAAACCTTCATGGAGTGCTTCTATCCATAAAATTATAGAAAATATACCAAAACTGAAGGACAATTACAAGTCAAAAGAGAAAATTAGAAATATTGTTAAAGATTCTTACATTAAATTATGGGAGAACCAATTATCCAACAATTCAGAGGGCAAATTAAGAACTTTTGTTAAATTTAAAACTAGTCATGGGTTTGAAAATTATTTGAGTCTTATTAGCAATTTTGAGTGGAGGAGAAGCTTAACACAGCTTAGAGTTTCATCCCATCATTTGCGGATTGAATCTGGTAGATACCAGGGTATACCTCCACCCCTTAGACACTGTCTTCACTGTAACTCTGGAGAAGTAGAGGATGAGATACACTTTCTTATCACCTGTACAAATTTTGTTGAAGAGAGACAGAAACTGTTTGATATTATTTCAAAAACATGTCATAACTTTATAAACCTAAATAATAACGAAAAATTCTTTTGGTTAATGACCTGTGAAGATAAAGCTATATTACATAACCTTTGCAGTTTTATTAATAAGAATTGCAAATGAGATTTATATCTTAACACATGCTGTTTGACTCTCACCTGTCTTCTCAATCAACACTTATGTTTTGTTTATTTGCTTTAGACACGAGGAGGAGTACTATTTTTAATCATTCTATATTTTATAAAGTATCTCCTTAAGCACCGCCCCTTGGTGTCTATAGCACTTAGACGAATAATTTGATATCTAATTAAAAGTTTGTCTCTCTGCTTTGGACACGAGGAGGAACACTATTTGTTTAAAAAAATAAAAGTGTTTCCTTAAGCACCGTCCCTTGGTGTCCATAGCTGAGAGATGAATATCTCCTTGGATATCTATATCATTAACATACTGTACATCTATTCTTATTCTTAATTTCATATAGTCAACCATGCTTGTTCCACACAAACACACACGTATATATTATATATTTTGTATAACAATTAGATGCTAATGTCTGTTATGTACTGTTTTAAATCATAAATGTTAATTGTCATTGCCTGCAAAGGTCCTTGATTGGCTAAATAAAATAATGTCTAATGTCTAATGTCTAATGTCTAATGTATTAAACCAGTATTTCAGTGCTTGAAAATAATTAAGGATACACACTAGTACCCAGTCAGATAATTCTTTCTTTAGTACCCTTTTTTACCATTTGAATGATTCATGGCAATGTACTAGAGTGTGGCTTATACTAAAATATATGTACGCATCTTATTCAGTCTGGGTCCTGCGGACCAACCCAACGTACAGCACACTGGGACTTTTCCACCTGAATGTGAATTAGGTTTGTTAGTTACCTGCCCAAGTTCGGTGGTTTTCTCCGGGTGTTCCAGTTTCCTCAACCATTCACACTGGCCGCCCTATATCGCCCAGGTGCGTCGAAAAGGGCATCACACAAACATACATGTACACACACAAGACACAATGAAGTTTATGTTTGATAAAAGAAGACATAGCAGTTATAAACATCAATGTTTTAACATTTTTATTAAATCTGATTTTAATACAAAAAACACACACTTTAAACAGTGTAATAAAAAAAGAAATCAATCAACAACATCTACTGAGATCAGATTTTTAAAACTCGTCTACCCCAAGCCAATGGTTGATACTTTGAGCACTTGAGCACTTTGAACCCAGAATCTTACCCTAAGGCTTGGGAAAAAGAAACACAATCACAATACTATTGCACGTTTAAATATGAAAATATGACACCCATAAAAAACTGGCCTTTTCAATCGATGAGCCATACACATCAACGTGCTCAAACTCATTTATAAAATGTTGAACTGGCCTTTTCGATAAATGAATAGTCTGCTTAATGTTATTTCAAATGTCGGAATGATAATCACTGATGGTAGATTTATCTCAAACATGTTCATGTCTTGAGATTAAGCCTTGGACAAAGCTTTGATCGAGACGCGGTCGTTGAGACTTCCTTTTTACGGGAACTTTTTAAAATCCCCGACTTTAAGCTCGCGTGCTAAGGTTATAATGTACATAGTCTATGTCAGTCAACCTCCGAATCTGTTTCTTCCAACATTGTTTCCTGAAAAATAAAGAGGAATTTAAGATGTACTATCGGAAATCCCCGTATCTGAGGCTCTTTGCTTCTATCAAACTTTTCCTCTTAATAAGTGAATAGCCGGCAATTAAGACTGAAATGCACTTTTATACAAATGGACGTTTATAGCAAATGGGTCTTTACAAAGCCTAATAAATGTATAAATGTAAATGAAAATAGAAAATAATGAGAAGTGGGGTAATAAAGTGTTCCCAAAACGTTCTCCATGAAGCAGAAGCATTTAAAAATCCACAATCAACTGTCTTTACTAATAAGCAATGCATGACTTTCGTCTTCAACGAATCCCCTTTCTAATTCTCTCTATTTCAAATATAAAATGATGCTTACCAATCCACCCTTTGAAAAAATCCATGGGCTAATTTCTTCATAGAAATATTTAACCACCATGTCTTTCAATTTGCCGGCAACTTTACCACCAACTCCCGCCATCACGATAGCGGCCCTGGATACGTATAAATACATAGCAACTTGGTCCCATCCAATCGTATCGTATAAAGCTTGTTTGATCAGCTTTTTGAAGTGGTCGTAGCTTATCTGTCTGACCATGTCCATCACAATAGGCAACAGCGACTCAGGCAGGTCAAGCTAAAGAAAAATAGTTGATAAAGATAACAATAAATTGACTTTTCATACTTTTTATTAAGAATAAGAAAAAAAAGTAAATGTGTCTTGAAAACATAGAAGAAGAAGCTTTGCAGAAGTTCCAGGACTTCCATGCACCTGGGACTTTATTTTTATGACAGAAAAAGGAATGATGAATTCCACAAATCGTTACTTTCTACAGAATTTCAAACTTATTCAAGATATTTTTAACATGTTCAAAAATCATGTATAGATTTCAAGAAAATCCATTTAGAGCTGCAGATATGAGAGACTTTACATTGCAAGACATGCAAGAGTGTGACGAACAGGCAAATGCGGGGCATTTTAAGACCCGCGTTGTAGAGGGAGTCACTTTTGTTGAAATCGCTTGAACCCCAAATCGTTCTACACAAGTTTCATACCTCTTGTGACAGTCTATCCCCTTCTTTTCTCAGCTCGATCACTAGATCATTAGCAAGCTTTCTACCTGTAAAGAGTAAAAGCATAAATTGATAAATTATGCATTTCATGTTCGTTTTATTTTCAAATTTGTTTTCATTGTTTTGTTTGTTTGTATGTTTTTTCATAAGCTCGCGATATAATTTTGCTTATGCCGTGCACGAATATGTACAACAGAACACCGACTTCCTGTTTCATTCTGATTGTTTAATTCTATTGCGTTTAAGCGACAGACTATTGTTTGTATGATAACCGTATATTATTCATAAATATTTAATATGTTTAGTCTTCAAAACCATAGACCTTTATATTACAGTAATATGTACAGGTTAATGTCAATACAATGTACATCTGCAAGCAGCAATTGCTACTTGTTTTTTTGTGGATTAAGATATCATGATATTTACACGATATTTAATTGTTTATTTTCACTCCCCTGCCCCAAATTCAGTACGAAAGGTAGAATTAATCACACCGTCCAAACTATATAAGTAATGCCCCTTTATTGAATTATCTTTTGTTCTTCAAGAATGCATTAATCTCTTATAAATAATTAATTACATTGTATTGAATACAATATGCTCTTAAGTAGTGTAAACAACCGTACAGGTTTAATGAATAGACTGGACATTGACTCGCTGGACCCATACAAGTATAAATAGCCAAGACAATGAACTTGTGCATGGTATTAAACACCAGCTATAGAATATCAACATGAAGTAACTTAATTTAAGTTTTGGTACTTTAATCAATGCCTATAATGTTGTTGTTTGTGTTTGTGTGTGTTTTTTTTTTGCCAACCATATCTTTTCTGTCAATATTAATACACTCAGATGCACCAACAGTACAAAATAATCTATAAATTCTTTGGCCATGTAACATCGGTTTTCCATCCGCGGTTTTTCCAATTTTAATAATTTAAAAGGAATGCAGATCAGTGATGCAATAACAAGTGGACGAAATCAATGAAATCAATGCCAAAAAGTATTTAAAATTCAATCAATAACGCACAAAAACAAAAAAAGTATGCAATTAATAGCTGGACGGATCCAGGTTTTATCCTTCAAGCAATGAGCGTAAATATAAAAAAAATGCCAAGTTTATTATTACAAAAATCTCAGTTATAAATACAAAGCCTCCCCATCAGATTCCACCACTGCCCTAAAACACTTTTCCCTAATACTAGAAATCACTTGAAATTGTGCAAATCTCACTCCTGACAAAAAGTTTAAGATACCCGAATTGGAAGCGAAAGGAGAGACACGATTAACGACACAGAAAAAAAACAATAGTATACTACAGTTCCCGGAAAAGTAATCGTTTCTCAATGGTTTGAAAGCTCTCTAATTTTGTTCGGGGCTATGATTTAATGTTGTCGAAATAAAATAAAGAAACAAAATATAATACGTACTTCTAGATCTTGGTGACAATAATGGTTCAGCCACAGCACCACGACATGGTGGTTGATCGTGTTGTTCGTTGCTCATGCGCTGAACACAGTCGTCTGCAATCCGATTGAGTCGTCTGGCAATTTCTTCGATCATTCTCTCTTGTTCATCTGGTGACAAAGGTTCGTCTTTACCAGTATCTGAAAGAGAAGGTATAGGTACCACTTAACCAATCCAAGGAAGATGACCCACTTACACCTAGGAGCACAAAAAGACAAAGACGCAGTTTAATTAAGTGCCATTTAGAAAATTGCACATTGTTTTAGTACATTGCTAGTAAATCTCGCTTTACGCAGAGGAAAACTAAAATTAAATAGATTTATAGGTTTTATATTGAAAAATTCAAAATTTTGGAAAACATATACTCATAAATGCTCTTTTAAATTGACTTTTATTTGATTAGCTTAAAAGATAAAGCATCACTAACCATCAAATGGTTTGTCGTGATTTGGAGACGTAGGTCCGTCAACATCATCAAGGCCATCAACCTCAAGAGATATTGATCGTTCTATGCTGCAACGTTCCGTAAGAACGGCGTGAGATGTTCCGTCTCGTTCAACGGAAGTCCTAATAGTTTCCTGAACAACTGTTACGTGGGTTTCTGTCCTCGTTGCCGGTGTAAATGGCACAATATCTAGATGCAATGTCGCCTTTTTGTTCTTAATTCCGTCGGCATAAGATATGTCTTGTACGGGGCTGAAGTCTTTTCGTTTACATTGTCTACTCTGTGGGGATGATGGGAATTTAAAAGGTTCGTCTTTAACTTCTGATGAAGATAAGATTTTTTCGAATATGCTTGTTATTTCTTCCCGCGAAACTTGAGATCGGTATGATCGTCTACCGTGATTTGGCGATTTGGTTGAGTTTGGTGCCATGGTTGGAGATGGAATGTTTTGTGATCCCTCTGAAATTTATCAAAAGATAACATTAAGATTTAAAAAATATGTATTCCGGGTCTAAGACCACTTCTGATGACCCGTATCCAGATTTGATCTAATCACAATTAACTTAATCTAGATTAAATTTTATAAAGATTAACTAATCACGATTAACTTAGTCCTGTTCTAGTTTATTCAAGTTTAACTTAATCCTGATTAAATTTATTGTGAACGGGTTAAACCTATCCACCTTAAAACGGTATACCTAAGTTATACTTCAATTTAAACACAACGTGGTTTGGACAAATAAACAAATCACAGGGACAATGTGCAATACGTAAACTATTGCTAAAAGGTAAACGTCCCTGTAAGCTAACTTAGTAAAATGGACATGTAAAAAAGTACATAATAAAAGATGAATTTAAAAATTAAAACAATACTTTTAATACGATGCACTGCAATTTTAAATAGTAACTTCCAGCCAGGAAATGTATTGAATCCTAAGGCAAGTCACAATTTCGAAAATTTCCAATGCAATTCCAAAGTCCAAAGTCGATAGTCATAATTTATAATATTACATGTATTTACAACATAAAAAAGTTAATTCAAAATAAACCTCTCCAAATCGACATGTAATCCCGGAAAATATCTGATATGTAATTCCATTATCTGTCAATACTTATATATGTATAGATCGGAAATAATGCATATTTTGTAATAATTAAGTAACATTCAATCCCTTACCTTTAGGGGCCGACTTTGTACTAATATTCCTCGGTTCATTACCCTCAGCTTCAATTGATGTGGTGTTGACTTGAACTCGACAAGAGTCAATTTCCAGTACATCTTTACGTTCGCCAAGGATCGCTGTCCTCTCAGGCGCTGAATCCTTCTTCTTGTTCGTTGTTGCAATTTTCTTTTTATTGTCATGATTAGCTCGGTCTTTCCAAAACTTGAAGATAAACCTTTCTTTAGTACGTTTGAATACGCTTTTCTTTTGACGGTTTTCAGCATGATGAGCGGGTCCGTCGCTATCAGATGATGGCACTGTACCAGACTTTTGTCTGTTAAGTTTGTTTTTCTTAGCAACTGTAGATTTTTGTTTGTCTTTCTTGTCATGCTTTAGTTTTGACTTCACGTCGATTGGCAAAGATGAGTATTTTTGTCGATCATAGTTCTCTTTCTTGAAAGTCATCGTAGTTTCAACAACTTCTGCAAAGGAGAATTTTTGCGTTGCTTTTCGGTAACTGTCCGTTCTGTTAAAAACTGGACGTTCTGGCGCCTCGCTGCTAATTTCATCAATTTTCTCGCTGACCTCGATTTCTGCGGGTTTTTCATTGTTATTGGATTCTGTTGTGATTATGGGTTTTACGTTTTCTCGCGGGCTAGTCGGAATATTTAGGAAAAAATCCAATAACTGTTCGCTCTCTTTTCTCGTTATTGGGCATGTCTGTCTTCGGGATAATGAGGAAGGCATTCTGACCTGGTTCTTGTCTGGAATAGAATAATTCCCATCATAATTAAATGTGATTCCCACCATTACTTAACCGTTATGGAATTTCCTAAGGAAAACACGTGATATTTGACACATAACCTGAAGATTTTTTGAAACAAAAACAAGTTAAAATTTTAACGATAATTGTCAACTTTGTGTTGATATCTTTTAACCATAGTAAAAATAACTTTTTATTTGTCAAAGATATTTGATTAAATTATCTACTTTTTATACTCAAATATCAAAACACACACTAACATTATATGAATTTCTAAACTCAATCAGCTGTTTATATTTTTGACCCATTTTTGTTTTATAAAACTCAAAATCTAATTTTAAAAATGACTTAAAATATTATGTAGAATCACGGAAAAATAATATTGTATCAACTTACAATTACAAACAACTAAATTTTCTATGAATAATTGATATAATAGAACTTCTAAACCACAATGACTAAGATATTAAGTAGATAAAAATATGACACTGTGTACATTGTATACTAAGTAGATATAAATAGACAATGTTTATGTTATATACCTTTACGTCATTACGGGTAAAAATGCATGTCACAGCTGCATAGCCATCAGAAACAGCTGATTTTTTGGAATGTTTTCAAATGCACCAAGAGAGGTGAAAAAATCAAAAGAATCATTTTCTAACTCATACTCTTTTAAAGTGCATAAATGTTTTTATGAACTTAACCAAAAGGAATTTTTCAGGTGCATGGTAGTCACAATAAAGTCTTTGTCATACATGTCAGAAAACACAAAGACAATGTTAGAATATACTTCGTAAAAAAAAAATATCAACTGGTTCATGTCCGGTTATGAAAGCATATTTAAGAATTTCATTAAATACACGAAGACAGGAAAAGGCTGCAATGTACAGCAACACGGTCGAATTATTTCAAGTCATAAAGAAATATAGTGCTAAATGAACTTACTTTTCATGTGTGAACATACAATCTACAAATATTGATAATTTTCCTTGTGATAACACAATTGTTTGTTTACAATAAAGGTGTTACTCTTCGTATAATCTAAAAAATAATTGAGTCAGGACCTTTTAAAAAATATATCAATAGTAGATACCAGGAAATGACGTATGTTCAAATAACGGGGTACTTTATAAATAGAACGTTTAAAACCCCTTTTAAACCACTAAATTGTCTCATTGCGATTTTAGAAGTCAATGTACTATGGCGTATCTTTAATTTTCAAACAGTCAGGCGACGCACGGGTGCCATTAAAAACCCCTGGGACCTCTATAATTTTTTTCCAAACAAAACCTGGTGGGGCAGAATGGTCCAAAAATTCGCCTTTGTATGCTTCCCCTTTTCAGTCTTGGAATGTTGACATGTGAAACTCAGTTTGTAATACCTGCATAAAATTTATGTCATGGGAACCCAAAAAGTAGACAATACAGATATCTTGAGACTTTCTCATAGATCTAGAGGCATAGTATTTAATAATATGTAGGTCTCATAGTGTACTATATAGAGTTTTCGGTTCTTTATTGCTTTGGCTCTAAAAATTACTTGATGGAGGGTGGCATGCAAGTCCTTTCGACTAAAGTATGTACTTACCAATAATGTAGAGTAATATTTGTGAAGCTATTTTTGATTTAGAGCTTTCTTTTAAACACTTACCAAAACACGTGACTCAGTATCAGCGAATGCATGTATATACCCAACCGGGTATTTTCTTGCATCTATTTTTAGAGTACAAAAACAAAGTTCCAAGAAACCAAGCGAAAACCATAAAGTGAATGTGTACAGAATTCAACATAGTTTGTGGTCTAGATATGGGACATCAGAGTGTTTTCCAAAACTTTGTACAGTACAATTAATCTTTTGTTTATATGTACATTTTTGTACAATAAGAATCGGCAAGACGAAAAGGGTAAACGACAATATACTTCACGGGGGCGGATCCAGGATTTAAGTTCAGGGGAGGCGTAAAAAATGTGTTGTCATTTTTGGCCGAGCGGAGCAAGGGAAGATTTTTTTGGGTGTTTTTCATGTGGATTTTTAAAAAATTATTTTTGTCAGTTTTATGGGTGGCGTACGCCTTTCCTTGGATCCGCACCTGCTTCACGCCAAATGGTGAGCTCATTATAATGAATATATCCAACTGTATGTTATAAGAGTAAAATAGAGAGTCGAAAATTGGTTACCAAATAGTCCTTATAGAATAATAACATAGAAAATAATAACTACTTCAAAATTCACAATAAGCTTAGTTATCTTTCCCAAAAAGCGGGTATGGAACCCATATACAAATTTCTAGTCTTATTTACTGGGTTCGGTTCTGTGGTTATAAACTTGCATTTTGTTTCTTTCCAAAGACCATCTGAACGGCTCTAATGTCAACCCTTTTTAATGTACTGGCTTTTGGGGAATAAAATCATGGGCAATTTTTTACAAGATTTTAAGTAGACTTAAGTTTGTTTTCCCATTGCCATTTAGAAAGGGTCTTGAAATTTTAAAGGACTCGATTGTATTTTTCCGGGACAAATAGCAGGAAAAACGAGCACCGACTGCGACTCAGTGACTGTGTTAGGATTTTTTGAATAGTGCCTGTTTATGGTTGTTGTGTACTGCAAATTTACCTACAAAAAATAAGGAGATTTTATTAGGGTTCTTTTTAAGTTATAAAAGCTTTTTCTTTTAAATGGCCACTTTGACATACTCTTTATTTTTTAACTATTTTGAAAACAAACCCATGATTCTTATAAAAACAACGAATTTATTAATCATCGAAGTCATTTTTTAAATAGTGTATTACTTTTTTTGGAAAATAGACTAGATAACCGACAAAGCTTACTTGGGGTCTATTTTTGTTAAATTCGAAACTTTTTATTACTGTATTATTATTTTTTAAATCTAAGAGTAAGTTTTGGTCTAGAAACCGGACAAACAAACACGGTAAAGGAATTTTATTATTCTTAATCATATCTAAAATTAACAATCGAGTTGCTATCTATATTTTCATTTTGGTTTGGGTTGTTTCAATCATGTAAATATATTGAAATAAGATATATGTTTTACATGTAGATACAAATATAATACATGCAGCTTATCACGAAATATTACCTAATACCTGAAAATATGCAATTATTTATGACTAAAAGGAAAATAAAATATTTATATTATTCGATAACATTTTAAAATTAACTTCCGTAATTCAGATCAACAAAAATATTTAATGTGTGTTTATAAACATAAGCAAATAAGTAATGCTATATATCTTTCTATATCCTATATTCCTTTATACCCAGTCACGGATCCAGAGAAAGGCGTACCGGGCGTATGCCCCATATAACTGACAAAAGTTAAGTTTTTTTTGCAAAAAAAAAAAAAAAACACATAAAACACTTAAAAAATCGCGCCTCGCTTCGCTCGTCGAAAAAAAAACCAAACAATTTTTTACGCTCCCTGCATGAACTAAGATCCTTGATCCGCCTGCATGGTACCTCATACAGACAGATAGAAGCAGAGGTACCAATGGGGCATCCGAGTGTCGAAAGTGATAAAGGGAAGAGACAAAACCAGTAAACAATGAGAGCAGGATGAAAACACAAAAATATATAAACAACTGAATAGCAATCAACAACGCGAACTCAATTCGTAACGAGGGTGAACTCAGAAGCTCCGGAAGAGTAAACAGTTCCTGCTTGCTGTAGCACACCCGTCGCGCTGCCAGTGTGTCAGCCGGTAAAGGAAGACAAAACAAAACCGTATGACAAACCAACATCTGCACTCATCTGAGAAATTGAAATTCCATATTTGCCTATGAGCGCATGATGTCGTCTGTAAAAATTCTTAGTGAAGACAGCAACCGAGAAGCAAAATTACCTTGTGATAGCAATTTTTGTGATAGACGTGACACTCTGTCAAGAAAATCGATGTAAGTCCCGCAAGCTATTGAATAACGAATCGCTTAAACTCCATAAGCTGAAGCGGACGGAATGTTGCTACACAAGAAGGGAAAGATGACGATTGGGAAGTTTGTCTTTGTTAAAAGCTTTCCTTGAGAGTTTATTTCGAGATGTGAGCTAGTCTGCGATCTTTTAGTCCACCGCCACAATGCGAAGCGGGGATATAGAAATGCCGGTGTCCGTCAGTCCGTGCTTCTGTCCGTTTTACTTTTTTACCGTAACAGTTTTCTCAGCAGCTATTAATCTTTGGTATGCAGCTTGAAGTAGTAGTTTTATTCGGTGTGATGCGTTTTCAGATCTGTCGCTCATATACTTCCTGTTTATTGAGCCGACTTAGAGTGTTTCCCACTCAACGGGCGGGGGACCTAGAATCTGTTCTTTTTTGACTAGAAATGAGAAGTAAGAAGTATGCTTTATATGAACGAAGAAACAAATCAGCAAGCAAAGGTGCAAAATAAGTACCCATTGGAATCTCTATTGTTTGCTAAAAAAACACGTCCACCAGTACTCACATGAATATCTGGTCTGTCTGCTTTTGTTACAAGGATGGCATAGCCTGTCTTGTAGCCTATTTCACAACTAAAGTGTATGCATTATTACATACCACTTTTTGTCCAGTATGCATCTTCTCGCCCTGGCTGTACCTGAGCCAACACACATTAATTACACTTGCTATAGATATATTATGTATCTAGACTTGAGCATACAGCTCATAAAAAAACATTTGCAGTTGGAGTTAACATATGTTTTGTGGTCTCATGTTATTTTACTCCATATCCTTTCATAAATTATTTATTACCGGAGTTTGTCTTTAATGCCTTATGAAGTTAGTAGAACAGCCCGTGTTTTAGATGTATGCTCTTTATTTTAGATATTGTTTACTTGTACACGGGATTACTTCTCATGTGTACACTTTGTTTATAACCATTATCTAATTTTATGTAAATTCTAAAACAAAAGGTTTAACTCTTACCTCCCTCCATCGTAGTTTTCTCCTTAGATATATTAATTTGGATTTCGTTTGGTTTTATGAATTTAAAAAAAAACTTTTGAAATGGACTTTGGTGGATTTCCAATGTTAGGGTACAAGTGCTGTTGATTAGGAATAATTTTCCGAAATGGCCATACATCTCATAAAAATCAATTGCAGTTGGAGTTGTAGTCTTATGCTCATTTACTCCGTATCGTTTCATAAATTATTGAGGTTTTGTTCTTAAAATTGTTTGTCTTCATTGTATGTACTCTAACATGCCATTTGTGAGCCCATTCTTTCGCACAATAAGATATTTTTCTTCTTCTTCTACATCAAAAAAGCATAAAATGATATAAAAAATATCAAATAAACGATTTTATTTGACTGAGCATATTAAAAAGTTATATATAAAATTTTTGATTCAAACATCAAAAAGCATGTTTGTGACAAACAAAAAACAAAACATAGATACAATTTTCTGTAAACAGTTACATCAAGTATTTAGAGATTGATAAAAAGGGCAATAATTACATACTAACATAGGCGGATCCAGGGGGCCCTGGGAGACACGCCCCCTCGTATTGGCGGAAAAATTTGGATGATTATATAGGAAATTATTAAAGCGTGACCAAAGCGGGCCCCTCTTAGGCCAGTCAGTGGGTCCGGCCCCTCTTTTCAGAATTTCTGGATCCGACACTGACTAACCCCGGGTGACTAACATCATTTTAACATGTTGATTAGATGTTGGACTAGGAAAATATGATATTAATTTCAAATGGCCCTCGTCCTCTATTTCTTTACATTTTCTACAGATTCTGTTCTCTTCAGCATTTTTTTTTATACCTGCCTTTATCAATTTCTAAACTATGGTCACTTAATTAATTCTTAATTTGGAGAACATGTTGTCTGATTTCAAAGTCATTATAGTTTAGATAAGATTCTTTGTTTATTGATAATTTCACTTCATATATTTTATAAAATTTTATAATCTGCTCTTACATGTTTTATAAGATAAACACCAATGCATATCTCCACTGAAATGTCAAGTTTTATATTTGGCGAGCCAAGCTTTCAAAGATTTAAATGATTTTTTGATCTGTGACATGTTGACTGAGCTTGTGAAGCCACCACGGGCTGAGATCTTGTACAATGGAGTAGTTTGTAATCGATCTTTGGCAACGTGACGGGTGTGCTATAGCAAGCAGGAACTGCTTACTCTTCCGGAGCACCTGAGTTCACTCTCGTTTCGACTTGAGTTCGCGTTGCTGAATGCGGTTTTGTTGTTATGTGTGTGTGTTTTATGTTATTATATGGTTTGTTTTGTTCTGATGATTTTTTGTCAACCGGGTTTGTCTTTGTCTTCACGGTTTTTTGATACTGATTACCCCTTTGGTACACCTTTGCTTCTTTGTGAATAATATTTTCATTTGAAATGTTTTAACGGGCGATGTGTGACAGTATTTATTTTGGTTAAAACTAAATATTGAAATTTCTAAATATATATATTTTTTTTCCAAATCAAATATTTCTTTCTTAATCAAACATTGATCTCAAAAGATATATCTGTATTAAATATATATTAATTACCACTAACAGAGTGTGAATACATGTAATTTTAATAAATAATTATGGCAATAACATGAGTTAAGCACGAACCATTTTCATACGGTGGGGGGGGGGGCTGGGATTTTGTTACCTGATATTATTTTTTTTTCTGTCCAAATCAAAGTTACAATTTTTTTTTCAACCCAAAGCAAAATCAATAATTTTTTTTCAGGCAAATTCAGAATTTTTTTTTACATTTGTTTTTCTATTCGTAAGTTTACAGGTCTTTTATCTTTTGTGTAAATTAGGTCAGTTCTTGGACTAATTTATTCTCATTGTTACATTCATATATTTTAAAGACAAATGGGATATGTGGAATAAGTCAAACAGACAACTCTTGGTAGGAGATGAAATGTACATTGGACTATTGTATTTTGATTTTGAATACATGCACATTCAAAACATACATATATTTATAAGAAAAATGGGATATAGAGAGACATGGCGAATATGTCAACCAACCTCTATTGAAAACACAAACTAAAAAATGAAAATAATTTAAAACCAGAATCCCCCCAAAATAAACATTCAGTACAAAAATGTATATAGCAATATTAATTTAAATGGACAATAGACAAAGTCAAATAGCTGGATATCTAAAATCCAAAATTTGTTTCTTTTGTAAATATACTTTTTTCCAATATATGAAATCTTATTCTAAAACTTATCAAGACTAGAAGTGAAAACCATATTCATTTGTAATTGCCCTGGTAACCTTCTCACGTAGAGGTTTTATCACATGGTTACCTTTTAGGTTCATCTTTTGGTATCAAAGTTTTTAAAAGTTAATTTCCAATTTATGTGTTGAAATAAGACAAAGAAAAGTACAAATTAAAGGCAATAAGGAATCATAGAAAAACAAGCCTTTTGATTTGGTTAGGGATCCTGCGTTTTAACTACCATGCTAAACAGACATGGGGATAGCTGAAGGCCTCAAAAGCTCTTGGGTAAATGATGCAAAAACATCCATTCTTGTGATTTCCTGAAAGCTTATCATGAAATTTAGATTTCATAATTCATTATAAAAAATCATCATATAAACTACAAAACAACACAAGAATGCAGTTGGAAAAATAAGAAATCTGTAAATATTGACCAATGTTGTCTTATAGACATTTCTGGATTTACCAGTGGGATGGGAAATACATATAATTTTATTTGTTAAGCGGGACAACAGTGTCTAAGATGTCCACACTTCAAATGTTCATTCTTCATACCAGGGTGTCAGAAGGCGGCTGAAGCTCATGGAAACTGACATACATCACAAAATGATACAGAGGCTATATTCTGAAAGCAACAGAAAAAACTTAGACCTGTAGACGATATATAGATCAGGAAACGTATTCAACCATATGATAAATTCCAAATATTGAAAGCCCCAGGGTCAAAAGTTTCTGCATAATCAGCTATGGAAATGATTTGATCCCTCGGGTAAACAAATTGACTGACCAGTCTAAAACATTACATCACTCTTTTATGGGTATAATGCAACAATAGTGTGAATGTAAAATAGGTTATAATAATTACATTGCAAGTTATAAGAAATGCAATGTAACTTTTAATTATCCTGATTGGGAGTCATACAGCAGAGGTTCATACCATAACAGATCAAAACTATAGATGTACATGTATGCATGTACTAAACATATTAAAAGTGATACTATTTCGTAGCACATTATAATTTCAAAATTTGAAACTTTTGTAGCCGAGCGAAAAAATCAGGCTTTTATCATTTGAGTTCAAAGGATGTATATTTTTTTTTTTGAAATTTATGAATATTGAATATTTATTTTTTTTCAGCTCCATTAGGAGCATTTTTATTTTTTTCTGTAAAAATTGGAATTAATATTTTTTTTTTGAAAAAAATCCCAGGCCCCTCACCAAAAGAAAATGGTTCGTGCCTTACGGATAAAAGCCACGACCAACGTTTTTACATGACTTGGTAGGGTTTTCCCCTTATTTAGGTAATCCTTTTTACTTTAGAATCTCCAGTAAAAAAGAGCACATCACACAAACATGATTTGACTTTCAATATAAAATCATCGAATGGCTTCAAATATTGCAAGACTTGGTCGATTCCACCCAAAAAGGTTTTCATATTGAAATCTATATATCCTTTTGTATCGGAAACAGGTGGCCCTGAAAAGTCCTTTGACACACATGATACTTTGAGTTTTAAAACCTTGTTGTTAGAAATGATTTATAATGGTCCATCCGTATCTTTTGTTAAAAAATGTCGATATTTTCTAGTATATGCAGAACAAAAATGGCAAACAAAATCGAAAATTTAAGCTTAGCTGGACCTACACATGTCGATATGGTAGTCATGTGGTACTGGCAGTGATAATTTCTGATCCAATACCCGGATCGCGAGTTCCAAAATAGCCGCCATTTTACCTCGATTCTACTGGAAAACTTGTACCTACTCTGTGATAAATTAAACAGGGAAACCTTGTCTTTTCTCTCAAATCACTTGGAAATGTTTGTTTTTATATTTCTGTAACCATAACAAATTGATAAACAAAACTTTTTATTCAATTTTCTTTCAAATTTTCCTAGAATAAATCGGTAAACATGTTGCTTCCATTGCTTCCAATGTTCTGACGTCAGATCTTACCTCAGTTGACCTTTGACATTTGGACATTCTAATATCCGGAATGTTCCGGAATGGATTAACTCGCGATTGGTCTATTTCTTTACACGGGTTGCGCATTTGCAGGATTGGTCACTATTTTTAATAGCCAAAGAGGAGGAACCGGTAAAAAAAACTGGTTCAAACATGCTAATGGATGAAGAAAGTAGTTTCTTTATCAGGTTGGGGGAAACCCTAATTGGAATACTATATCCCAATTGGGATATAGTATCCTAATTGGGATATTTGCATATACCCCAATTGGGATATATTGCAGTTTTTTGCAGTTTGTATTTGTATGACAAAATGGAGCATAATTATGCATCAACATTATGATTATATGATATTCAGGGTCTTGTTTAGTATTTGTTGGCTATTTGTGGGATGCTGCGTATTCTATGCAGACCAGGTTTAACATTAAAAACTTGTACTGTTTTTAAAGTCAAAATATTTCTTTTAGGCAAAGTTTCAGTTAATTTTGAGTTTTAGAATGAAAAGAAAGGTGTTTTTACGTTCTAGTTTTAGAAACTTGATTATCTTTGATATCAAAAACTATTTTATTTAAATTTAAGAAGTTAAAAATAAAAGGTTTCTTTTTTTAATCATAAATTAAAATTTGAGTTATCTTTCTTTGATCACAAGAAAATTCAGTGTTGTGGGACATGATTTTAGCTACATGTTTGAACCCTAATAGCTTTAAAATGAAAGAAAGATTTAACTTCAAAACAAGAATGTTTATTTTTCATAGACTTAATCTCACTCATGAAGTTCAATATACATCAATAACTAATAAAGTCTTGTCAAAATCTTATACCAAACTTAATGCGATTTTGACATAAAAAAGTGGTTCTTCTGGTAAATTGCAGCAACACAATGACCCTTGATATATACATTTAGATCCCTGGAACAATGCTCTTCAGATATTTTAATGACAATTTGTGCTCCTCTTAAGCATAAAAATATTATTAGCAAAAAACTGCAATATATCCCAATTGGGGTATATCAAAATATCCCAATTAGGATACTATATCCCAATTGGGATATAGTATCCTAATTGGGGTTTCCCCCAACCTGTTTATTTCTGTTCCAGATTGTTTTTTTTATGGGTTGGAAGTGTTGTCTGTGGGTTTATTTGTCATGGGTTGGAAGTGTTGTCTCTGGGTTTATTTGTCATGGTTTGGACATGTTGGAAGTGTTGTCTGTGGGTTTATTTGTCAGTTGCAAATGATTTTTACCCATATGTTGAATAATTCATACATGTGACGGATCTGTGATGACAAAGCTGGAGATTTTGATTTTTTTGGCTGGAGATTGGACAAAAAAGCGGGAGATTTTCAACGCTCATTAAAATTGCATTTCAATGTCAATTGAGGGCACTAGCGTGGGGTGAACTCGATTTGCGCCAAAAACGAATCTAATTGCGCCACTTTCTTTGGACTACCCTAGGTAGAAACTGCGCCAATGAAAATATTGCTAACAACCGGTAAGCACAGTTAAGAAGACAAAGAAAAAAAATGACTTCCCTCCTGCTTTATTCCGTGCTTGGGACCGGCAGCATACAATTGATGGAGTCTCAGCCCAAACAGACGGTGGATACATTGCATTGTAATCAATGTAATAAGACAGCACGTAGTCAGCAAACTTTTTTAATCTAGCGTCGGAAGGCATGTTGGGCATTAAATCTTCAGCAAAGCAGTCGGAAATTTCGTCTTGCGCTAGAAAAGCCAACCCCAAAAAGTACTGCAGCCACTTGCTGATGTCACTGCCTTTTTTGTTGTATTCTTTAGAAAGTCGACTGCTTTGAATATTTTTCCACCAGGATTGACCGAGATGAAACCTTCAAGCTTTGATAATAACTCCAGGAAATATGTCCCTCACAGTAATATGCATACGATCCTCAAAATCTAAATGAATAACGCTAACATTTAGAGTTAAACTTAATCTCTCACAACTTTCTATTATCATTGAATATTTTTCTTCAGTAAAAGTTATTTGCTTAACAGTCATTTTGTAGGTAAAAATACAAATATGCAACCAGGTAAGGGTGGCGCTATTAGATTCTGTTTACTGGCGCAATTAGAGTATTGGCGGAATTTATTTGTGGCGCAGTTTCTATCGTTGAAAATACCCAATTGGCGCAAATTGATTCCGGCCCTAGCGTGTGCCAAATATACATGGCTTCACTGATTAATCTCAAACTGTTCATACAATAACCAGGTCAATTATGGCAATAAACTTTTAATTAACACCTATACCTGTTGATTTAACGCCTACCTAATTGACAAGCCCCTAAAACACCGAAAATGTTTTATGACTGATCAAGTAAAATGTCTATAAAATTAAAATTTTGCCATGTCTTGAAAAAGCGGGAGATTACACAAAAAGTCGGGAGAACGGGAGATGGATCAAAAAGTCGGGAGATTTCGTCTCCCAGCCGGAGAATCACATGTATGATAATTGCAGAAGAATCATTGAAAGAAAAATGCTGTTCCCTTTTTCCAATGTTGAATGATGTCGTTTTTCCTCCCCTTGACCCCTGATGACCTCATCTAAATGACGAGTCAAATCTGAAACAGAAACATTGTGCAACCCATGTATTATTCATCAGGTTCTGTACAAGTGTCAAATGAGCTAGGCAGACTTGCAACATTATTGAGCATCCCTTTGCTTGTTTTATGTATAGCGCTAATAAATTTAAGAATAGCATTGTGTTAAAAGTTTACATAATAAATGAAATCCATTTCATGGGAATGCACAATTTGGATGGAAGGGATAACATACCAGTATTTTTTGTCATTTATCAGTGCGTACAAACATTTTGCAAAGAAATCTCTATAAGTTGAAAAACAGTTTTCAGTAAATCATAATTTGGATCTATTGACATTTGTGACATTAGACAGACACTTAAGAATTAACTGTAATTAATTTTTGGTTTATTGAACCATAAACTTAATTTTTCATGGTGCACATTGTTAAATGTGCACCATGAAAAATTCAGTTTATGGTTCTATAAACCAAAAATTTATTACAGTTAATTCTTATAAATAAATTTTATAGTACATTCCGCGTAAAAAATATTAAAATTACTTTTTTAATCAAAAATATTTTTAAATCAGTTAATAAATCTAGCGCATTAATATTTACACCTATCAATCAAAAAGCACGCAGAGTCCGTGCAACTGCAAAGTCAAAACTATATAGGTTGTATTCCGGTTTAATCTGGATTTAACATTAAGATTTTGGGCTTTAATTGCACAATAAAAAATAAAAAAAAACAATCTTTCTGTTTTTTATAAGTTAACGAAATAAAAATTGTTTCAACGTAAATGCAACTGATAATTCTCTATTTTTTAATTATTAATTATGTCTTTGATTAAGAGGAAATTTTGCCAAATGATGAAGTTGTGAATTAGATGTTGTTTTGAGATTCTGAAAACCGGTTTAACTGGTTTGACAGTAGATTCATTTGGGCGGAGTTTGTCATCAGTTATTAATCATTTGTATTTTTAGAGGGCGTACATAAATAGCCGTATAAGCCAATCGTATTCTTTGCATGTTTTTTGGTTCATTGAAAAATGGTCTAAATTTCTGAACAACGCAAAAGACACTAGAAAAACTCTTAAATTTATTTATTACATTTTAAAGCTTGCTATGCTAGCCTACTTATTCAAGACTCATATAGTTCAAGACAGTCTTGTGCTGTAAAATTGTGGGAAATAATATCAAAAACAGTCTTGTGCTGTAAATTGTTGGAAATGATATCAAAGACAGTCTTGTGCTGTAGAATATGGGAAATAATATGTCATCCCTTATCTTCCTGTTCCAATGGTTAAAAATTAAAAGAATTGAAAAATAGAATCTTCAAAAGCATTTAGGCAAAGAACAGCTCTTTATGACAAGAAACATGTCATGTTTGCACATGTAAGCAAATAAAACCTTACTCAGTGGCGGATTCAGAGGGGCGTACACCCCCTTTGTTTGATTGAGAAATTAATTTTTTTCTGTATAAAATTGACCAAGCAACTTCAAATTTTCATCAAAAACTGAGATTTTAGCAATTACGCCCCCCCCTTTCACGGACCTCTGGATCCGCCCCTGTTACTTACAATTATGATTTTCTTATCATTTACAGGCCATTATGGAAACAGAATGTACCAAAGTATCCTGTATACTGGGAAGGCAACCCACAGAATAGAGTTCTTTTATGTCACTTTTGGATGAAAATAGTTCAACCTAAACAAGAAGTTCCTAAAAACCAGGTTCATTTTGAAGTTCATCCACAGTATGTATAAATGTATATGAATAAGATGAGCATTATTAGATCTTTAATGTTCATATAGTTCATCCATATTTTGTATAAATGTACATACATTTGTGCATAAGTATATGAATAAAATTAACATTATTTTATTGGTCTGATTTCACTGATTGAAACGTGGGATTTGATTTCAGATCTGACACTCACTTACTTCCTGTTAAACAAAATCCGTCCAATTTTGACTTTGACAGATTTTTTTAAATGTCAACTTGAACAAATGTCAAACATGTAGGCAAATTTTTTTGATGGTACAGGTGTATGTATGTGGACTACAGTATTTGCAAAATACCGCCCTGATGTTTGCCTTAATTACAAAACAGCAAAAATTACATCACCATATTGGAAAAAAAAACCCGCCACTTTTCTAGAAAATGTACATACGTTATTGTGTCATATACATGTTATAAATAAACAATGGCTATGGAATTTATCAAAACTCTGATGAATCCGTGTATGCATTCAAATTAATAGCTCTGTAATTAAAAACCTTGCGCTCATGCATTGTGTTAGCAGAATAAGTTGTGATTGTACTTCGCAGGGAAAAGTAACACCAGTGGCGGTTCCAGGATTTTTTAAAAGGGGGGGTCCTTGATAAAAAAGGGGGGGTCCAAAACTATAATTTGATGATTTATGTCGGTGTTAAAAGCTCGCTAGAGCTTGTGTTTTCTTGTTATGTAATGTACCGACTCTAAATAAAACTTTGATTGATTGATTGATTGATTGCCCAAATTTTGCATGAAAATCACAGAATTTTCCGACGAAAGGGGGGGGGGGGGTCCAGACCCCCTGGACCCCCCCTCTGGATCCACCACTGGTAACACTACCCAAACGAAAGCTTTTCTTTTTTGAGGAGCCTAGGTTGGTGTAGTGGTTACAACCTCTGTTCTGTTAGCTAGGCGCAAACGCCGTAGATGTCCCAAATGTTGTGAGTTCGATCCTCGCTGAGGGCACTCAAAACATCAAAATCTGTATGTCAGATGATTTTCAGGGTTGAAATTACAGTAACATTGTTTGATTATATACTAGACATTCATATATGTTATCAAATTCGAATTATCATGCATTCTGCAGTTTCTGTGGAATCCAATGGAGCATGAACATAAACACGTTAGAGATAGCTATAAATAGACCATTATAAATAAACAATAATACACTTTAAATAAAATTAAACAAAGTCCTGCCTTCAAAAATTCAATAAAAAACACCAAAACTGCTACGGTAACAATAGTGGCATAGAGCTATCAAAGGGCCTTCTGAATCTGAGTATCCAAACACAATTTTAGGTAAAAACCAGAAAACACTTGCTTTCAGTAGATAAACTCGTAGTAAAAAATAAAGCAATTTCAAACATTGTACAAATCATGAAATGTTTATATGAAAAAGAGAGTTACACTTTTTGATTCTTTTTCAGAATGAGTAAAATGGACATTAAACAGTATCTTGAAAAATTATATGATGTTCCTGTTTTTAAAATCAGAGTCCAAAATGTACCTGGTAAGAGAGCCCCCTCCCCCATGCACATGTTCACATATTCATACCCCTGCTTCAAGGAAGGGGGTATACTGTTTGACCTGTGTCTATGAAGCGGGGGGTATACTGTTTTGCCTGTGTCCGTGAAAGGGGGGTATACTTTTTTACCTGTGTCCATTTGTAGTCCTTAGGTTTCATAGTTTTGTCCTGCTTTTTGTTTACTCATAACTCATCTACTATTAGTCCGAGGTTGTTCATATTTGGTGACAAGCTTGATATGAACATGATGCATAATGGGATATGTATTTACAATGTAAGTCAATTGGACATCTACTTCCTGTTTACAAAAACCTTTTTTCTGTCACATTTTCATTCCATCCCACTTTTCATTTGTTCACAACTTAGCAACTGTTGATTTTAGATTGCTGATATTTGGTAAAAAAAAGTTTGATATGGATATGGTGAATTGTGGGATACATTTTTGGATCTATTAGGCATCTATTTACCGAAAACTTGAAAATTTTCTGTCACATTTTAATTCCATCCCGCTTTTCATTTGCGCATAACTTCGTAACTTGGCAGCTATTATTCCTAGATTCCAGAGAAAAATATCTCCTGGGGGCAGAACTCCCATCAAATTTAGGGGTACCACCAATACATTTAATTTTATGCATTGCAATGCATTGTATTTAGAATTTTTGTATCTGACCCCCCACCAACAGAATTTTAATTCAAGTGCGTTCTGCCCCCAGGATATATTTTTTTCTGGAAAAGCCCTAATATTTGGTAACAAGCTTGATGGGGATATGATGTATAGTGGTTTACTGTTTTTGGATCCATCAGACATCCACTTCTTGTTTACTGAAAACTTTGAATTTTTCAGCCACACTTTGATTTTGTCCCACTTTTCATTTGCCTATAATTTTGCAACTGTTATTGTTAAAGGTTGGGTCCAAAAAAAAACTAGTTTAACCCAGCCACATTTTAAATTTGTCTGTCTTAAGCCAGGAATCTTTGTCAAAGCTGATGTTTGTATTCGTCAAATTTATGTTATTTGTTAAGAAGAGGGTCTTTCATTGACACTTTATGATTTATGGGCTTGAATCTTATGTAGTTCATTATTAATATAGGGCTAATTGCAAAAAAGTGAGCAGTGACCACTGATCACATTAAAGACTGCTAGCTGTTTTCTATTGTGGATTTTAAAAATAATCATTAAATTTGTAGGTTATGTTGCCTGCACTTATTCCTCACCCTATTATCTTCTATTGTATCGAACTTAAAATAATTTTTATACGACCGCAAAATTTTTGCGATCGTATAATGTTATGGCGATGTCGTTGTTGTTGGCGTTGTCGTTGGCGTTGTCGTCGTTGTCGTCTGTAGACATTTGGTTTCCGTGCCATAACTTGAGTAAATATTGATCAATTGTTATGAAATTTTGATATGATGTTTTTTTACGACTTAAGGAGGGTTGGTATTGTATTTGGGGTTTGTGGCCCCTACCATTTTAGAAAAAGGGCCAAAAGGGGCTAAAACGGGTGTATTGACAAAACTGTTGTAAAATGTTTATTATTCATTTGATTTGGAAATTTTTTTTTATTAAATTTCTCATTAAATTCTGTCAACTAAATGTGTCAATGGTTTTAATATATATTGCACCGTTATATTGCTACAGGGGGCCAAATTTTTTTCATTGGAATCCTTGTGAAAATCCCTGCCTGCGTTTTTCAATCAGATTTGCAATATCTCTAACCATTTTCGAGAAATTAGGGGTCAAAGGGGCAAAAAACACCATTTTTATTTAAAGTTTGTCTAGGTAAATAAATTTAGCTGTAGTGGACCAGCCAATTGTTATGAAGTTTTAATATGATGGTTATATCCACTCAAGGAAGGTTGATACTGTATTTGGGGTTTGTGGCCCCTACCGTTTAAGAAAAAAAGGGCCAAAAGGGGATAAAATGGTTGCATTGACAAAAATGTTTTAGAATGTTTATTATTTATTCGATTTTGAAAATTCTTTTTTTTGTTGAATTGCTCATTGAATTCGGTCACATAACTGTGTCCATGGTTTGAAAATATATTGTACCTTTACATTGCTGCAGGGGGCCAAAGACATGCCACACTTATACTATCAACTTTTTATTTTTCGTCCAATTTTAAAAATCTTTTTTTCATTGGAATCAATGTGAAAATCCCTACCCGTATTTTTCAATCAGATTTGCAATAATTTTTAACTTTTTATTTTGGAAAAATAGGGGTCAAAAAGAACCGAACATGTCAAATAATATAAGACTTTTCTATTAGATGTTATTGTAAATATATATGTGTCAAATGTGCATTTTAAAGTCAACCACAGGGTGCATGTGTCAAAAAGCTTTGTAAGTCCACCATGGGCTGCATGTGACCAAAGCAATAGACTATCCATATTGGGCCTCCAACGTACAGTGTTAAACATGATGTGGTCGTATCATGCTGCACTCAGCGTAGCTTTTTATTTATTTTTACTATTTTTATATTTATATCCCTACAAAATTGATTAGACACATAAAAAACTTTGTATGCCAGAAGCCTGTACTTAGTATCACACAAAATCGTAAGTGTGAAAATTATTGTAGGTGTAAATTTTTATAAAAATTTTGATGGGCTAAAATCTACAATAACAATGAATTTTACGCTTTATACCCCCTTCACATATACGATATTCTCTTACGGGTTGTTACGATTTTCAAAATTTATAGTTTTACGAGTTCTTGCGACATTTTCTTCCAACCTTTTACGATTTTTTTCCGAGTTGTCACGATTTCGTTAGTTGTGCGGAAATTTTTCGCACTCCCGTCCAGACACGATACAAATTTAATTTTCGGAGTGTTTACGAGCATGTTACGGTGCCTTTACGATGTCTTTACGAGTGGATTGCGATATTGGAAATGATATCGTAATTAACTCGCAAACCACTCGTGAAAGAATTTCATTGCAAGGTCTTCCCGAGTTAGTTACGAGTAAAGGCGAGTAATTTACGATCTCTACGAGTTCTTTACGAGTTATTTGCAATGTATTTACGAGTAAAATTATGACATTGTTGTTTTTTCAACTCATAAAAGTCTTACGAGGATTTTTGACATGTCAAAAATCCTCGTAAAACTTTCACAAGTTCTTACGATTTAACACGAGCTAGAAAGACCTGTTTACGAGTAACAAAGAGTGATTTACGAGTCTTTGCGATCAAATACGAGTTGAAAACTCGTAAGAACTCGTAAGGAAATCTCGTAAATGTGAAGGGGGTATAAGAGATTTTGTGAAATAAGTCAAAAATCACATATAAACCTGTAACAGGCTGTAAGCACATCTCCTAAACTGCTGTTTGGAATTTAATGTTTTGTTGATTTGATTAGTCATATTAGAATTGTAGTTAACTTGGAGTTTGTACATTTGTCATTTGTAAGACAATTACACATGAATTAAGCAAACAACAATCAATTGTTATCTATTTTGAACGATATTTTGTTATCTTTTCAGCAACTAGAATCACAGAAAAAGGTGCCAACTATGAAAAAGATGATGCTAAAAAGTTAGCTTATGTAACTCTGGTAGGTTCTTAATACAAGAAATGTGTGGTTTCAGTCATCTCTTGTGACATAACTATGTTTTAAAATTTGTTAGTTAATTAATTAATTTTTTATTTTCCCCACAAGTTTGTAAGTGTGGATCCAGATCTGTAAAAGAGGAAGCGTAATTGCTAAAAATGTCAAATTTTTTATGAAAATTTGAAGAAGCTTGGCCGATTTTGTACAAAAAATTTAAAAAAAGTTATCCATGAAGGAGGGCAAAGGCTCTGACCGCCCCCTTCTAAACCTGCCACTGAGTGTAATTTTACTAATGTTTATTGCCTGCCAACAAAAGTGTGCCTCTATTTTTGTTATACCTAAAGTTTATCTTTGTGTTGAATCTGATTTCTCAGAAGCCATCAAGCGGATTTTCATGAAATTTTGTGCAATTTATGTACATTGTACCATCCAGATTTCAAATTTGTGCATAGCCAATGGAGACTTATTTTCTTTTAATCTTTGAAGAAGTAATTACTGTTGAAAATTGGGGCCTGGATTTCCAAGTGGACATAAGTGCTGGTTGAAATACAACACTATTGGTCACTAATAACCTATTTAGGTAGTTGATCAAGTCCTGCATTGCAAATGTATGTAATTAGGTTTGTCAGTTACCTACTCAAGGTCATGGTTTTCCTCCCAAAGGTGGATCTATGACCTGCATGTTGGGCACACGCCCTCCCCCGTTTGACAGAAACTGTATGAAACAAGAGATCCCAGAAGAGTTTTAATTGCGGACCCATCCGTTTTAAAAATTTCTGTATCTGTCACACCCTCCAGATTCTCTGGTTTCCTCTACCAATCATACCACCCTGTATGGCCCAGGTAAATGGAAAAGAGCAAAAAAACCTAAACACACGCACACACACTCTTTAAATTTTTTTAGCACAAAATATCATTGATAAGTTTAGTTGATTAGTTTTCGCTTCGTTTCACTATGTATCTACATCTTAGTGAAATTTTGATATGGTTAAGTCTTTCATATTCATTGATGGATTCTTTTTTAGGGAGGAGGCCAGACCTTTGAGTTTCCAGAATTCCCAGAAGTAGTAGAACCTCATAAAAAACAGGAAAAAGAACAAGTAGACTATGACAATAAAGTTGAAGCTATTAGACAAAGGGAATGGGACAGATTAAGTTTACCTCCTTGGTTTAGACAATAATAAAGATTAATCATATTTATTTTTGGTTTTAGCTTTGAAACAAATGTTTCATTTGCCAGTAGGTTTTGACTGAAATATCCCCTGGAAAGTTCAAGATTTGTCAGTGACAAATACTCATATATCAGTGTCATCTTTGTGTCTACAAATAGTCATTTTTTATCCCTCTTATGTATTTTACTTTGGGTAGAGGGCATTTTGCATTGTTGCATTGATTTACTATATTACGGTACTTTTATTTATTTATTTCTTGCCTTTCAAACAAGAAAATATGACAGATTAAGCCAACAGTGGTGGTTGAGAAATTATGAAAGTAAAATTTTGTTTGTTTCTCACATTATTTAATGTATTCAAAAGTTATTAGGGGTTGCCAGTGTTTTATACTATGTAGCATTTATTTTTTTTGTATTATTGCTTTTAGTTTCAATTTTGATCAAAAAGTCCTTCTTTGTATCCATGTTACTGCAGTCTTATCTTATTTATCTCCAGTTGACTTTAAGTTTAAACAATTACAAAGTGACTTATTTGGAAGACAAAATTACTTGACGAGTCAACCAATGGTGGAATTCAAGTCAAACAGTGGTGAAATGCGAAGTCCATCAATGGAGAAATTCAAAGTCAATCAGTGGTGAAATGTGAAGTCAATCAATGGAGAAATTCAAAGTCAATCAGTGGTGAAATTCAAAGTCAATCAATCAATGGTAAAATTCAAAGTCATTCAGTGGTGAAATGCGAAATCAATCAATGGTTAAATTCAATGAAAACTTAGCAAGTTTTAATCCTCTATTTGAGATAACCCAGTTTTTGTGCTTTGCTTCAACAGCACTGGCTCAGTGACGCAAACAATTTCCATACAAAAATATACTATTTTACAGACATAAGATTTTTTTAGAAATAGTAAATTTCTCTTACGGTAGAAGATACATGTATATGCCCACATAGTATTTTGAAAAAGATGTTATTGCTTCTATAACAATTTTTAATTTTAACAGGAACAAAAGTAATTAGTAGTTTGATATAAGGTTAATTCAAGTTAAAATTATAATGAGTAAGGGTAATAAATTCATGAAATTGAATTGATGAACATGAGGTTGGAGAAAATATTAAATATTATTGAAACAACTTGGGTTTGATCTCCATCGGTAACAAGAAAAGAGATCGTTCACATAACATTAGGAAAGGAGAGGAAAAATCAAATCAATTGTTTCAAAATGTCTTTTGCACTGATAATCATGTAACTAAATACAGCTGGATATAATTAATATTGCTAATATAAGTGGATGATGTACATGTAGATCCCTTTAAGGTAAAAGAAAAATTGAATTCCATTTTATGAGATGAAAAAAAACCATGCAATTCTTTACACTGAAGGTCCTGGGTAGAGCGTCATGTCTGAAATAAAAAATGCTAACACAAGGTTACATTGCTATCTGGGTAACACTCCAGTTTAATTGAAGACATGTGCAAATAGATAAATATGGGATTTCTATCCCTCTCTTCTGCTCTGAAACTACTGAACAGTTTTTAAATGAAACTTCATATGATTGACCCTTTAAGGGTGTATTGCACCAAAGTTGTGTTTCGATTTTTGATCCGTCAAAAAACATGGATGCCGTTAATAAAACAGACCAGGGGATCAGACTATTGTTTTTGGCTTTTAAATCAAAAAGTACAAGAGATAGAGAAAATCTGATGCAACAATCCTTCTTCAGCAATAAAAGCTCAATGAAATTCTTCATCTTGGCGAAGCTGTCAGATGACTCCTTGTGGAAGTTATGGCTCTTTGACTGAGTTATAATATGACATTTTTTCATTTTTATACGACCGCAAAATTTTTGCGATCGTATGATGTTATGCCGATATCGTCGTCTGTGGATATTTGGTTTCCGTGCGATTACTTGAGTAAATATTGACCGGTTTGTGGCCCCTACCATTTTAGAAAAAAAGGCCAAAAGGGGCTAAAACAGGTGTATTGACAAAACTGTTGTAGAGTGTTTAGTATTCATTTGATTTAGAAAATTCTTTTTTTTGTTGAATTCTTCATTAAATTCTGTCAACTAAATGTGACAATGATTTTGATATATATTGCACCGTTACATTGCTACAGGGGGTTAAAAGGGGGCCACACACAAAAAAAAATCTACTTTTTTATTTGTGGTCCGATTTTCAAAAATCTGTTTTTAACTTACCTGACCCGAAGGGTCATGTGAGCTATTGTCATCGTCAGGTGTCCGTCGTCCGTCCGTCCGTCTGTCGTCCGTCCTTAACTTTTCTTCAAAGATCTTATTCTCTAAAATCACTGAAGGGATTGCTTTGAAACTTTGTACACTTGATCTTTAGTATGTCCTCTACCAAGTTTGTGAAATTTGTGCACGCTTACCAACCAACATGGCCGCCGTTACTAAAAATAGAACAGGGGGGTCAGACCATAGTTTTTAGCTTATAGCTCAAAAAGTATAAGAGATAGAGAAAATCTGATGCAACAATCCTTCTTCAGCAATAAAAGCTCAATGAAATTCTTCATCTTGGCGAAGCTGTCAGATGACTCCTTGTGGAAGTTATGGCTCTTTGACTGAGTCATAATATGACATTTTTTCATTTTTATACGACCGCAAAATTTTTGGGATCGTATGATGTTATGCCGATATCGTCGTCTGTGGATATTTGGTTTCCGTGCGATTACTTGAGTAAATATTGACCGGTTTGTGGCCCCTACCATTTTAGAAAAAAGGGCCAAAAGGGGCTAAAACAGGTGTATTGACAAAACTGTTGTAGAGTGTTTAGTATTCATTTGATTTAGAAAATTCTTTTTTTTGTTGAATTCTTCATTAAATTCTGTCAACTAAATGTGACAATGATTTTGATATATATTGCACCGTTACATTGCTACAGGGGGTTAAAAGGGGGCCACACACAAAAAAAAATCTACTTTTTTATTTGTGGTCCGATTTTCAAAAATCTGTTTTTAACTTACCTGACCCGAAGGGTCATGTGAGCTATTGTCATCGTCAGGTGTCCGTCGTCCGTCCGTCCGTCTGTCGTCCGTCCTTAACTTTTCTTCAAAGATCTTATTCTCTAAAATCACTGAAGGGATTGCTTTGAAACTTTGTACACTTGATCTTTAGTATGTCCTCTACCAAGTTTGTGAAATTTGTGCACGCTTACCAACCAACATGGCCGCCGTTACTAAAAATAGAACAGGGGGGTCAGACCATAGTTTTTAGCTTATAGCTCAAAAAGTATAAGAGATAGAGAAAATCTGATGCAACAATCCTTCTTCAGCAATAAAAGCTCAATGAAATTCTTCATCTTGGCGAAGCTGTCAGATGACTCCTTGTGGAAGTTATGGCTCTTTGACTGAGTCATAATATGACATTTTTTCATTTTTATACGACCGCAAAATTTTTGGGATCGTATGATGTTATGCCGATATCGTCGTCTGTGGATATTTGGTTTCCGTGCGATTTCTTGAGTAAATATTGACCGGTTTGTGGCCCCTACCATTTTAGAAAAAAAGGCCAAAAGGGGCTAAAACAGGTGTATTGACAAAACTGTTGTAGAGTGTTTAGTATTCATTTGATTTAGAAAATTCTTTTTTTGTTGTTGAATTCTTCATTAAATTCTGTCAACTAAATGTGACAATGATTTTGATATATATTGCACCGTTACATTGCTACAGGGGGTTAAAAGGGGGCCACACACAAAAAAAAATCTACTTTTTTATTTGTGGTCCGATTTTCAAAAATCTGTTTTTAACTTACCTGACCCGAAGGGTCATGTGAGCTATTGTCATCGTCAGGTGTCCGTCGTCCGTCCGTCCGTCTGTCGTCCGTCCTTAACTTTTCTTCAAAGATCTTATTCTCTAAAATCACTGAAGGGATTGCTTTGAAACTTTGTACACTTGATCTTTAGTATGTAGTAGAGATAGAGAAAATCTGAAGCAACCTCTCATGTTCAGCATCAAAAGCTCTACAAAACTCTTCATTGAGTCAAAGTTGTGGGACGACTCCTTATAGGAGTCATTTCCCCTTAATCGTCAAAATTGACCATTTTCACAGTTTTTGGAGTCTATCTTGAAAACTGTAAGTGCTAGAGGAATAGTTAGCATTGCAAAATTGTTCAGCTCATTAAGATCTACAAAAATGATCAGTTGTCAGATCACCGTTTAGGAGTTACCCCCCTTTAACTGTTTTTTTTCTATCAATTTTAACTGATTTTTAAAAATCTTCTTCTCGAAAACCACTAAAGGGATTGCTTTCAAACATTGTACACTTGATCTTTAGTATGTCCTCAACCAATTTTGTGAAATTTGTGCACACTGACCTACCAACATGGCCGCCGTTACTAAAAATAGAACAGGGGGGTCAGACCATAGTTTTTAGCTTATAGCTCAAAAAGTATAAGAGATAGAGAAAATCTGAAGCAACCTTTCATGTTCAGCATCAAAAGTTCTACTAATCTCTTCTTTGAGTCAAAGTTGTGGGATGACTCCTTATATGAGTTATTTCCCCTTAATCGTCAAAATTGGCCATTTTCACAGTTTTTAGACTTTATCTTGAAAACTGTAAGTGCCAGAGGAAAAGTTAGCATTGCAAAATTGTTCAGCTCATTGAGATCTACAAAAATGATTTCAGGGTCAAAATCAACCTTTTTAGAATTATCCTCCTTTAACGGTTTTCAATCAATTTTAACTTGTTTTTAGGCAGAGCCTTATAGAGACATATAACTATCTGATTTTCGCGTTTTTTTTCGTCTAGACAGGGTAAATTGGTCAGCCAATATTCCTGCCACAGGATCTATTCAACATTAATCGTGTATTTTAATTGTTTCAATGTATTTTAAATTGTATACAGATTGTCTAAATAAGAGGTACATCTTTATACCCCACCATAAATGCAAATTATAAATGTGCACTACATATCGTATATCAATACACGTTAATGTTTACTTAAGTATTGTTTACCTTTGACCTTTGATCAAGTGGGCGGAGCCTTATTACAGATCACTTAACAAATGTGCAAGAATGCGGAGCAAACAAAGAAAATTGATGTTCTATGTTTCAAGTTAATGAAACACAGATCATTCTTTATTTTAGTGCTTAGATTTGGCGCTGCCTTTTAACGCTTTAGCGCTTTGAATTTTTTCAAATGAAAACCTTTGTAACTTTGTATTATTGATCTTAAGAGTGTTTTCTATCCTAACTGGTTTCTTCTATGTTACTTACCAAGTACATGTAGACCATGTTGCCCACTAGGTAAGAGGCTTTAGCATAAGAGATCAGGTGAGCGATTCAGGCTCCTGGGAGCCTCTTGTTTTTATTGGAACCCTTGTGAAAATTCCTGCCTGCGTTTTTCAATCAGATTTCCAATATCTCTAACTGTTTTTGAGAAAGTGGCAGCAAACGCCATTTTTTTAAAGTTAGTCAAGGCAAATTGTTTTATACCAAAATTAATTTGTAGTGGGCCAGCAAATTGTTATGAAGTTTTGATATGATGGTAATATTCACAAAAGGAATGTTGGTATTGTAACTGGGGTTTAAGGCCCCTACTGTTATAGAAAAAAAGGACCAAAAAGGGATAAAACTTGTGTATTGCTAAAACTGTTGTAGAATGTTTATTATTCATTCAATTTTGAAAATTCTTTTTTTGTTGAATTGCTTATTAAATTCTGTCAACTCAATGTGTGTATGGTTTTGATACACATGTATATGGCACCGTTACATTGCTACAGGGGGCTAAAGACCGGCTACACCCTTAAAATCAACCTTTTCATTTTTGGTCCGATTTTCAAAATCTTTTTATTGGATTTCTTGTGAAAATCCCTGCCTTAGTTTGCAATCGGATTTGCAATATCTCTTACAATTTTTGAGAAATTAGGGGTCAAAGGGCCAAAAATGTCAATTAATACATGTATATGAAAAGGCTTTTTTGTATTAGATGTTGATGTAAATATATATGTGTCAAATATGCATTTTAAAGTCCACCACAGGATGCATGTGTCAAAAAGCTTTGTAAGTCCAACATGGGCTTCATGTGACCAAAGCAACAGACTATCCATATTGGGCCTCCAAGGTACTGAGTTCAACTTGTTGCGGTCGTATCATGCTGCGCTCGGCGTAGCTTTTTATTGGCATATAACATGAAAACTATTGCAGATAGAGAAAAGCTGTTGCTTGCTTAAACCTTCAGCTCAATGAGCTCTACAAAAGTCTCCATTGGATCGATGAGGTCAGATGACCCTTTATACTTAGTAATAGGGGATATGACACTTTAAAGGTAAAAATTAGTTTTTTTCATGTTTTTGGGCCTATAGAGTATAAACTATTGAATATCAAGGAAAGCTGTTGTCTTCATCGGGTCAAAAATGTCAGATAAATCCTTTTAGGGTTAAGGGCTCATAGGAAAGACAATTGTAGCTTAAGGACCAGGTGAGCGATTCAGGCTCCTGGGAGTCTCTTGTGTCTTCTGTTTCTTCTTGCTATTCACGTTTGTGTTTACTGCTTTTGGATATTTGAAATTCAAATGCCACATTAGTACCTCTTTCCTTCTTTCAAAACTGTGTTCTTTTTCAAGTGTGATTTTGAGAATTTCATATTGACATTACACGATTTCAAAATGCAATCAAGATATCTCTTAAGGGCCATGGTTTCAAAATTGATAAGATCTTTAGGATCAAGACCAATCGATGTCTGGTCCTGCGTCGCACGGCAAAACGTTGAACCCTGTACGTTCTAAGCCAAATATTGACAGTCAATAGTTTTTGACAATTGCATCTTATGCTGACATATATGTATTTGTCACATGCAACCCAATTTATAGACTGACTATATATATAAAGAAATAAAAATATTTAAGATCCTGCAATATCGCCGACGGGACATTAAGCAACTAACAATCAATCAATCCTTTTATCTAACAAGAATATAAAAAAAACCCACACAAATAAGCAGACTGAGACAAAAAATTCAATTTCCCCACTTTAGACCCCCTAATTTCTAAACATAAAAGGTGGGGTCAAGAAGAAATTTATGCTCCATTTTGTATCAAATATATGACTAAAAAGAACTTGCAAAAAAAATTATAAATAGACATAAATTAAAAAGTTCATTTTTCCCCTTTTAGGATCCTAATTTCTCATCGGAATAAGGGAAAACCACAAAAATCATGCCAATCAATCGTTTAATGATAAGGAACATTATTGTAAAATTTCATAGCAGTCAGTCAACCAGAACTTAAGTCATTGCGGAAAACAAATAAAAGTTTCTTTTTTAACCCCTTTTTTCGCCCCTAATTTTTAAACGAAAAAAAGGGACACCCAAAATCTATCGCATCCTTCCTTTCATTGTAAGTAACATTACTGTAAAGTTTCATAGCATTTGGTTAACCAGAACAAAAGTTATTGTGGAAGCAAATGAAATAGTCGCTTTGTTTGCCCTATTAGGGCCCCTAATTTCTAAACGTAATTATAAAATGACCCCAAAAGGGGAGGTCCACATCTTCAATATATTTGTACTCACTGTATTAAATTCCAGAAAGATTTAATGTTTGGTTTTTGAGATTCAGATTACACAAGACATGCACCTCTATAGCGCGACGGACGGACGGAGTGACCCGACTACTAGACCTGCTTTCGACTTCGGCGACGCAGGTAAAAAGAGATTGCAATACTTATTTTTTCAAAGAATAAAATAATTAGCAAAATGTTGAATTACTAAAAATTTTAAGTGATGCACAGTTTATTTTTTCTATTACTACTTGTATACTGTAAACCTACTAACATTCGCGTTAGGTAAATTTTCGCGATTTACGTTTATTAGACTGCTTCGCGGCTAAAAAAATTCGCGAAACAAGCCTCAATGAAAAGTACATGAACCACTTAAGGCTGACCGTGTAATTTCCAAGAAAGGGCAATGCACAGTAAGGCCTGTAAGACTGAAAAGTAGAGCATTGATCTGGAGAAAAGTCCTCTTGTTTTTAAAGAATGAGGAAGCTTGCATGTAAGCATCTTACATGTTATTTTTTACATACCATGTCAACACAAGATGAATATGTATGATCTCCGTCAAATTGACTTAATATGGGAAAGCGGTAATAATAATTTTAATTTTTGGATTGCAGCGACTACTTAGACCTCCGCTTTTTTAATTTCATTTAGAAATTATTATAAATCAGTTGAGAAATCCATGGTCTACGCGGTCATAAAATAATCATGAAAAATAACCTTTTTCTCTGATTTCGTTACTTTTTTCGATCTCAACATGCCCGCGAAAACCGCGAAAGTTTATATAACGCGAAAAGGACATTATAGGATAAGAGCACGAATTGGCTCCCTGAAATTGGACAAATTTTCCAAATTTGGAATATTGAATTATAACGGTGTGATTTTGTGATTCAGAAGTTATATATTTTGGAACAGGCAAAATTTTATTGAAAGTTTGACATATGGCGTAACTACACATGGGCACAAAATGAAAGAACTATGAAATGTAGCAGAAATGGCTTAAAATTGTTAAAATGACAACGATTTTTGTGATATTTATATATGAGCGGACCTGCGGCCAACAAAGATAATTTCTGGAAACATTAGTTCTTGTATGCCAAATCCACAGTTAAAATATTTTTTGTGGGCCGCTTGTCCGCTCATAGTTATTTTAGCCAAAACATACAAAGATACACAAAATTTTGAGCAATTTTGAGAAAAAGTCACTTTTTCATCAAGATTGATCAAATGCTAAACTCAGATTTGTTTAAAATCATATAAATAAATATTTTAGCATTGAATTTTACTTTTGAAAAAGGGGCAAAAAATCGCCCCATCATACCTTTCCTTTATTAATTTACAGTATATTGGTAGTGTTGCTACCTGGCGTAAAGCACCAACTCACATGTACATGTGCATTAATTCAAAATGTGCAAATCATTACAACAAAGTCTAAAAAATAACAAAACAGTCGGGCGATAAGGTGTTATCACTGGTAGATTTTTTTAAAATTATTTCATCTTGAATGTGGGATATTTTTTAATTCAGCAAATTCGATATTCATTTATCTTCCGACTATCATATCTTTGAGTTAAAAGAGATGATAGTTGATTGTTTTAATTAATGTTTGACTGGTCTGCTGTACTGAGATGATCACCTCAATATCCCTATTGTGTCTCACAACTATGTTGTGTTCTATGGTCATTACCGAATCCTAAGATCGCAATGGAAGAGGGAGGTTTGGCGCCATAAAACCTGGTTTAACCCACCATTTCGCTTGAAATGCCTGTACCAAGTCAGGACCATTGCGATCCACCAATTCTCCGTTATGACTGATCGTTTTTGTCATTTTTTCTGGACAATGAGATTGATCATTCAAGTTCGGTAGTTTTGTTATTACCTTTATTTGCAGCCAAACCTGTCATACCCAAACCCCTTTATTCGGTATAGACAGTGATTCAGTTTATACAGGCTACGAATGTAATGAAATATTAAGAAGAGACTTTAGATCCAATTTGGTTTTATGTTTATTCAAGGTGCAGTTTACACGGGTTTGACTGTATTAGTTTTTTTAATAGATATTTGAACATTTACAAGTAAAAATACCCTTTTCTTAGCTATTCAAGGCGCCTTGACCAATTATAAACGAATGTTAATTATTAACGAGGTATATCTAAAGTTAAAATACTACGTGTAATTGATATGCAACTGTTTTTAATTTGTATTGTCGGCCAAAATACGAAATTCACTTTTTCATACCATTAGGCTCTATTACATAATTTGAGAAAACAATTTGATTTGGTCCATTATAAGCATGGCAGACGTACTGTCAACGGGAAGGGATGAATCAGGATTAACTGCATATCGATCAGTCGATCCAATGCTGGATGACAAAACAAAACCCTGTGAAAAACCAACATCTTCACCCATATTTGTATGTAAACGTATGATGTCTTCCGTAAAATTTCTTGAGTGAAGACAGCAACCGAGGAGCAACACAAACCTTTGTGAGCATTTTTTGTGTCTGACGTGACGCTTTGTTTAGGAAATCGATGTAAGTCCCAAAAGCTCTGGAATAACGAATCAATTGATATACGTAAACCCCATAGGCTGGAGCGTGTGGAATGTTGCTAAACAAGAAGGGAAAGTTTACGATTGGTAAGTTGAAGTCACCACGTTTGTAATAGCGCTTTGTTGAAAGTTTTCCTTGAGAGTCTATTTAGAGATGTTAATCTAAATATGAAGCAAACTTCCTAGAATCCGTATTGTCCTTTATCTCAAGTTCCTGAGGATAAAGAAGACGGAGAGAAAGTCACCAAACCGACAATTGTTCAGTGAAAGGACGTCATCAGTATAACGGAAATAGAGATTAATAGAGAGCTAGTCTAAACGATACAAAGCACATCACGTGCACGAATATACAATTTTCACCCTAGTTGGTGTGTGACCAAAATGCTTCTTTTACGAGAAAGTAAGGTCGTCCGAGGGATTGTCTCGAGGCGCATGTACCTTTTCAAGAGCATTAGAATCGAAGCATTTGAAGGTCGAAACCAAAAGTATTGGAGTAAAGGACTCGTACCCAATAAGCTCGAACAGGAAATCCATACCTAGCAACGAATCAATCATGTGCAGTACAAGAAAAGGAGTCTAGCTTTTGAACAATTTTGAAATAAGGCAAACTGAAATTTCCATGAATCAGGGGAATAAGATAAGATAAGATATTTATTTACCAATTATGGTCCCACAGGGGGCTATTACAATAATAAACAATCATGATTTCAAACATACATAGACATAAGAAGAGCTGTAATGAGACAAATAGACAAGACAAATAAATAAAACAAAATAAAATATCATTAATTTGCCAATATATGACCCCGGCGAGGTTGTTCATTTATAATATAAGGTCTAGAGAACGAGAGATTTGTAAATAACTATATATATATTTTTTTTTTAAATTTTGGGTGCATTCTGTTTATTTGATATAGGATTAAAAGTATATACTATAGTTACAATTCTACAAGAGTCACCAAGGGACGGTGCTTATGGATATACTCAAGCCATATTTCATGGACAAGAGTATACCACCTCGGGACTGATGTAGAATCGCAAGATAATGAGGTTAAAATTGAGCGGAGACATTGAATATCTGCAAAAGACGTCAAGGGACAGTGCTTGTTTGGATATGTTCTCTGTTAAATTTCATAACATAGAGCAATCCACCTCACGTCTTGTGCAGAACAACAAGGCCTAAAAATCCAAACTACTTATAGGAATTAAGAAACGGTTAAGGAAGCATAATAGTTCGTTACCGTTGCGTGGAGACATTGAAGATCTGCAACAGACGCCAAGGGACGGTGCTTGTATGGATATGTTCTCTGTTATATTTTATAACAGAGAGCAACCCACCTCGCGTCTGGTGCAGAACATCAAGGTCTTTGGAGTACAAAGAGAAATTAAATTAATAAAATGAAACGAGTGATGTAGAACAAAAAGAAGTTTTACTATTAATAAGCAATTAAATGGGCAAGGTCAGTTTAAATTATCTGTAATAAAGGTGCATAATTGGGTTAAGATCTCTTCATTCTCACATGAAAGTAACCAAAGTAGCTTCGCTTCTAGATCAAGTGCACTGAAGTTTACACAGTTCTCTGTGATAATTTTGTTCAGATTCGTACGATCATAATGATCATAATGATAGCATTTGAATAAAAAATGAATTTCATTTTCAACCTCGCCAGAGTCACATTTCTGACATAGTCGTTGGTCTGGAGGGACACCCTAGTATCTACCCTTTTCGATTTGGAGATGATGGGATGATATTCTAAGCTTGGTCATCCCCCTCCTTCGCTCAAAGTTTTTAACTTTATCTAAGTATTTCTCAAACCCAAAGGTGTCTTTAAACTTGACATATGTTCTTAGTTTTCCTTCTTTATTTTGTTCTCGCTTATTTTTCCATTCTGTTATAAAAGCATCTCGAACGTGACTTTTTATGCATTGTTTTTTTAACTTATTTTGCCCCTGAAGACAGAAGTTTGGTGTGTTTTTTATTATCATATTTAACGCCCCATACCAAGATGATTTCTTTTCATAGTGTAATTTTTTGGAATGGGAGAAGGCGTTTTGTAAGAGTGGAAATTCCTCTATGTCGTGCTCCAATCTTTGCCAATAATTTAGCATAGACTTAACAATGTCATAGTACAACGGGAAGCGACCGAGTTCTGATAGCAAGTGCATAATTTGTAGCTTTTTTATTGACGCCAAGTATTTGTTTGCAGAATTTAACATGTAGTTTTTCGCTTATTAAGTTGTTGTATATTTTGTCAAAAGGTAAAGAATCACAATTTCTGTATTTAGGTGTGTGACAGTTAAATGTTCCCCATATTTCACAACCATAAAGAAGGATTGGTTTGATAGTATGATCAAACACATGCATGCTGGTTTAAAGTTTTGGGTTTAAGAATAAAAACTCTTTACTTAATTTGTAGTATGCTTTTAGCGACTTTTTATAAAGTTCATTCTGAGCGAAGGAAAAGGTGCCAGAGGCTGCAAAATAAATTCCCAAATACCTATACTGTTGTACACATTCTAATTCATATTCATTATATTTAAAAGAATGTTTAATGTGTCTGCCTGCCTTGTTGAAGACCAGAATTTTTGTTTTAATAGGGTTAAGTGATAAGCACCAGTCCTTACAGTATTTGTGAAGAATGTCTAGTTTATTTTGAAGACCTTTAGCTGATGTGGATAATAAAATCATATCATCAGCATACAAAAGACAGCTAATAGGTTTACCATTAAGAAATACTGGATCCACTGAGCTTTCTAAGTAGGTTGGTAAATCATTGATAAAAATTTTGAATAAGTTAGGACTCAGATTATCCCCTTGCTTGACTCCCAAGTTAATTGGACAAAAAACTTGTTATATTATTGCCAATTTTGACACAAGAACTGCTTACTTCATACATGTTCTTGATGATGTTATAGAATAAAGATCCTACACCTATTTTCAACAGCTTGAGTTTCAGACCAGTGTGTATAACTGTATCAAAAGCTTATTTTTGTAAATGTCATACTTGTGATGGCTGTTTATTTCTCACATGTACGTGTCTGTCTGTGTCACTCAGATGACTGAAGATGGGTGTTTGACTCAAAGCACAGAGTTTTTTAATTGATTTCCTTCTCCGATTGCATTTTTCAAGCGCTAAATTATCCTTTGCAAAGCAAATCGGGGTTGAAACAAGCGGAAACTTCGTAACCGGAGCACTCAAGCACATTATCGGCTTTAGTTTATGTTGCAGTTTGCCTGCTTTGTGAACGTGTGTTTTTATGTTTTCTGGTTTTTTTTTATTGCTTTCTTTTGCGTCGACTGCTTTTTGTCTTTGCCTATTTAATTGGTTCGCCTTAACATGACTAAATTTTCATATACAAAAAGTATCAATCTGCATATTACTTTATTGACAAATAATACAATATACATTTAATTACACATGCAATTAATGTCATCTCTTGATGGTTACACCAACATTTCATAACCCTATTTCATTGTAAATTTCATCAAAAGTATCTAATAAGATGAATACTGCAATGACTAAGCAAATCCAGAATTTTGAATTAGATGTAGCTTTAATGTTAATATCAAAGACCCTAAATGTCATACAAACTATGTAGCACTATTTTCCTGAAAACTAAGATATAAATATTTATTGAATTTAAAACTACCAAACTGTATAATTCATAATATGATATTATGTACATTTTATATATACATTTATGATATATACAACTTGAAAATATTATTTTTCCTAATAAAAACTTATTTATTCTTTTTTTTTCGTCACTCGGCTGCTTCTAGTTCTTTTTCGAATTCCTCCTCTTCTATTTCAATCTGCTGTATACGTCTGAGGGCATCACTCACTATGCATAAATCGCCACGTAGTTCACTTACAGCATTAGCGATGCACCTGGTATTGTTTAGTACGTCGACAACTTGTGTGTATGGGTTGTATCTAACCGCAAATGGTCTTTTGATGGTGCAGGCGTATTGCCTACAACGAGAGAGATTTTAAAGAAAGAATCGATTGAGAAAGTATGGTTTTTAGTCAACACAATATGATGAATGCTTGATTGTTACACGTCAAAAATTTAGCCCTAGCTTACAGGATTACAACTATCAGAAACAACTTAATTCCAGATAAGTTTATGGTTTTTAAAACAAACTGTTTTAAGAAATTAGACAGGAAAGATGTTCAAAAATGAAGAAAACTTGTCCCATTCCATTATCTGTTGTGAAAAGGTGAAAAGAAAATAACGAAATTAGGAAACCGTGTACACAAAACGAAAGACAAGATTTTGGTATGGCAATAAAATATAGAAACCAATTTAGTTGGAATGCATGGTATTCATCAGTTGATTCGTGGAAACAATTTAATGTTTATAAGGTCTTACCTCATTCTGTCTTTAGCTTCTTCAAAGCTCTCAGTGAAGAAGTAAACGTCTTGATAAGTGGTAATAAGACATTCTTGTTTTGAAGTTCTTACTGGTTCAAATGGTATTTTATTGGCCTTTTCTGTCAAAGCATGCTGCAATGGAAAGGAAAAGTTTAATTGTGATAAACATTACCAATTGCAAAGCGTTTTTTCTAAATGGTTTTGTATACAGAGTAGATGAATTTTGCTAAGACTTTGCATAAATTTAGATTATATTATATATTTGCAATAATTTTGTAATTTCTTTATCATTTTTTGTATCATTTCTCCTTTGTTTTATCTTTTTATATTTATCGTTTTTTAAAACAAACTATGAAAATACGAGCTGATGTGAAAAGCAATTGTTCTAATTACCTTCAACTCTCCAATAGATGATAAAAGTCCTGCACCATATACTCTCATTCTCCCATCCTGTTTACACAATCCAAACTCTACCGTGAAGAAATACAGCTGAAAGGGATAGCAAAGTTGTTCATCTTACTCACCATAATTATAAGGAATAATTTAGCGTGATTTCTATTTTGATGATTTAGTGCGTGAACAAGATACAATAAACAAATTCAAAAAAGCTCTCAGAAACAATCCCAAACCTGACTTATACAAACCAAAGTATTCTTCGTATGGATCGCGCATACTAAATATAATTCTAACGCAATTAAGATGCGGTGCGTCATTTCTGAATGCGGATTTAGCGAAGGTTAATATTGTTGCAAGCCCATCATGCAGCTGTGGAGCTGCATTCGAAGAATGTGACCATTTCTTATTAAAATGTACAAATTATAATCCTAACCGTATTAAAATGCGCCGAAACCTAAACTGGGTTCCTTTTGAAATATCTCGTTCTCTTCTGCTAACAGGCAATGACAACCTTTCCGAAGAACAAAACAAGCTTTTTTTCGATGAAGTTATTGAGTATATCAAATCCACAAAACGATTCCTCCTGTGATCTTTTATACCGCAAGTACAAACCATGCAGGACAGCTAATTTAAAAGTGCAGGTCAAATTAAGCGAGCGAGCGTGTGTGTGTGAGTGGGAGGGCGTGTGAGATGGTATGTGTGTCTGAGTGATATGATTTTTGTATTATATTTTTTTCTAAAATTACTCTGTGTCATTCTATCTTTTGATGTATGCTCTTAAATTATATTGTATTTTGTATTTTAGGGAGAAGACTTCATAAGTTGGAAAACTTGTGTCTTATCCATTTTGTACTCTTTTGAGCAAATAAAATTGTTATAAACTTAATCTATTTTGATATTGTACTCCCAAGGTTTGAATTTTGCGAAACAGTCAATAAAAAAAATAAGAAAATAAAAACCAATTTCGCGTACTTTATGTTTGGCAAATCCATAACGCGATAACGTACGTTCGCAAACAAATTTTCTTTTACAGTAAAAGGCGTAATTTTATACACTGTTAAAATGTTGTTCCATGTTTGTTTTGCTGTTTTTGGAAATTTTAATACCAATGTAACAATAACATTGGATGACGTTCTTTGGTGTTTGTTCTATCTAAGCCGATTTGATACTAACTGTTGCAAGTTTCTTAACTGCCTCATCACTGGCACCTAGTGATGCTAAACCAAGTTCCTGTGAAAACTGTGCAAAACTAGGATCTGCTAGCAATGGCATATGCCCCAACAATTCATGGCAACAGTCTCTGAAATATTCAGGAAATTAAAAGTTATACCATAGCTTAGAGATTCAGCTAAAAAAAATACTTCAGATATGTATTTCTGAAAGTTTATTTTAATGGCCATTCGAATGTTTAATCTTCATTTTCGAACAAAAGGAAAAGGTCGTCATAATGTTAATGATTAATTGGCGGATTCCGGTTATAAAATGGCGAATATCGGGCGGCGGGCGTTTAGGCGAGCGGGGAAGAAATTTTCGTAACAATTTTCTAAACAACTACTAATCACAGCTACTTGATATTTTATATACAGCATCAGGGTGGGGTACCAAAATGTGGGATTCGATTTCAAGTATGTCGCTTACCTACTTCCTGTTTAACGAAACCCTGCCATTTTTAACTTTGACAATTTTTTTTGGGTTATCATATGTATGACTTACGGTTCTGGGGTATAAAGAGGATCTGAACTATGACGTATGTACTGCGTGCAGTGGAAAACACGGAATGCCAAACCAGCTAGAAAGTCACGTGATGATAGATATCCTGCGACTGGTCGAAGCTGAAATCCTGTGCGCTCTGAAAAAGATCAGGTACTAAGTGATTTTTTTCTTAATTGAACAAAATCTCTGATAATTTTAAAATCGACAAAAATCCAAACAACAGACTAACTAATACTGAATGATCAATACTGGGAATTTCAATTAAAGAGTTAACTTTGAATGCCTTTACTACTACATTGTACATATGATAGCCAAGCTGCTAAATCTTTACAAAATGTAAAAAGTCTAAAAAAAAGTATATATAAAGACATGTTCAAAATCTTATTACCTTTTAAAAATTCTGAAATATCTTCTAGCTGCGGTACATTTCCCTCTCTACAAAACAACGAATTTTTATCTTTTAAATGATCGGAATCTCGAGATGAAGATTCAGTGTTGTTAAATCAAGAGTTTGTCTTCAAATATGGCCCAAGTTTGAATTGTATTCATATTTTCTATATTTTTTGGATATGGGCAATATTAATACTTTATTATGACAGGATTGTTTCAGTTTATTTTTTTTATTCGTAAATCGACTGCATGTCAATTACACTTTCACTTTTTGTTTGAGAACTTTTTGTTCAATATTTTTGGTTTTTGAACTTTGAATTACTTGATTCAAATGCTACTGATTGGGTGTAACTCCTTGAAATATTCATACATGTATACATTTTGTACAGCATAACCAAATTAACGTTTCGGTATTTGTATTTTGGTACATGTACTTTGTATATTCCAGTTATTCAAATGCTGAACTTATTCTTAGTCTTTTTGTATGCATGTCAATGATTTCGTTGCTCCTGCTTTAACATCAAACTAATATTATACTGTTATCCGGGACATTGCATTAAGATCAGTTCCTATCTATACTCACCTGTAACCACAGTATTCCACAAGAAGAGGGATGTTTCTAAGGTATTCCCGACAAGCGTGAGTTGGATATAATTTCATCAATTCTCTAAACACTGTACTCCTAAAAGCAATTATCATACAATACGTTGCAATTTCAACAAGTAAACAGACATAAAGAATACAAGACACCATAACAAGATATATTAGTATTAAGTTTTGGAGAATCCGAATTGAATGTCCCAATGGTCCCTCTTCGCTCCTTCCTGAAGTACATGCAGACTCGCATACCTTAAGTTTTTGTATCTTATATCATTTCAGACAACAGAATGTTTGTGGAAGTAACTTACTGTCCAAGAAGCTGATGATCTTCGAACATAAAGACAAAGCAACATATACATGATATAACTTACTAATAGAATGCATGTCAACGATGAATAACATAAGAAGGAAGGCGTAAATTTGTTTCATTCAGAATTTAGTGTGCATGTTCAGCAGCACAGGTTTTAATGATATAAATCATTGTAAGATTAAAATAACTAATTTACCATGTTGATATTTCTTCTTCTGTGTAGTCAACTCTTGGAATCGGTTGTCCACTACAAAGACAACATATTAAAATTAAAACAAAGTGCCATTCATTCTCATTGCCCGATTTTAAATCTCGTATACATTTTGGTACCCTATCATTGGAATAAGAATAAGTACCACATCCCCTATAAAAATGGTTTTTGTCAAGAAAAACAATCATTACATGTAGTCTTCAATATGACCAATGATGACTGTAGACCGCCTTAAGTTGATATTGACCCTCCATAGAAATATGATGCATTTTTTTTTATTGGGAAGGATAATTATTGATAACCGACCTTAGATATATGGTAGAAACACTCTAAACATAGAAAAGTTTACATAAATAAAAGTCTTGACCTAGTACCAAGGGTCAGAACAGGCACACATGAAACATACCGGTAATTGGAATAGAAAATCAAAGCGCTAAAGCGTTTAAAGGCAAGCGAAATATATAAGAACTATAATAGATTTATTCTTTGTTAAAGTATATTGTTCAAAATGTTTGCGAATTATTAATTTTGGTGAGCGAAGAAAGGATCGTCATGCAGATGCCCTCAAGTTTTAAGTTAATGAACACAACTGCACACACAAGACAGGTATCGTGTAAAAACGGTTTCGATTGAAACACCCCTTCGATTAAAATGCACTCGTCCCAATGATGTGTATTTTGTACTGATTTTATGAATGGTGAAGCTAGAATCTGAATCCATGCATTGACCAATCAAATGAGAGAAATATTTATACGAACCAATCAAGTAATAGATGAATACATAATGTATATTCTATCGCCTTTAACTAAAAAGTTCGTCATGAAAGATGCAAAGGAATAAATAAAACTTGTGCCGGTCATATAAAATGCCAATAAAAATTGAGATTTATAGAAGTGTATATCATGTTAACAAATATTGAAAAGTAATATAGAATATAAAGCATTTTATTCCAGTCTGGATGCGGGAAAATCACTCCGTCTAGACAGAAAAAAAACGCGAAAATCATCACTACTCTATAGACTCCATAAGGCTTCGCTTGCGCTTGCCTAAAAATGGAGGAGAGTCGGTGATGTAGTGGTTATCGCGTCGGGCTACTAACACCAAGGTTCGTGGTTCGATCCTTGTCTGGGGGTGAAAAATTCATGAAGCAATTTTCCGACTCTCTCTCACTACATCATTTGCAAAGATGGTCTCAAGGAACGATACTAGTCCTTCGTCAGGGACGAAAAAAAACGTTGTCCCGTATATGTTGAGAGCAATACCCCATGCACGTTAAACTCTGAAGTATTCGATAAGAGTAGCCTCAACGGGGGCCGCTACGAAGGAAACTGCTAGTTGGAGAGGGATTCACATAAGCATTAAGCTTGTTATCAAGGATAAATAAATATTTTTAAACTAAAATTTGAAATTATTTTATTGATTACTTGTACTAGAAATCCAGATGATACATTTGTTATACAAGATTTTAAGTCATTTACATTTTGAAACAATAAAACGTTCAAAAACCATTAAATATGACCCACGCACCGTGCCATTAATTAAACTTTGATATTTTTAGCCGAATCAAATAAGACAAAAAAATATGAAAATGGATCCTAACTGTCAAAAGCCTAATGAAATTTTCTTAACTTTAGCTTATTTCTTGCCATAAATATTCATGAAATAGCACAGGAACAAATGGTAAGATATCAAAGCTTAGTTTTATTGCTTTGTTCCCATTTGTCATGTCAGATTAATTTGTGCTTTATCAATGCAAGAAATGGTATCTATTTTATTGTCTTATCCCTTTGATCAAAGAAAACAAATACCAATTTGTTTCACCTTAAAGAGTAATCAAACGGAAAACTAATTCATGTCCCTCCAAGGACAATTCTGTCTCCAGTCCGTCAATTGACCACTGGTTTATTACAGTTGTTTTAATTACTGTGGAGGAGAACTAGGGGTCATGTCATCAAAGGTGTCCTAAGATAGGACAATCCTATCTCCATACAATATAAAGGATCAAGGACATGTCTGACTATGTCTTAGTCCTAAGATACCTTCATTGAACTGGTCCCAGTTTCTTGTTAACATTGGCTCGACTTGATATAAGCGTCAAGGTTCATGGTTCATGATTTGTAGAGGTAATGGGGAAACTTTCCGTCTTTTTTATCGCTATTCATACAATTATTTGCGGGGATGGTCTAAAAAACAACGCCTCTCCCCCTGTATGTATTGGTAGAGCAGTGTAACCTCTTGAGTTTTATAAATGTTAACAGCAATGTAACTTACTATTTATAACTAAATGCTATGTCAGCAAACACCTTCCGTCTTTCTCTGTAAACTTTGTCCTTGAAACCCTGAATGAAACAGTGACAATCATGTGAAAAGCCAATCGAAGGAACAAAAAATGCCAATAATTGTCTATGTATATTGCGATGGTTAAGTATAAGAAGTGCACGAATCTTGGAAATTTATTTTGTTTGAATGAACGTTATGTTATGTTAAAATGCCTTTGAAAGTCTAACTCAGTTTGGACCTTTCTTTTTTGGAAAAGTATCCAAGAAAAGTTATTTTCTTTATAGACAAACGCGCATATCATATGCAATTAAAATTATCGGCTTTAATCTTTATCATGATTTGCTGACCATATTGGCAATAAGGTATAAAACACTTTACATAAATTATATTTATTTTACAAGTTTTATTACCGGGTGATCGGCGTCTAGTTCTGCTCCATACATTAGAACACGATTTGCAGATTTATCAAGGTCTGCCACTTTTCTGGGAAACCAAGGAATGTCTGGTAAATCCTCATCTAAAATAGGTATGGGATAATCTGAAATTGTCTCATAATTAAAGTTCGTGTTTTACGCCTGGTCTATTTAAAGACAACATGAGAAGGATGATAAAATGAACATGAAATGATAATGAGAAATGAAATATGGGGATGAGGTGGGAAACATAGGAACACATAGTTTCTTCATGTTCTTAAATTGTTTCGAGTGGTCATGATTATCTTATTTTTCATTGATTGAGATTGGTGAGAGCTTATAATTCTGTCATTTAGCTATTAAAATTGAGAAATCAAATAATCCATGAGGAATGATTTAAGACGCGCTTTCTCCGGCTAATTATCAAAAAAGTGATTTTTTAAAATATAAATTATAACAAATTTCCAGACAATAAATTTTGCATATTTTGAAATGATTTTAACTTCTCCCAACCATTTTTACATATGGTAAACTTTTCCCAACATTTTGCCATGTCAAATTTATCCATACCATGTTGAAGTGAGAGCTATAAAATTCTGTAGGCCCGAGTACACAATTAATTTTCCCTCTTTGTTCAATATAGCGAAATTTTACTTTACGAAAAAAAAAAAATGGCTATAAATACCTATGGCCAATATACCCCTTATACTGGAAAATAAAAAAAATGCATATATTCAACTTTTTTGACAAGTGAAAACTATAAGGCCCTAGAGGGGGGCAGTTACTATAGCTTCCGAAAAGAAAAAATCCCCCCCTTTTGTCATTTCTTAATTCACATAAAGCATCTTCACTTCATTTCTAAAACTTCTTGCTAGTGTTCTGTGACCCTTTTCCTTTGAAATGAGACCAAAAACAACTACAAATATTAAAGAGAACACATTGAAGCAAATTCTTTCCTAAGGCACTATTTTTAATAGGAACTATATATGAAAAGCAAAGGGCGATAATTGTGTACTCGTACCTCTAGGGAGAACACCTATTTTTCCACAACTGGCTGGAAAAGTAGTTAAATCGGATGGAAATTAGAGAAAAATACATCTTGTAGTATTGATATCTTGATTCAAATTAACAAGAAACAAGTAAAACCATAGTTTCATAATTTTTAAAATTTTCGTAATTTTTTTACTACAAAAAGCCTTTAGGTATATTGATTTTAGTCGTTAAAAAAATTGAATACCAAACTGGCAATAATTTAATTTGGTATGTAACGCTCAATTTGATTGGTTAGACCAACCCATATTATTTTGTATAATATGGTTTGGTCTTGTAACGTCACTAACATCTTCATCCGCCAGGGCATTTTCGAAATAGTCCCTATGATTTTGTTGTTGAATATTCGATAGTTAATATAAATCTTACGAAATTAAATTATAAGGAATGACTTTAATAGTTGGTCATTTTATAGGGATATAAAATGGGTAAGGTCGTTTTACGCTCTACATAAAGCTTCGCGCTTTATTAAGCGTAAAACAACCCTACCCATTTTATACCCGTATAAAATGACCAACTCTTAAAGTCATTCCTTAAATACATTGATGACCTAATGATCTAGTCAGATTTCAACTCAACTAAAAGTTTCGTTTTGACACTAGGTATCCGCTCTAGAGCCGTCATGGACATACGACATCTTTTCCACATTCTTTCATTCAATAATTTAAAGCAAAAATTCAGACTTACCTATGCTATAAGATATTCTTGAAGTTGTTGCTGGTGATGGAGGAATAGGAAGGTCATTATAAGATATTTTATTGACCTCTTTTTTTAATCGGTTGATTAATTTTTCAAGACGTATGTTATCCGTTTCTATGTCCATATAAATATCGTACATATCATTGCGCCTCGACTTCCGGGATTCTATGTGGACTACGTTGATATGATGTTCCTGGAAAAACAATGTTGTTTAAATATTTTTTATGGAGTAATGTCTTAGAGCACTAGACATATTTGTGGTACTACATTGTTCAGTTCTGGTTTTTTTTTTAAATCTTAAGCGTCCCCTCTACGATCAGCCAAAAGACTTCATTTTGAAAAATCAGTCTTAAGATTGATTTTTTTTAAAGAGACTGTGGACAAAATTATCCAACTACTAAATATCAATAACAAGTCACAGGAATCAAATATAGAGTTTGTTCTTTGATTGAGTAAACCTTACAAAATGAATTGAAACTACTCACTTGGAAAATTTTTAAAGCATCGGCTAGACATCCAACTTGATCTTTCAAGCTGAAGACTATAGATGTAGTCTTCCCTAGTCCTGATGGGCTATATATACCGTCAATACATTCTAAATTCTGAAAAAGAATAAAAATTCATTAGAAAAAAAAGTACTACACTGAATTAGGCTTTCAAATGTCAGTAATCGAAAATGGACCAATACTTAACCAGGTCATACACAAGCCGCAGGAATAAAAAAAAGCACATAACAAAATTACTCCAACAATTATAATGTAACCAGCAATATGAGCTCAAGTCTAAACGAGTTTAAAGTCAGGTGTTTCGGAAGAGTGAGCAAAAATGGGTGAGTGAGCGAGTGAGTTTTACGCCCTTGCAACGCTATATGAGCAATGAACATGAAAAGGATGATAAAATGAACATGAAATATGATGAGAAATGAAATATGGGGATGGGATGAGAAACATAGGAACATTACATTCTGGTCTGAAAAAGGGAAGAGGTGGGTAGGGGCGGAAAATATTTTAATCTGTTTGCTGATGACAGATACATCTTCAAACTTTTTATATAATACGTGTACTCATAACATGGGAAATGTTATATAAAATAAGACGTACGAATATCAGTTATTAGTTTTTGCATATCGACATTGAGTTTTGATTCCAAGTTACATGTAGCTAATCAATGCAAATTTGTTTATGATCAAAAGATGGTATATTGACTTTTTCATGATTTTAGCATTTTGACAAGGCAAAAAAAACCCCAGAAATTAAGATATGATATAAAGTAACATTTCAAACCTTGTAATTTATACAAAAATGACAGTTTAAGCCAGAACCTAGACAAAATCTCAGTTTGGAACACTTCTTAAAAATTGGAAGGAACCGTTATATATCCGCGCGCAGACCTTAAATGACCCGGATCAATATTCACAAATCTCCCAATTTACAGACGATCTCTGATAGTATCTAAAATATGGCGCCATTTCATTTGCATTTAGATAGAGGGATTTGTAGGGATGGTTCTGTTAGAAAAGAATACAATTATGAAAAATGAAGATGGGACACATTCTTAAGACTAGAGGAATATCTAAGATATTAATTTTATTGGATACGTCTGCATTTTTTTCATTGATGAGAAATATGCATAGTTCTACAAGAAACTTCTTAAACTCTAATTATTTTCTATGTCAATATCTTCCGTTACTTCCAAAAGACCGACAAGATGAAGACATTGGCCATGTTACCTGAAGTTTATTAACAAATTTAAACAATATTTAATTGATGAAATATTTATTTTTTTATTATCAACTTCTATTTTATGTAAGTTTTTCCTAATACATTATAAGAAAGAGAAAAAAATAATTTAGTCCATGGTTTCAAAGAAACAATGTTTTTTTCTCAAACCAGGGTCTGAGTGAAGATGATGATGATCAGATTGTTTTTAGCAAGTTTTTATGATGCATAACTGACAAATTATTTTGTAAAAAAAATCCGAGCCCCATTCTCTGGAAATCAAACAGTCCATGGCGTATCACTTTTGTCAATCTCGCAAAGCATAACTTATCCTCCCTTTGAGCATCGAAAGGCAAATATGCTCATATTGTTAACAAACAGTAACATTTTTCTATTCTAAGGATATTAGAATGGCGTTCGATCGTGGTAGTCGTTTGCTGTATGCATAATGGATTCATTCATTAATATCTGCAGGTCCCAAAAAAATGCCAACTTTGAACTGAGAAATAACAACTTGGAACTGACAAACATTTCTCAGTTCCAACTTGAAAGTGAGAAATTTCAAGTTGGAAGTAAGAAATGTCAACTTGGAAGTAAGAAATGTCAACTTGGGACTGAGAAATGTCAACTTGAAACTAAGAAATGTCAACTTGGAAGTGAGAAATGTTAACTTAAAACTAAGAAATGTCAACTTTGAAGATAGAAATATAAACCGGGAACTGAGAAATGTCAACTTTGAAGTGAGAAATGTCAACTTGGAAGTGAGAAATGTTAACTTGGAACTATGATATTTGTAGTTCCAATCGAGAAATGTGTAATAAAGAACTTAAGGCACTACCGGTCTTCCATATCTAGCATATCGTTTGCATGAGATTAATTATTTAAAAATTAGTATCGTCTGCTTTATCGTAATTTTGAGTGCTGAGAATACCACCCGAGTCAAAATCGAGATTACAGACTATATAAAAAAAAGTCCTTTCAGAAACCAGTTATTTTTTTTTAGGTTAGGAAGTACAGGATTAAAAAAAATCTACTGGTAAATTTAACATTTTTTTTAGTTCTTAAAATTCACCATTATTTTGGTCCCACTACGAAACACCAGTCAAGTTCTTTGTGATTTGAAAAAAAATGTAGTTGAACACGACTACAATGCTCCAGTGATGAACCTTATTGTATGGAGTTTTGTGTAGTTAAGGTTCTTAAGTAGTCTTAGCTGCTGTACCTCGCCATCATTCACTGTAAGAATTTTGTAATTACAAAAACGGTTTGTGTGCCTTGCAATTGGTCTGCCCAAGGTTGGATACTTTAGTTTTCTCTGGTAGTATTCAAAAATCCCCTCACCAAAAAAAATGAATAAAATCAACAACAACAACAAATAAAATAGAAGTTACACATGTGATCTACGTTATATAATAAAAATTTCCTGATACCTTAATTGTTTTAGAGGATAAGCGGATATAACAGGTGTGATGGACGGACGGAACTTAACCATTGCGCAACACCCGGCGCTTGTGGAGCGGCTTTGTTAACTAATGATTAAAACGATGGTATAAAAGCATATTCTGCACGGAAAGACGATCAGGCCCCGGCGCCACTAAAAAGATATTTTTAAGCCCGAGAATATTCTTAACTTGCATAGTAAATACAATTAGTTGAGAATATTCTCAGACTGAAGTTTTAAGTTTTGTGGCGTTGGGGCCTGTTCTTATAGACAAAAAAGACCGTAGACTAGCTCTCTCTCTTTCAACCTCACGTTCCGTTATATTGATGATGTCCTTTCACTAAACAATTCTCGATTTGGTGACTTTCTCCATCTCATATATCCCCAGGAGCTTGAGATAAAGGACACAACGGATTCTAGGAAGTCTGCTTCATACTTAGATCTACATCTCGAAATTGACTCTTAAGGAAGACGTTCAACAAGGCTCTATGACAAACGTGATGACTTCAACTTTCCAATCGTCAACTTTCCCTTCTTGTGTAGCAACATTCCGTCCGCTCCAGCTCATGGAGTTTACGTATCTCAATTGATTCGTTACTCCTGAGCGTGCGGGACTAACATCGATTTCCTTAGCAGAGCGACATGTCTGACACAAAAATTGCTCACACAAGGTTATGTTGCTCCTCGGTTGCTTTCTTCACTCAAGAAAGTTTACGGAAGACATCATGCACTTATAGACAAATATGGGATTTCGGTCTCTCAGATGAGTGCAGATGTCAGTTTGTTATAGGGTTTGGTTTTGTCTTCCTTTACCGAATTGACACGCTGAATGGACTATTGGCAACGCGACGAGTGTGCTATAGCAAGCAGGAACTGCTTACTCTTCCGGAGTTCACTCTTGTTTCGACTGGAGTTCGCGTTGTTGATTGATATTCAGTTATTTTGTGTTTCCGTGTTTTACATGTTGTCTGTTTTTGTCCCGTTCTTGTTGGTGTTTACTGGTTTTGTCTCTGCCCTTTCGGACTATTGACATTCGGACACCTCTGCTTCCTTCAACTTTTCATGTATATTCCCCATTCCATCGGACTTTTTGTATTCGATACTCTTCCTTAAAGGCTTAAAGGCAATAGTCCATTCAGTGTGTTAGTTTGTGCTTTGTTATTGATTATCATTAGGGGGAAGGTTGGCGCCAAAAAAACTAGTTTAACCCCGCCACATTTTAATGTGCCTGTCCTAAGCCAGGAATCTTTATCAAAGCTTATGTTTGTATTTAGTCGAATTTATGTAAAATTGTTTTTTTGTCAAGAAGAGGGTCTTTCAATGCGCTTTGGGATTGGGCTTGAATCATATGTATTTTATTTTCAATCCAGGGGCCAATTGAAAAACAGCGAGCAGCGACCGCTGGTCACATTGAAGGCTGCTGGCTGTTTTCCATTGTGGATATTTAAAATATACGTTTATAATGTAGGTTGTGTCGCGTACACTTATTCCATATCTCATTTTCTTCTATTTGATTCTCATATTTTCAGAAAATATTTGATATAGATTTGCATCTCATACTTTGAAATTTAATCTTAAAGAATTTTTAGGGTGCCAAGTGTACTAAGAGTTGTGTATTGTGGTTCACAGTTTTTCTAGTTTAGATAAAACTGTTTTAACTGGCAGAACATGTTGAGTTGCCGTAAAATAATTGATAGAACTGTTAAAAACCACACTTATTACTTGGTGCTTTAGTCGTGAAAAAAAAAAAAAAAAAACAACTAAAAGTTAAAACTTCTAAGTACATTATTGAAAATAAAAGAAAGTTCTAAATTTTCGAAAAGCAACAATTTAAAAAAAAGTTTTTTGGAAAAACAATATATGCCTATTCTAACAAAAGTTTTACGTCGTTTGTGTTTTGTTAAGTTTTTTTTTTTCGTTGTTTTTTCGATCCTTATTCTAAATTAGCAATAATTAAGTTGAAACAAAATGGCTTATTTTTAAGAATAAAATTAATTATACCGGTAAAACAGCTCCGGTGCGTTTTACTTAAAACTTTACAAGAACTTTACTGTTGCACTTCGTCTGTTTCACTTTGTTTACATATTATGTAAATATTTTTTTATAAAATGGGTACGTGTGAAATAAAATTAGGTCAAGTGATCTTTTCCATAAATTAAGATCAACTATAAAATGCATTAGTGAAAAATATTAACTTTGAGATCATCCAACTACTACATAAAGAAATAAATATTAAAACTCAAGTATCTGATGCAACTGAATTCAGCTTCTAGGGACTGAGACCGAAAACTAAAACTTATCAAGAGTAGGCCACAATAGCTTAAAATCGGTCTTCAAGTTTAATTTTGAGATACTTGCTTAAACTTGTTAGGATGACCATGTTCATTAGACATATTATCTTTTGGCTTAATTGTTTATTTAAAAGGGTGAAAGCTAAAAATCGGTTATTTAATTTGCATAATAAATCTTAATTTTCCTTGATTTTTACAAACAAACAGGCAAATAAAGTAATGGTCACATTTATAAAAAAATAGTTTATAGTAGAATTTGTATTTTGTTTTAATTAATTGACTGTTAAAAATTACAATGCTCGACTAATGCGACCATAGGAATGTTGAAAATGTAGAGGAAACAGTATTTTAGAGTAGTTTAAAACTTAATAAAAATAACAACTTGTTTTGGGGTCTTCGTTGCTCTACTCCTTTGACCATTGAAACATGAATGGTTGCTGTTCTCCTTGAAATGAAAAATATAAAAAAATGATTTGGTTTAGACGAGTCTGACGACCGCATTGACGATTATCCACGGCGAACAGTTTTTAGTATCTTTGTAACTATAGAATCTTACCTCTAGATCTGAAATCTCATTTATAGAATGGGTTGAAATACTTTTACATCTCCGTTTTCTTCTAAACAGGTCAGCTTTTGTGTATTGGTCGTTCCGGAGCACCACCGGATCCGGTTTGGCAAATTGTTCTGACTTTCCGTTCGAATCTACTCTGGCCACTTCGCGTTTTTCTAGTCCGTTTTGCATCACGTCTGGGCCGCAGAATGCTGAATTCCGTAAGGCGGCCTTATATGCTTCTAGACAATTCCCCAGCTTTGTTTCCGCTCTTGGTTTTGATGTTAATTATCAAGTTCTATTCATGAACAAACAGAATATATATAGTTATTGAACAAGCTATTCAACTGGATACAAACAGGCTTACAGTTTGATGGTATTTGCAAGTCAAATGTTTTCCTCTGATAGATTGGTTCCCGTCTACTGCAAGATCAACTATTAAAACCCAAGATATAAGTTTGTCTATTTATATGTATAGCGGTTCAATATATTGCTGAATCCAGTCTCAATCAAACTCCGTTACTCGTGTAGGAGCTTGAGTCCCTTTTATATTTATTAGCAGTATACTACGACATCAGAATTAAGCGTCATCGGTCAACGCGTATGACGTTTGTCGAATCGGTATTGTGAAAATGTGTTAATGAAAAGTTCGGGTTATTACGAATGTTTGTTACACCTTGTATTGCACCTTAGTATGTAGGCTGAATTTCTGGGTAGTCTGTGTTTTTATTGTGCCTTTGTCATATCATTCATATATGAATTCGTAGGTAGATTTTTCCATAAAAGGAAAAACAAAAGGTGCCAAAATATGTATAAGGAAGTGATTATTTTTATTAGTTTTCCATTGGATGTTTGCAACGGATAGTAGCAGGTGGTTTAATTATACAATTAATATTATTTTAAATCCATACGAGAGACATACGTTTTTTTTCGTTTTTCACACTCATAATTCTGTCTGCCTAACTCGCACTTAAATAAATACAATTCACTTTTTATGAAAACATTATCTGTTAAAATGCAGTAAATTGGTGGAAACCCGGGATGAAAATATCTTTTGAAAATTAAGAAGTCATTTTTTTTTTTTTTTTATCAAATCATAGTAAAATTTTGGGGATTTGTGTGGAAAAAATCCTAAATTGCAATTCAACTAAAGTTATTTAAAAGAGATAAGCTACAGGATTTTTACATATCATCAAGCCATTTTTTATGTTTCTGTTACACATTGGTGGGATAACATAGTGTATTCCTTGAGACCTGCATAAAACACCGGCAATTCAAAAATTCACAGAATCACAACATTTCCATTTTGACTGTATTTTCACTATCGTATAATTGTTTTGAAATTTATTGCTGTATAGTCTTATGTCTGAATATTATTTAAAAAAGAAAAAGAAAATTTATTTAGCTTGTTTTGTTTTGAAAGTTTTATATAAGTCAATAAATGTTAAACAAAATGTTTATTGACTTAAGGGGGTACCCAACACTTTGGCTATAATAAAATTTCATGCAAATTTTAAAAAAATATGTACCCCTGTCATATTAATTTAATGGTGAAATCTTAAGAAAATTGGACCATAGGTTTCTTGAAAAAAATTTCATTGAATATAATATAGTTTCAACATTTCATATTTTGATAATTGAGAAGCTTGGTTTCTTTGACTAAAACATTCACAATGGATATTTAAGAGTTATTTCCCTTAGGTGTTCTGTACTCCTTTAATTACAATGGCAGGGTTTTTTTAAACATGAAGTAAGTGAGCGACAGACCTGAAATCGAAGCCACACCTTGAGGATGTATACCAAATATCAAGTGGCTGTGATTAGTAGTTGCTAAGACTGTTACGAAAATTTCTTCCCGCCTTCACGTCGCAAACCCACCCACCCGTCATTCACCATTTTATAACTCAGATTTTACACTCCGTGAAATCCGGCCAATAAATTGATGATGAAGTGGTGGAAATAGAGACACAAGCTCGGACAATTTAGCCTCTTGCAGAGGTCCTACATGTCCTATTCTTGTCGAGACCTGCAATGGTATTCTTTATAGTGCGAGGAACGTGACATTTTACCAACAGAAGGCTATTCTATTGTTAACAGTTAGGTTTTCCGCAGTATAAGCTGACGATTCCGTAATTCAATATGACAGCGCTACCCCACTCATTTACTTGGAGCGCACATCACAGTCGCTCTATGTGCAAAGCGGTCTGACCTGACGTCAGGTTCTGAGCGTTAGATTTAGTGGACTTTTACCGACAAGCACAGTGTTGCTCAGCGGGCCTTTTCGCCGCTCAGAACCCACAAGGGTGATTAAAAGAAATGGAGACACAAGCTTAAGGCCAATCAGGGATGATATTTTTTACTTAAAATGTAAGGACTGCCGCTGCAATTAGAAGAAATGGGTAAGCTCGGACAATTTAGCCTCTTGCAGAGGTCCTACGTGTCTTATTCTTGTCGAGCCTTACAATAATGTTTTTTAACGTGCAAGGAACGTGACATTTTACCAACACAGTGCTTTACTATAGTTTATAGGTTTTCCGCATCATAAGCTGACGATTCAGTAATTCATTAGGTATGACAGTATGATCGCTATCCCACTCATCCACCTAAAGCACACATTCAAGTCGCTCTGTGTGACCTGACGTCAGGCTCTGAGCGTTCATTAATTGACTTAGCATAGTGTTGCTCAGTGGGCCTCTTCGCCGCTCGAAACCCACAAGGGTGATTAAAAGAATCTCGTTTTGCGCTAATCGATATTAGTATATATACAGGTTTCACAACTATAAGTGATGAGATACGGATTTTTATCACATCGAGTTAGATATTTGTCAAATTAGAAAACGAGCATTCGTTAAGCAAACGGCATGTGAAAAAGTAGTCAAATAAAAAAGTGCCACCTTTTAATCATAATTTTTGTCTAGGAATATTGATAGGGGGAAGGTTGGGCCCAAAAAACTAGTTTAACCCCGCCACATATTACATGTGCCTGTCCTAAGCCAGGAATCTTTGACTAAGCTTTCGTTTGTACTTGTCTTTTTGATGTTTTCTGTTTCTTGTTTAAGAAGGGGGTCTATCTGTGACTATTTCAGGGCTGAATTTGAATTATATGCATCTTATTTAGACCATGGGCCAATTGCAGAACCGCGAGCAGTGCCAAATGGCCTCGTTGAAGGCTGCTGGCGGTTGTCCATTGTGGTTTTTTTAAATTGCCGTTTAATTGTGGGCTGTGTCGCGTACACTTATTCCACATCTCTTTATTTTCTATTTTAATTCAAAGTAGACTGGTCATGTTGAAGACTGCTGGTTGTTTTCCATTGTGATTTTTTAAATTGCCGTTTCTTTAATGTTGGTTGTGTCGCGTACACTTATTCCACATCTCTTTATCGTCTATTTATAACATAAAAAACGCTTTTGTACATTTTTGGGTATATTTTGTTTGTCTGTTTACTTAGTATTCAACCGAGATAAATAGGTGTTCAAACAAAAGTAATTCCACGAGATGCGTATCTAACTGCGCTGTTTCGCGCGGACAGCAAATCAAATTTCTTGAAATTAAATATCACATCGTGTGGAGTGTGATATGCAAAATTGTCTCATCTCGAGAGATCTAGATAATATTGCTCAACAGTTAGAGAAATATTTTTATCAGTATACATGTAAAATTTCAACATTCCCATATTTCATATAGACATACGCTTTAAAAATCACGTACACATGGAATGACGCGGTTAACAAACTGACAAAACAAATCCATAAAACAGAGATAAAAATAGAACAAGCAAAATCCAAAGAATTAAGGGGATTTTGTCAAATTTCTACAAATATATTAATATTCAAATATTACGACTGGTGGTTGTCATAACAAAATACGTTTCTCGTCTGCAACTGTCAATTAAGAAAAGTTTCATTCATGACATTCGATCCGTTTCATTCATAGTTATTCCACTGTTTAACCATATTTGGTTATCGCAGAATTTGTCTTTTAGTTTCTCACATGCTGAAAGTATGGTTAAGGAATGTTTTGTGTGAAATACTTTTGCATATTGCTTGGCAGATCTTTTATTTTTGGCTTTTGTCGTCATTAATTATTCTTTTACAAAGATTTTTCATATCAATCTTACATGGTTTCCGATTAGTAACACATGTAAAACTTTATTTGTTTCTACGGCTTTGTGGTAATATATACTATCATCATTTTCAGTGGTCTCAAGAATTGGCTGTTCCTTTGTTTCCCACCCACCCCCATATTTCTCATTATTATTTCATGTTCATTTTATCATCCTTTTCATGTTCATTGCCTTTATATAACTTATATAGTGGGAGTAGAACACCAACTCATTCACTCACTCCTCACCGGGAGCGCTATCATAATATTCAGCTAGGCCAAAAACACATCTGATTCATCATTCACATATTGTTCGCTTGTCTTTGTAAACCTTGTTTTCAGATGTCCCCTTGATTCAAAACATTTATCTATCGGCTTCATCACACAAAACAGAAATAGTGTTGTGAAAACCCGTTTAGCCATTTTTCTGAATTATTAACCTAAGAGTTTCGTCATGAAAATTTTTAAATCTTTACTTTCATGGCAATTTTCAGTTCAATGTTCTTGAAAAGAACAATATTTCATTTTCATATTTATTATGAAATCATTACATTCATTTGCTTTAATTATCAGAATCATATGTGAAAGAGTCTGGCTGACTTCGAAATCTAGAACGTTTCTTTGCGGTCCTTTGCTCAGTTGTCTTTTCCTTTGACACATCTAAAAGACAAAAAGAAAAATTGGATGACTATAAACATTCCTCTTTATGGTTGTATAAATATTGTCTCGTGAAGATCATGTAATCCAAGGGTATACACCAACTTTGGTAACACTAGAACATGATTTTATAGGGTAAAGTGCATATTTGGGGGCTAACTTAGCCGGGCTATGTGGTATTTAGACGCACCCAGTCTAGAGTTTCCACCTTCTCGACTTTATTTACCAGTTAATTTATTGTAATTTACTTATATAAGATACAAATTCATTTTTTAGCAGATAACGTTGATTCATTATAGTTTTTATTTTTTGTTGTTTATGTTTTGTACTGAGATTACTGCGTTGCTTTTGTGATTGTCTCTTCGACGGCTTTGTGTATTTCAATCGGATCCTTTCGTCACATTAGAAGATGAACGAATGGTGAGTTAAAACTGGATCCAATCAACTATTTCTATTGAAAATCTGTACTAAATCAGCACCATTGTGTTCTTCATTTTTCGGCGTAGTACTAAATCAAATTTCTTTTGTGAGCTCTTCTTGATATTTGCAATACTGCAGTAATCTCGCTCGATAATTTCGTTGGAATCTAGCCTACAATACCCTAATTTTGAAAACACATTCTACACTTACCTTTCTTACAAAGTTTTATGCATTCACTTGCAAATGCGAACTCCTTAGAAACACCACCTATTCGGTTAAGCATAGCCATAGTCCCTGCAATTGAATCTTTATGTTCTGGAGTTTTTGAAACTTGGATTATTTTATCAAAATACTGTTCGTCACTGTCAAAAACGTTCAACTTGTCATCATCAATATCCAGATTTAGGGGCAGCAGGTCATTGAGCTCATCAACCGGCAAAGGTTCTGGTGCCTCTTTTACTCTCTCAATCAAATTGTGAGCTTTTTGCTGCGTCTCTACATCCATGATGCTAAAAATATCTTCTTTGCTAATGATCTGGTACAGGTCATTGAACTGGTTCTCTAGTTTTGTCTTCCGTCTTGAGTTTTTCTTCCAAGTATTTTTTCGTTCTCCTGACTCACATTCCTATTAAAAAGTAAAACGAAATACCATACTATAGCTATTTAGTTTGAATGCCACATTGTAACACAAACATATTTAGAGGTAACCACTTAAGCGCCATTTTAATAAAGATATATAGAAGGTAAAAAACTAAAATACCAAAAGATGAAACAAGAGAGCCACATCTTACACCAAGGAAATGGCACATGTGAAGTACATGTATGGCAAAACAATTAAAGGTGTCTTTTAGTTTTGCGTACGAATAATCCTGAAATCATAATGACAATAACGTATTTCGTGCTAAAAAGTCGTGACAACCTTGCTGGGTAACACATGTACATGTATCTTATTAGACCTTTGGTCCACCATTAGAGATTATCGGTTATCAACTGCTACAGATGTTACAGTAGTTGTATAACACCAAGTTTGTCATTATCAAGAAGATCAAACCGTTTTCACGCCCCTGGGACAACTTAAGGAGCATTTTAAAGTATAATACCATGTACATGTCTGATCTTACGTCTGTCCTTCCATCTATATGGATATTCCATCCAGCTTTTTATCTGAACCATGCATACACATGTACATGGGAATTGTTTGAGAAGCGGCAGGGTGGTTGTTCATAACAACCCGTGTGCCTGTCCTACCTGTCGGACTCGTGATCATGTTCATTAGTGTTTTTAAAGGGTTGTGGCCCTAAAGCAGCATCCATGTATAATGGACACATTCATACATTATTTATAATAAAATGAAACTAGGCTTTCATTTTTTTCTATATTTCTTAACAGGGTGATACCATTTATTGTATCGCCTGCATCGTGTTGCAAACGACATATAGGAATCACTTTGACATTATCCGTCGTCTTGCATCGTCCTGTGGCGTCACAAATTTTCCGGGGAACAACATGACACAGCCTCTTGATATTTGGCATATAGCTTCCTCCTAAAGAACTATAAAATGTTAAGCGATCTTATAGCCGTAACTCATCTACTTCCTGTTAATCGAATATTTTAAATGGAAGAGTGCCATTTTTGTTGTATCTTTAAGTTGTTTAAACGTTTTTGGTGTTACCTGATACATTTTGACAAAACGTGACTTTTTCGAATCGTTGAACTTGTCAAGAAGCCAAAGATGGTTTTCTTTTATTTCCTTGTATTCCTTACTGTATCCTTCCAAACCATTGTCATAAATCAACTGTGCTATGCAGTCATAGAAAAGTTTAGTAAACCTAAGGTTTTCTTCGCCTGGTTCTGGAATTGAGAGAAAACAATAGATTATATTTTATTTAAAGAAAAAATGAGTCACTATTATGGAGCACCAAAACCTAAAAGTTTGAATTTTCTTCAGGTTTTTGATTTATTCATTATGTAAATTAAAGAGAGAATAAACTAGTTCTGAACAGCGTCTTGCAGCGCATGCATGTACTGCATATGCTTGTCGCAAAAGTGACTAAAGCCTTAAAAAATCCTGGCTTAAACCCTGTTCATACCATGATACTGTATAGAACCCAACTTAACTGCCTTGGCAGAAATTGAAGAAAACAACCTATGTTTTGAATTTTTATTGGCCTTATATCTTAAACTTACTACAGGTTGTATATGCTAAACGTTAGAATTCCTTTGCTTTTTGACTAAAACACAATTCTATGGTTGATATGGTCTCTTCTGCTGTACCAAATAATGGTCATAACAAAATTACCGACCTAGATGATCAATCTCAATGTCAAAGACGAAAACAAAAATTAAGGAGAAGACACACTGAAGAAATTGAAGATCAGCGTCACTAAGGTTTTGGTATAGGCATTTCAAATAAAATGTATGGTTAATGAATTTATAGCATGATGTTTCAAGCTAGGTTTTGTCAGTTTTAAAGGTTCAAATGCGGATTTAGAACCGGCTTGCTGGGCAGGGGCTCTCATGTTTGACAGGAAAATTTGGTTAGGAACTGTATAAAACGAGAAGTCCCAGAAGATTGCGCGCCCTCCAGTTTATACCTTTCTGGGTCCGCCATAGTGGTTTTTAGGGGTTTTGACTAATAAAACGCACGTTTGTTCAATTGTATACAATTTCATATAAGGTGATCAGATTAAATAGTGTTAAATGCCGAAGTTTTGCTTAGGAATGAGTGCCTGACCGAAAACCATGGTGCACCATGTTGATAAAACTGTCACGTTCCTCGAACGTTAAAGAACTTACTACAAGGTCTCGATAAGAGTATGACCCCTAGAATCCAATGCTGGAGGCTAAATTGTCCGATCTAATCTTATCTAAAATTGGCCTTGTGTATCCATTTTCTCAACATGTTCACTTTATCACCACCTTCCGTTTCATATGTTTGATCTTGCTCAAATTCGCATGAGGTATTTTAACTGTGCATCCATGCACGATTTGTTCAGCGGCATCCCAGCCGATGCCATTTTATCTTTTTTAAAAGAAATTGGTCAGTATTCAAAATTATAGTTTTTATAATCAACATTTAAACGTTAATGTGTTGTCATTATACATAATAGTTAGCTCATTATTGTTAAGTTCTTTGTTTTGCTATTGCTGTAAATGGTTTTATTGTTTTAGTGTGTTATTTTTTAATGATTGTTTTTATCTATTTATTTTCTAGGCATACTTTTTATTTTATCTAAGGTCTTTTGACTATGTTTTATATCAACATGTTATCAACATAATAATTTCAACTTGTTTATGTCCCGATGATGGCTGCAATATTGGTGACGGGACATAAAGCAACTAACAATCAATCAATCAATCATTTCATATGTTCATCTCCCTGATATAGCCGAATTAGTGCTGCTTGGGAGTAAAGCAATAACTATCCGTATTACATGTATAAACTTATATGTGAATATTATGCATCATTACCTTTCACTTTCTTTTTCTCAATTTGATCTTGACCAATTAAAATACCAGCCTTTCCTAACAAGTGGAAATTCAAAGTTATATTAGAGTGCGGGAATTTCTCGATGCTCAGATGAATTTGAAGGGCAGATCTAAAGTCTTGAAGAGCCAAGATATAGTCATGTGGATTTTCTGATTCTAAGTAAATCTTTCCTCGTTTTTGCAAATCAATGGCGAATATAGTAAACTTTTCTTGTCCCATTCTCTGTCTCAAGCTAATTGCCTTTTCAGACCATTTAAAAGCTTTTTTGAACATGGCTTTTGCCTCGTCGGGTCTGTCTTTCTTTATCTCTAATCCCCTATAGTAAAAGCATGCGCTTATATTTGAAATATGCAGAGCCGCATTAGAACTACGAACAGTCGTTCTGGTTTTTAACATTAAAGCGAAAGCCTTGACGAAACAGTGGAGGGCCGAATCGTCCTCGGCACCTCTTTCCCGCAGCAGCAGACATCCTGTGAGGTTAAATAGGTTCGATCTTAAAGATCTGAACTGTTTTAAATGAAGTTTTACAGTGCTATCAAACAACAATCCCATATCTTTCATAATATATAACGCTGCATATAACGTCTTGTAACCTTCCTCAAATTCATCATACTTAAAGTACCATTTTCCTTTCAAAAACAAAAGCATGGCCAAAACAGGAATTAACTCATAACCATTCTGAGAATCTGCAATTTTTCTCAAAGATGAACCCACTTTGTTTAATTTTTCAAGGCCATTCATTTCGTCCATATCTATGCCTGCCTCTGCTAGTTCAATTTTCCAGAATATAACAACCAAATGTTCTTTCTTTTTCTCTGCGCTTTCTTTAAGCTTTTTCGTCATTTCTATTTTCTTTTCGTCTGAGATAATGAGATCGGCAATTTCAGATATCATTTTGTTTTGTTTAACGCTTCTTATTCCGTTTTCAGGCTGTTTGTTCAACATCTCTAGAAATATATGGAAATGGGCCTCATTTTTCAAAAATGAATTGTGTAATCTGGTATAGTTGTTTTGTTTAATAGTTTCGAACTTCTCCATTTTTGACAGAATCATCTGTTTGAAAGCTTCCTCAACCTTACGGAAAACGGATGCAAATTGTTCGCTGTCTGCTTTTGATTTGAGAAAATGAAATACTATTGGATGAAGGGAGAAATTGAATTCATTTTGTTCTTGACATGACGTTTCAAGCAAATGATACATTTTCAGATGCCCTAGTTTTATACGAAGAGTTATTTGGTCAAACGAACCAGTGACCTTTACCGCATCATTGATAGTAAAACTACGCGTCTTAAAAACCGCTAATTTGACCAGAGTTGCTTGGTGGTCGTCTGCTAGTTGAGAAAACGTTTCATTGATGCAAGAATCTGCGTCACATCTTCCGGTTACAGGAGTTAAAATTGACTGAATGTTTCGGAGAATGTCAGCAATGTTCCTGTTGCCATGACGTAATGTATCACACAACGTATGAATCAACAACGGATTATTTCCACTAGATACCAACAGTTTCTTTATATCTTCTGTTGATATCTTGTCCTGCAACCAACAAATGTAATATATTGGTATTGACATGATTGAGCTAAATCATCCTATACTTTTTATTTTGCTTTGGATTTTGTCGTTCGTTTGTTGTTTGTTTGGGTTTTTAGCTACCTAATATAGTGACTTTTGTTGTGCTTTATTGTGTTTTCTATTTGCATCAAAGTTACATCAAATTTAACAAAATTGGTGTTTAACCTGGCATCTTGGTCAATATCCTAAGGGGCCTTGGCTTCCGGTCGACGCATAAAGAAGTTATGAAGATTTTTACCCAGGATCCCAGGTTAAATTGGTGTAAAATCAACTCAGTTTGACTTATAAGTTTGAGTTGCTGATTGCAGTATATTCTTTGTTACGTTGTGTGTGTGTTATTACCAGTCTGGTCTTTTTTATGTTTACCGAATGTGTCTTATTTGACTGTCCTATTGGTACTTCTTTGCTTCTTAAAAATCTAAATAATAATCTTGCATTTAAAGTCAACGAAAGGCATGCCTTTTCAACTCAGAACTCGCATGGTTCTGCTGTATCCGGTAAATTACTTACTTGTATTTCTTGAGGTAGTAAAGATTTAACTAATGTGGAAGCAGAGTCGTATGTTAAAGCCTTCAGTTCAATTTCCATACAAAGACTATCAAATCTGCTCTGCTGTTTGGAGAAGAGATTTGCCATAGCTCTGTATATTCCTCTATCTGTGACCAGCTTCCTCCTTGAGGTTAAAAGAACTTTGACCTTAAATGACAAATGAAAACAAGTTTGTAATATACATTGTAAAAAAATTAGTTGGCTTGTTCGCCTGTATGTAATTAGGCATGTCGTTTACCAACCAAGATCGGAAGTTTCTTCCAGGTACTCCGGTTTCCTCCACCATTAAAATGGACATACCTATATAACATAAACTTCAAACGGCGCAAAGTCTTTACACTCAAACGTGTGTTCAAGCTACCTTTTTATTTTCGAGAACACTGGAGCCTGGATATTTTTCTTACTATAAAATTTTCAGCCAAAAACAACATCCTACCATGCCTTTTAATTTAATTTTGACATCCTGCCTTTTTATTTTTAATTTCACAATAACCCTCCCATGAAAATCCAATGGTCGCCCCCTTATAATCAGCAACAACAACTAAAACATGAAATGATTTTATATGAGGTTATGCTAATACATTTTATAAGTTATGAATGGAAAACAAATTTTAACTAAGCTTTGTGTCACCACTATAAAAAAGTATAAGTCATTGAAGGAAAATCTATTCAGAGTCTGTGTCACTAATACACTCTTTAAATCCTTCGTATTGTCCATCTGCAGAAGGACATTCTTTTCTGATGACAGACACAACACAAGCTGGCAGCACAACACGATGTTTTCTTCCTAAAGGTAGACATATTCTGACCCAACATACAAACTGTCTGTATGCCAAAAGTCTGCTCTGGATGCAATTAATATTGTAAAATCAAATAAATGAATGATAATGTATATAAAAAGTGGTATCTAAAGTTGACTTTACATTCTTACTTCCTTGTTTTGTACTGTTAACTTTTTGTTGGCTAAGAATATATATAACTTTTGTTTGATGGGTCAAGAAAAACTCAATGTTTTCAATCAGTGAAATCTTCGGCAATACCTTATCACTCTGAAAAAAAAAGGTTAACGTCTATTCATATACCTATTTAATAGGACGTCTGGTGCTCTCCCCCGGTGGCGTTTGTACCACAAGAAACTAATATAACTAGTTTTCAGCACAACCACGGGTTTAAACAAACTATCTTGAAGTCGTGGTTGCACCAGGGTCGAAGATATCGGTGAATAATGTAAACTCGTGGCAGCATAGGCATTCTGCGAGCAAGGACATTGGCACACAGCGATCGGAACATTTGCACCATTGAGTGTCAAATTGGGTTGCTTTGAAATTCAGTCTAGCGATTTATCTCTAACTCTTCTATCTACTGGATTTCTTCCTCCGTATATTCTGGTTCAAGTTGATGCCCCTCCTGACCAAATTCGACCAAATCTGCAGATCTAAAGCTGCTAGCAGACACGTCACTCACGTAATCAGACATTACACTTATTAAGAAGGGATATTGGTGCAAGGTATATTATATCATGTATATAGCAATTATTTTTCTCATTCTCTCGAAATTCCGATTAATCTTTTACAAAACCAAAAACCTTATTAAACCCCGTTTATCAATCAGGAGACGAAAGAGAATACCCAGCTGAAGATCACCGTCTCTTCTTTGATCTTTATGAGGTGACTATTAGACATGGTTAATTGATTTGAATTAATCCGTTCAATTGATAGCCTTTCAAGGATCAGTTAATCAGTTTAATAGCTGTCTAATGAGATTAAAAGGCCGGGGAAAAGATTTACGTCGAATATACAAAATTCTTACCTGGGACAAATTACGTAATCACCAATTTGCAATTAACACCTGGGATGTCTGGCCAGGTGACACCTTGTTGTTTTAAAAAGCGTGATTATCATATGAAAGGAAAAATTTTCAAATCATTTTAACGATGTAAATCAAAATAGAGTAATTTATGGAAAAGATAAGAACTATGTAGCAGAATTTTGATTACTATCATGATTTAATTATTTAATATTGATGTTTAAAAAATCACTAATTAAAAATTTTGTTCGCAAATAATGATCAAAATACTTTATATTTGAAAGAAATCTTCATAATAATTATGTTATTGCGTATCGGTTTATCGTTATTAAATATTTTCTTTTGTTTACCAATTGGACCACGCGTCACCACTGTGTTTTATTAAATATAATATCGATATCGATTATATAGCGTTAATCGGATAAAGATGTAATACACAGATATCCGGTCATATCCCACAATGCACTCGAGACTATCTCACTGACGTCACTGAGTTACTTTTGAAATCAGAAAATGCCAAATATCTCTGTTATAAATAAGAATTTTTTGAAAAAAATTTGGATATATATTTTTGATGACATATTCTATCATTTAAGACCATAAATCAAAATTCGTGAATTTTCCCTTTAAGGCAATCGTGTCAAAAAAGAAAAAAAAATCTCATGGCAACAATTAACTTTCTTATTAAAACTCGCCTACACAAGACAGTGATCAGAGACCACTGGTCATATTGAAAGCCGTCGAATGTTTTTAATTCTTTGTAGATGTCGATGATAATTGTAGGTTGTGTCTCGCGTACATTTATTAAAAATCTTATTATCATCTATTTCAATATTTGGCGAAGTATTTGAAATGCTGCTGCTGTTTTTGTTGTCTCTTTGACATTGAAAAGCAAATGCTTTATCGGTTTTCATTTGCTTCGTTGGTCGTGATGTAAAATTTCTATGTCCACGCTGTTTTACCTTAATGTCGGTATTATTATGAATGGTCATCATCAACTTCTCTAGAAACCTGATCAGTTCCTCCCATTCCTGGTTCAGATCATCTATGTTGTCAATCAGTAGCACAGTTTCTGTTAAAGAAAATGCAGTAGTACAACAAAGTACCTTGCAAACAATTTCAAAATAAGTTAAAAGGCTAATATTATTAGTATTAAAGCTGAAAGGGCCATAATGAATAAGATGGTGAAGATTAAATAAAGGTTTGTTACGAGATTCCAAATGTTACATGTAGTATCATCTGATCCATTTCGTTATACAAGCATATTATTTATGCAGACAAAAATGATTGCAAGGAATAATAATCCTCGTTGGTCACGAATAGAAGTAGATAAAATAAGAAATTGTTAGAATTTTCAATATTGAGGTGAAGACTTACCTCTCCTAAACCTTTCTTCTGTTGAAATGTCTTTCATCAGAGTTTCCTGTAAAACTTCTTTATTTCCTGTTATTATATCAGCATGGTCAAATTTGCCTAAAATTCCTCTCAACAGCTGTGGCAATGTCTTGACTTCCCTGAAAAAAAATAAAGCTCGTAAAAATGTACCTAAAACTGGCCCTTACGGGTTGACCAGCGACTCTTTAAGCAAAATAAAGTATCAGTGCTTCTCGTTTAATGTCCGATAAAAATAGAGTAGGTGGGTATTTCATTTCATTCTATTTCTTCACTGACATAAAGAGTTCTAGTGAATTTCTTGTTGTCTTTTGTCTAAGAATCTCTCTAGTGCAATTGAACATTTTAGTGTGTGCTATTTTTTTTAAAGTGTGTTATTTTTGTGCTTTGTACAAGATAAACAATAGGGGGAAGGTTGGGCCCAAAAAAACTAGTTTAACCCCGCCACATTTTATATGTGCCTGTCCTAAGCCAGGAATCCTTGTCAAAGCTTTTGTTTGTCCTTGTCTACTATCTGTATTTTTGTTTTATGTCCAGAAATGGGTCTTTCTTTGATATTCTAGGGATTAGTTTGAATCTTATGTATTGTATTTTTAGTCTTGGGCCAATGCAAGACGGCGAGCAGTGACCTCTGGTCATGTTGAAGACTGCTGGCTCTTTTCCAGTGTGATTTTTTAAATTGTCGTTTCTTTAATGTTGGTTGTGTCACGTACACTTATTCCACATCTCTTTATCGTCTAATTGTTGTGCTGTGTCTGTGATTATTAGTGGTAGGTAGGTTGGGCCCCCAAAAATCTAGTTTAACCTCAACACATTTTAAATGTGCCTGTCCTAAGCCAGTAATCTTTGACAAAGCTTTTGCTTGTGCTCGCTTTTTGATGTTTTCTGCTCCTTTTTCAGGGCTGGATCTGAATTAACGCTTTTTTATTTAGACTGTTGGCCGATTGCAGAACGGCGAGCAACGCCTACTGGTCTCGTTGAAGAATGCTGGCGGTTTTCCATTGTGTTTTTCTCTAAATTATCGCTTGTTATGTGAGCCATGTCGCGTACACTTAATCCATTTCTCATTATTGTCTATCTTAAGCAAAAACTGATATTAAAAGGAAACCAGAAGCACGCATACTATACTTCTATTTATTTGACCATTATCTCTCCTTTTTGAATAAGAAAAAAATGAACAAATACTTTGCAGAACATTATAATATAAAAAGCCTGGTATACTACCTTGCATCTATTTCTACACAATCCCAATTTCTTCGTTTCAACTTCAGACAAATATGTTTTGCAACCATTGTTTTTCCGTTTCCTCCAACACCACAAACGCAAACTCCTAAAACGAAAATCAAAATTACTTTTTGATGTGAAACTTTTTGGCAGTATTCTTGACACGTTTGTGCCTTTATTATATCGTCGCAAATTAGGGGCTATTTGGGTTATATTCAAGAATCCACTTTTTGTTCACCTTCAGTTGCGGATCCAGAAATTTCGAAAAAGAGGGGTAGGGGAATGTTTGGCTAAAGGGGGCCAATCTGGTCATGCTTTAAAGATTTCCTATAAATGGTGATGTTAAAGTTCAATTTAGGAAGAACAAATCCTATTGTAAAAATCATATGGCAAATATTTTTCATTTCCTATGGTTACTGAGGTTATGCAACTAAAAGTCTCTTAATTAAGTATTATATATTTTTCTGCCAGTAGCAGGGATCAAGCTCCCATCTGGATCCGCCACCGCTCCCCTATCGTTAAATACTTCGTCTTCAAATATCGAATGATTGAATCTGATGAAACTTTACATGACGGGACAACAGCATAAAGTGTATCACCTTATATGAAGATATACATAAAAAAAGATCAATGTCATAACATTATTTCATTCAGGTCAGATAGCTTACTCTTCCAGAGCACCTGAGTTCACTCTTGTCACGACTTGAGTTCGCGTTGTTGATTTCCGTTCGGTTGATTTTGTGTTTTGTGTTTCTTCGTGTTGTTTTTGTTTGTGTTTACTGGTTTCGTCGTTTCCCTTTCGAACTTTTGATACTTGAATGCCCGATGCCCCATTGGTGCCTCTTTGCTTCTTTTATAGTTTTTTGGAGGGAACTATCGTAAGTGGTCGCGTTTCTATGTATAGTTTTAATATTTTATGTATTAATGATCGTTAATGTATAAAGTATCTTTTATATCTAATGCATGTACTTTTTAGGACAAATTAAATATGCCTGTAAGCATATAAAAATCTGAAGGTTATTTTGCACTGGTATTATGACACATAACTTAGCAAACTCGTCTTACCTATAAAGCTTCCATTATCATTCTTCTCTGTCATAATATTCATAATTTGTGCAATATCCGTTTCTCGTCCTACGAAATTCTTACTTTCATACTCCCTCTCTCTAATGTCTGCGAGTAGCAATTCAAGCCTCCGTTTATACCCCTGTAGCTTCTCAGCAACGTTTGTCCCTCCTTGGCTAAAATGAACATTGAGTACATCTGTCGTATTTATAAGAAAATCAAGAATATTTTCCTCTGCCACCTTAAAATGGGTCCTTAACTTATGAATACTCTCAACTAGGCTGTCTCCATCTTGGTAATGCATATTGTTTTTCTTCCATTCTGATAAAAAGTCTTCATTTTCAGCAAATAAGTTCTCGTGTAGATCGTAAACTATTGTATCAATGGTATCCAAGTGTGAAGTTTCTGCTGTTAACGTGCTTTCTGGTTTTGAGGTTGCCATATTAGAAATTTTAATCGAATCTTATCCAGGAAGTTAAATAGAATGGTAAAATTTTAAATGTCTCGTTGTGACTATTGAAGTAAAGTGATTGAAGTTTAATAGGCCGGAAATGACTACCGTTATATTTAATAATCGAGAACTACTATCTTTAGTTTGTTTTAATAAATATCACAGTGACATCAGAGTAACATATTCTAAATTATTTATTTAACGGTGCGTTTTATTTGTCCTGGTGCACAAAAATGGCATACATTCAGGCGCGGATTCAGAGGGGGCGTGAGGGTGCGCGCCCCCTAAAACCACAGGCGTTTGGGTCCAGGATTTTATTTTATTATCAATAACGTGTATATAAAAATTTTCATCTCGTCACTATACTTTATAGAGACGAGGATGAAAATTTTTATATACACGTTATTTATAATAAAATAAAATCCTGGACCCAAACGCCTGTGCCTAAAACTGGCAAAAAAAAATCGGATAAACTCCTGGATCCGCCCATGACTTAAGGATTTGGAATCGGCTCCTCCAGTTACTTCTGTCGATTTTTTTTTCTGCCAATAAAAAAAAAGACTGTCTGATGCACATACCAAAACGGGTATAAACAAGAGGCTCCCATGGGCCTGGATCGGTGGCCATAAGGGTCTCTTTGTAGGGCCATCTGACAATTTTACAGAGTCTTTGTAGAGCTTGAATTATAGCCTTATTAACTCCTATAAGAGGCCATCTGACAATTTTGACCTTATCAAAAATTTTTAATCTCAATGAGCTGAAGGTTTAAGCAAGCAGCATGTACAGCTTTTCTCTATCTTCAATAGTTTTCATTCTATACGGTAAAAACATGAAAAACGCTATTTTTACCTTTAAAGGGCCATAACCCCTATAAGGGGTCATTTGACAACATCGACCTAATAGTGACTTTTGTAAAGCTAAATGAGCGGAAGTTTTAAGCAAGCAATGGGTTTTCTCTATCTGCAATCACTTTCATTCCATAAGGGAAAAAAACAGAAAAATCGCTAGAAGGGGTTATCTGACAACTTCGACCTAATGGAGACGTATTTTGTAGAGCTTTTGATTCTGAAGAGCTTAAAATCCTTCAGAGTTTTTCTTTCTGTTATAGTTGCTGAGTTTTAGCCATCTTAAGTGATTTTACCCTATGTTTTTAGTCACAGCCGGCATGTTTTTATCGAATCATTTCAAAAACGGGTATAAAAACGGTTAATTTGGTTATGCTGTATATCGATATTTCAAGGAGTAACCTCTCATCAGTAGCATTTGAATCAAAACATTGGAAGGTCAAAACCAAAAGTATTGAATGAAAAGTACTCAAATCCAATTTAAACGGTTCGAACAGGGAAGCCAAATCCAGCATCAAGGATATTGACCATGTGCAGTACAAGGAAAGAAATTTGGTGTTTTAAACAATCTTTGATTGAACAATCGGAAATTTTAATAACAGAAATATAAGCAATTTAATAGTAAATTCGTGTCAGACAAGTCTGACGACCAGGCTTGTGTTTACCCTCGGGGACCTCTGGTCCACCATCAGCGGTAATCGACCCAGTGGTTTCAAAATACAAATACAAATACCAAAAACGGGTATAAAAACGGTTAATTTGGTTATGCTGTATATCGATATTTCAAAAATAAGGATCGTTTGGCTTAGTGGTTTCAGAGGAGAAGATTTTTGAAATTGCTAACAAACGACGACTGCTGACGGAGGCATAATGATGGCATAAGTTCACATGGCCTTTGTCCAGGTGAGCTAAAAACGGATATTTTGGTTATTCTGTATATGCATGTTTCAAGGAGTAGCCAGTCACCAGAAGCATTTGAATCAAAACATGGAAGGTCAAAAACGAAAATCATTGAACGAAAAGTACTCAAAATCTAAAAAAAAACTTCGAAAAGAATAGCCAAGTCAAGCACCGACACAGTGATTCAGAACCTGATTGTTAAAAACAACCAAACCATCTCACACTCTATAATTATGTGTACTATACTAGCACTCGGTGGATTTATAATCCAATATCAATCCAACTTAAAATAAGAGCACTCGAATAACGCACCTTTATTAAAAGTCCCATCTACATAGTTTTATAAAAAAAGGCTGCTTTATAGCAACACATTTTGCATCGCTTTGTGTTAAACGGGTAACAATCCTTTCGAAATAAAAGTAAATAGCGTTTAAAGTATACGAGTTGAATATTTTGGTAATATTTCATTAAAATCTTTGAATTTAGTCTTCTTTGATAGAAATCCCATGTAGCACGAACCCTTTTCAAAACATTTTTATTTGGTTATTTCTAAGGTCCGAAAAAAACGTTTTTAAAAAACATTTTTAAAACATTTTTAAAATGTTTTGATTTTTTAAGAATGATTTAAAAACGGTTAATTAACGTTTCCTTAAAACAGATGGAAAATAGTTTTCTGAACTGTTTTTTGAAATGTTTAAAAAATGTTTTTATAACATTTTATTTTACATTTTTTATAACAATTTTAAAACATTATTTTGAAATGTTATAATAACATTTAGAAAGCATTTCCATATTATCTTTTCATAGCGATTTAAAACATATTATGAAAATGTTATAAAAATGTTTTTAAAACATTCAAAGTTTACATCTTTTCATAACAATTTTAAAACATGGTTTTGAATGGCATAGAAATGTTTTTAAATAACAATTTAAAACCTTTTTAGAAACATGTTTTTGATATGTTTTTGTCACATTTTTACCTCTAACAAATAAGACAAGTTATAACGTTATGAATATTATATACAATTATTAATGATTATGAGCAGATTACAGTGATAAATATACTGAAATAACAAAAAAAAAATTTTTTTATCTTATTTTAAAGTCCAGTTTTTTATTGTTTTGAGCAATGTTTTTTTTCTTACTTTAACTTATTTACATTTATTCTTAATGTTTTGTTGTTGTTTTTTTTCTTCTTATTAGTATTTAAGGTTTTTTTTTAAGATAAAGAATGATGGTAAATATTAAAACACACACATCTCTTTCCATTGTTAATTATCTTCGATGGCATGTTAGTTGTATAACACGAGCGATACTGTGACTAATTTTCTCAAGATGTTTGATAAGCAATTATCCTGCATCGTTATCAGTAAGATCACCATGGTAACCAGCTATTTGTAAGTTTAGTGGTTTGCCACACGCTGTGTGTTGGAGTCTTTATCAGTATAGATTTAACCTTTCAAGAGAGAGGAAACACATCTTGATACACAGCTCTAACAAAATGTAAGTAGAATGATTTGTTTTATAATAGATAGACTGATGTTAATTTTCATAATTCTAAATTTGCACATGATTCATCTTTAACTAACGATCAAGGTTTAGTTCGAGATTAGACTTTAATCCAATATCATGCTAATGGTTACTCTATGATTATGTTTATTATATTGTACATTTATAAAGATACTTGTACTTTTGGTTTATAAATCGGCATTTATTTATTTTTCAGAACAATGAAAAGAACTATAACATGTATAAAGAACACCACAAGACTTGACAGATGATATTTTCCTGAAATTCCTATAAAATTTATGATATGGATAACTCGTTGGCTTTTTTAAAGAACATCATATTCTTGTGGACTATATTTGTGTTTTATTTCTTATTGAAGTTGCTTGTCGTGTAGTTTTCTCATTGTTGTATAAAGAATATGGCAGTTTGTTGTTTGATATGGTGATGTGACAAGCGGAAGGTTCGATTCGACCAATAAGCTTTTCAGGGACACCTCTAATGCGTATTGGAATTCGCTTTATTATGCATATGCACTTTTGCATTGTTTGCTCTAATGTTTGTCCCTCATTCCTTTGTGGACTTTAATTTCTTGGGTTTTATGTTCTTTTGTCAAGTCAATATCCAAAACCCTTAAAGATAATATGGTAAAAATACAGGATAAAAACATACTTAAATAACAGTTTAAAAACAGTACAAAATATGTTTATAAAATGTTTCGAAAAAACAAGCAAAAAACATTTAGTACAAACATTTCTGTAACGATTTAAAATTATGTTATTTTTATATTTATAAAAAATGTTTTAGAAAAACATTTTTAAAACATTTTAAGAAACAGTTTTTACAGACGTTCTAAAAACATTTCTGGCACTCCACAAATTTATGTTTTTAAAACATTTCTTAAAAATGTTTTCAGTCCTTTTAAGAAAATGTTTTAATAACATTTTTATAATGTTTTTGTGTTAGCTGGGATATAGATCATTTGATACTTACTTTAAAATCTCAATTGTCTTTTTATATTTGTTTCATTTTTGAGCATTATGCGATCAAGTGTGTCGGTTTTTGTGTGAAAGCGCTTCACAAACCGTTAATTCTTTAAAGACATAGAACCTATCATTTTGGCAATTTTTAAAAAATAGTAAAATTCACACTATTTGAAGAATACATTGTAAAACCTTTAAAGAAACTGTTAAATTTTTAAAAAAACCTGCCAGAAAGTATTCTTTTCGATGGAAAACTGATGAAAAAAACGCAGTGTCAAAAAAGAGGACAACCTAATTATAGAATGTAAACACTTGCGGGTACTGGTAAACTGAGAAACAAAAAGTAACCAAACGAAACGGAGCTGCACAAAAACAATATCGGTAAAGAAGGAAACGTAAACAGTAAAATTAACAACCGAAATCTGTATCATGTGTATTAAGAAAGGAAACGAAATCAAGCGAAACTGGTAAAAAGGAAAATTGAATCGATTTTAGCCGACACCAGTCGTTTTTCTTAATTTACCGATTTCGTTTTCTCTTTGCCTCGTTTGGTTACATTTCGTTTCTCAGTTTAACAGTACCCAGTTTACCAAATGTAAATATTTATGATGGACAATACTTAATCAAAGCGAATAATTAAAACAAGATTGTTTTATAGAAAACTGCAAAACATTGAGTTTTTATGTTGGTAAAGGAAAGTTTTAGATAGTATATTTTTAATATATGTACTTTTTATTCAATGTAAAAAATTGCGAAATTGATAGGTTCTATGTCTTTAAAGTGTTAAGTCGGATATAATATCGATATACTAGATTCTTTTAAATCAGTTGATAGTTGCTTCTTAGCTAGCTGTCAGTAACAGCGAGTGTTCTCAAGAGAGTTCCTTTATGTCTCGTGTTTTTTGCCTTTTTATCTAAGGGTCTCTCTTGTTGAATTGATCTTTTATCCATTTGATTTTTACCGTGTGCTAATTTGTGCTTTGTTAAGGATTATCATTAGGAGGAAAGGTTGGGCAAAAGAAATTAGTTTTACCCCAGGAATCCTGGTAAAAGCTTCTGTTTGTCCCTATAATTTTTCTGTTAATTGTACTGTGTGCAGGAATGGGTCCGTCTGTGATAATTTTGTGATCAGAACTGAATCTTATATGAATTGTATTTCTAGTCTTGGGTCAATGGAACAATTCAACGATAAGCGAGGAGCGACCGCTGGTCGTGTTGAAGACTTCCGTTGTTGATTTTTATTTCCCATCTACGAAAGTAGAGGGGCATATAGTGTTCGGGTCCGTTCGTCCGTCCGTCTGTCCTTTCGTCCGTGCGTCCGTGCGTCCCAAATCCCCATATTTCCAAATTCCCACTTACTGACAAATGCCAAATCAATGATATTGGTATAGTAGGTGCACCTAGTGATGTTAAGCACAATGCATGCTTCGGATGCTGAATGCTACCTATATTTTCCGCATGGATGACCTCTTACAGAAAAATGGTTAAATTCCATTCCCACTTACTGACAAGTGCCACATCAACCATATTGGTATGGTAGGTGCACCTAGTAATGCTAAGCACAATGCATGTTTCGGATGCTGGATGTGACCTGTATTTTCTGCATGAATGATCACGGACAGAAAAAAATGTTAAAGTTCATTCCCATTTACTGACAAGTGCCACATCATCCATATTGGTATGGTAGGTGCACCTAGTGATGCTTAGCATAATGCATGTTTCGGATGGTGGCTGTGACCTATATTTTCCGCATGGATGGCTCTTAAAGAAGAGTGGTTAACGTCCATTCCCACTTACTGACATGTGCCACATCTACTATATTGTTATGGTAGGTGCACCTAGTGATGCTAAGCACAATGTATGCTTCGGATGTTGTCTGTGACCTATATTTTCCGCATGAATGACCACTTATAGAGAATGGTAAAAGTACATTCCTTTTTACTGACAAATGCCACATCAAATATATTGGTATGGTAGGTGCACTTAGTGATGCCGCACAATGCACGCTTCAGATGCTGGCATTGATCTATATTTTCCACATGAATGACCACTTATAAGAATGGTTAAGTTAACTATATACATTGTATATAAGTCCATTCCTTCTGACTGACAACTGTAATTTGAGGACACTTCTAATTCTAAACACTTCAATAAAAAAAAATTATTTTCAATTAATATTTATTAAAAACATACAAATGTACTTATACAGTTAAGTTTTGTGTACTAATTTGAGTGCATGTTAAGCTGACCCACTTGTGAACTGATCACTAGGCCAAGTCCTCAATTGGAAACGCTATTCCTTATCCTGCATGCAATATGAGGGCATCCGAGATAACTCATTGAATGAAATGGGTCTGAACCTGAAACTTTCTCTCCATGATACAACCCTTTGGTGACCTTTCACCGATTCACAATCGTGTCTGTTGGTGATTGTTTTTAGAGCTGGCCTCAGTGTATGAGGGCGGAGCATCATCAGTCCCTGTCATGGTTGCTGAACTTCCCGTGTACGTGGTAACGGTCTGTTTACTTGACATTTCAACTTCAAGATTAGGATTGAACATTTTTGTGTGTTTTTCACCATCTACGTTCACTATACATTTAAACACATCGAAATGTTTCGGTAAGATTTCGTTATTAAACAAGTAATTTGGAATGAAAGATCCAATAAAGATAGATATAAATGATAATAACATAGATAATGTTTTATACGGGAAAAGTTGTGAATTATCCGCCGCTATATACCAGGGATATTCGATCAGAGGCCTGAAATTCAGAAGCGCGTCTCCTCCTGCTACTCGAAAGAATAATCCAACGATAAAGCCCGTAAGAGACCCGTATGTGTTTGTATTTTCAAAGTACACTACGCATGTTAGTTGTGGAAATAACATTACATAAACGAAATCTGAACAGAGGAACCACAGCTCGTATATGGAACCCACAGTTATTGCAATAATTGTTGCAACAGCTCCAACTCCAAAGATTGCAATTCGCAATACCCATGTCATCTCTCGTTCTGATGCCTGGAATAAAAAAGTAAAGATTAGAAGTGACTACAGATAGAAATTTTAATTGAAAATAGTTTGATATGAGATAAGAGTCGTCCAAAGTTAAAAAAAAATAATTGCAGTTTTTAAAATTGTTTGATTCACAATTACACAAACAAATAAATTTTATTTTGCCTTTTATTTGCTACATTGTCAAATAAAGGGTTATGTGTATTTAAGCACGACCCAATATAATATAATATTATTAATATTGTAATGAAATGATAAAATAGCAAAGCAATAGAGCTGTAATTGCTGTTCTTTAGTAACCTCGAGTCACAGTGATGCCTTCAACGTGGAGCAAATACTCACATCACTGCAAGTTAAGGACGATCCCGAGCATCGGGTTTAACAGATTTTCTTCGCTAAAAGTGAACCCGTGTATTGTCCACAAGTGCTTGCAATCAACTAGCTACGAATAAATCTGGCCAAAAATTCCTAACAAATATCGACTTTTGTAATGTGTATTTCCAAATCTTCCTACAAGACAAATTACCAGGTTCCCGTTCATCTTAACTTGAAGTCCTTTTAATTTCGTTATCTGTTTGAGTCTCCGTTAAGATGTTCATGTCTTAACGTAATTTCTATAAATTAAGTTTTTGCACTATTTGGAGATAATAAAGTAAGAACGACTATTTTCTATTCTCATACAAACCTTTTGTCTAAATATTGCTCTGTAGATATTTCTGGCAAACATTCCACTCGCTGACAAGACAGAAGAATCAGCAGACGACATCACCGCAGCAGCAATGGCGCCAAGTCCCACAAACGACACCGCTGTCGGACAGAGGTATTGCAGAACTAATGGAAGAACGTAACGAGCTTCCTCGCTTGATAAGGAATTGTTTATAGACCTAGTGTATCCTGTACCATTCCAGTCTAAAAAAATACAAATTAGATATTAAAAGTATATGAATTATTTGCATAAGAATTTTTATCAGAGGTCAATTATTTGCAAGATGGCGAGCAGAGATCACAGGAATATATTAAAGGCTATAGGCCGTTTTTCATGGCCGATTCTAAATTGTCAATGAACTGCATGATGCTGCTTCTGTAGCGCATTTCTTCTACAAAAAATCATAGACTCTCTAGCAAAAAAAGCAATTCAGCAAATATGGTTACAGTATTCGACTTCTGTTAACTTATGTACATCGAAAAGATAAGTTCGTTGTGTATTCATAAGGAAATATCTGATAAATGGTGGATGGTTGGCAAAGAAATGAGAACGCATTATCTAATTACATACTTGTCTGGGCTGCTATGGCGCCGATTAATACTGGAGGTATAGTTAAGAATAAGCAGCCGAACCCTGCACAGTATGACAAGAGCTCAGCAATTCTTGTAGTTCTTGCTGACAAAACTCTTTGGAAATAGACCTAGAATATAAAATATTACATATGCTAACTGCTCACATTGAAGGCTCTTTATTGTTTATTGTAAGTTTTTTGGTTTGTTAGTTTGTTTGTTTGTTTTTTTTTTTCATTTGTTTTTTGTTGTTGTTGTTTTTTTTTTTTTTTTTGGGGGGGGGGGTCTTAAAGATTTTAAACGATTCTGTTTTCTTGGCTTGAACAATGTTCTTTTCCTTAATTTTATAATCTAAAATAGGTCGGAAGAGGAGACCATAATCAAATCGTATTTAGGCCTATCAAGTTTTCATATGATGTCAGTTTTTATTCCACATGTATGCAGCCGAGTGCTTTGTTTTAGATATTGTCGTGTTTGTGAACATTTCATTCTTAACTTTGGTTTTGTTGAATAGATGTGGCACGTTTTGGTGGACTCTATTGCTCTGATTTTTTGGGCGAAAAGTCACCAGAGTTAACTTGTCCGTACTACATGTACTACAATTAAATTACCTGCCAGCCTATTCCTCCAAAGATTAGTAAGAGAAAGGAATCGATATATTGTCCACTGTATGCTGGGTCCAGTTCTTTTATCCAGACATCCTGATAGTCAACTGATATGTCTGTTACGTTTTCATTGGTCAGTGCAAATGGGATCGATAACCACTGAAAAGATATGTTACAAACATGGTAAATCATTCATTTTAAGTACATAAACTTTAAAAGAATGATAAAATTGTACCAGTATTCATGTAGCTTTTACTTTATTTGACAAAAATGGGAAAATCGAAAATGTATCCAACTTGCCGTCATTATTTTATAAGATAATGACAGGATAGGCTTTTTTGACCTGCTTGAATTGGGTTTTTTTATTTTTCATCCGAAAAGTTATAACAACTATGAAATTGGTACAACATTATTGTCTGTAGCACATTCTTACATTTTTTAAAGGAATTCGCCTACTTCATTTTGGTATATTAACTTACCAGACCAACAAAAATGCAAAGCAGTTGCACTACATCTGTATACGCCACAGAATATAGTCCACCAAACAAGGTGTAAAACACAGCAATACATGCTGAAATTATCACGGCGACATCATAGGGAATATCTATAATCACTACCAGAGTGGTCCCTGAAAAAAAAATCATGCAACGATATCAAAAACATTGACGGAGTGCAGTAAAATAAGAAGCATTATAGTCTTTTTTTGTGATTAGCGACTACTAGTCTTGTACTGAAGCTAGATTGTTGAATTCTTTTATTTTGGATACACAAATTCCACAACGTCAATCGTGTATGAATATAAAAAGCAGCAGCTACAAATTATCGTTGTTTTCAATTGTGACAAGCACAAATGGCTGGCTATTAATGACATTAATATGTAAGTAGAAAAAAATCTGTCAAAGTCAAATGGGGCCGGATTTCGTGAATTAAACAGGAAGTGGGTGAGCGACAGACATGAAATCAAATTCCACGTTATGGAAATCCATGTTGATGCTGTATACTAGATATAAGGTGAGAGTGAAAAGAAGTTGGTGCGAAAACGGTAGCGAAAATATTTCCCTTGCCCGCCCGACATTCATCATTTTATAAACCGGATTTTTCATTTTGTGAAATCGGGCCACAAAACCTGTTGATTTTGCATGTTTACTTTTAATAAAAAAAACTTTGCAATAAACTACAAATCAGGTTTAAATGAAATAATACCTAGTGCTCCAAGAATAGCTGCCGACCAGAAGAGTTCTCCCATCAGAGCTGGTAGGTACAAGAGGCCTCCCATTCTGTCTCCATACTTCTGTTGGAAAGGGTCAAGCATGGTTACGTATCCTTGGGACCTCATCCGTCGGGCAAAGAAATAGCCACCTAAACATAAATATTTAGCTTTGGTAAGTTTACAGTATAGATATAAATATTACTCTTTGATGAAAAATATTATTACTGAATGAAAATTAAACTACTTTGCGTTCAATTTTAACTGTTTTTTTTTCAGTCGTTTCGCTGCCTATTCGAAGTTTTCTTTTCCGATTGGTATATGTATTGGGAAATTGTTAAGTGTTATATATGAGACAATTTCAATATGATTTTCTCGGGTTATATATAGAAGTCATTGAATTTATAGTATGTTGGACCTGTGTCTAGTCCTTAAACATGTTAAACTTTACAGAAGTAAATGTCAATTTCCATTTCAAAATGTTTAACTGTCATTTGTAAAATAAAGCTGTTGTTTCAAGGATCCATTATGTTTACCCTCTAGAGATCTAATACTTCTGATTTATCATAGTAAAGTGACTTCACATTTATAGTTCTAATAATATGCATATGATACCAAACTGAAGTCTAAAAACAGAAACCTATTTTTATACTTTTTTACCGGATCATATTGAATTCATTTATAGCTCCTCCAAATCAACTTGAAACCCTCTCTGGTAGGTTTAGTTCTGTATGTTTGTTTGTTTGTTTCTATTTGTTTATACTTGTTTTGAATAACCTAGCTATTAAACGATGTTTATTTCACAACTCGTTACCTTCAAATTTAAGGAGAAATGGTGTCCAAAACAAATAATAACTCACCAATCCACAAGCTTGCAGCATAACCGAATGGAGCTTGGCACCAAACAAAGCCCCACGAGTAGACCGCTTCTGCTGTCCCATTTATGAAACCTCCACCTACCCATGTGGCTGAAAAGAAATACAAATAAATAGGTGTATTATGCATGTATGAATTGTCTCTCATTATTCGACATAAATCATCAAGTGATTTGTGATAGGCACTGTTTCAGACATCAAATGAAAACGAAGGTCAACGCTTTGGATTTTCTGGGAGAGACTTGTCAGCAGAGAAGAACTGCGCCTGAAGTATCGACTTTAAAATACCCATTAATTGATTGATTATTTGATTAATTGATTGATTGATATGAGAGGTTGAACTATTTGTCGAATTCAGGACTGTGATAAAACTGGGAAAGAAAGAAAAGTTTAAGCATTTTACAAATTAATAAGTAACACCTTTAACCTACAACAATTTTACAATTTTAAATGTTAAAAAGCAGTTTGACTTTTAAAAACAACGTCTAATGTAAAATTTTCTGGTATGCATACATAAAACTTTCATTAAAAAGATTTTATATATCTTATAGGCTTCAGTTAACATTTTAATGTATATTTAAGTGAGTTTAACTGTTAAGTTTGATTTAAGTAGATCTATCAGGAATAATTTTTACACATTTAAGCAAAAGGTGTGTCTACAGGTTTATTTTGGATGTGATATCATATTAAGAAGATTTAAGACACTGTATAACGTAAACAATCACACATCTTATTTTAACACACGAGTCTTGTAAGACAGAAAATAATAAAATGAACATTAATTATGATAATGCAAAAGGGAAAACATAGATATATTTTGTGTTGGTATACAAAAAGAAAGTAATTCCATGTATTTGTAATTTTCAAAAGTAACCGAACCTTAAATTTTGCTACCAAAAAAAAAAAATTAGTATTTTGTCATGATTTTTAATTTTTTTTTTTTTTTGCATGTTTAAAAGAAGAAAAGCGGTTTTTGACTTGCTTTCGAATCTGAACAAAAAGAAAATAGTTTTCTATTCACAGGGAAAGTAAGACCATTGTTATCTGACTTACCGGTCATTGTGAAGACCCCAACAACAGGTCCAATATCTCTGCCAGCCAACATAAGGTCCTCATTGTTTGAGTCTTTCTTTCTCCTAGCAGCCCAAAGTCCAATGCCCAGAATAAGAATGTAGAATACAATCACTGCAATGAGCCCCGGTACATTAACAGCCATGTTGCACCGTTATAAAGTTGTTTGTGTACCTAATTTAATCCCGGTTCATCCTTTCCCACCCACAATACGTCGCCATGCTTGATGGACCAAATTAAATGGTGTTATGGAGCCTAAAGCTATGAAAATGTGTAACTTCTGGTTGGCCTACCTGTCTACCGTGACAAAACAAATTTGAAACGCACATGAGATTTGTAGATTTATTAGGCCTATTGAAAATCCTTGATATGTACATGTGTGTATGAATAACAATGAAGCTAGGTTATAACTTGTCCATGTTGTTAAAATTGGGGCTATGTACAAAAATCCTTGAAACTTATTAATATTGTCATTTCAATAAGTCCTAAAGTTATATCATTATCAATTGATAGAACTATTATGTATAAAGTTACATCAGGCCAATAAATTGTAAGATTTCCATAACTTGATCAGAGTGAATCAAACGAAAAACAATCTAAATCATCCGAAGTGTTTCTAAGGTTCGATTTCTATTCATATTGAAATATTTCAAATTAATCCTATAAATCTAGCTACAATCAGTTAGTTGATGATGGTCGTAATGAGGCAAAAGATCTGTTCGTGAATATTTTTTATCGTTAATTATGTTTGCAGTGTCGATATTTTCTATGAGCTATATCCAAGAACACCCGACAATGACCCTATGGGATTTTTGTAAACCTTAATGGGCTGAAGGTTCAAGCAAGCAACATGCAGCTATATTTTCTATCTGCAATACGAAAGGTTTTGATAACAGCATTGACTAAATTATTTTTGTCTTTCAAACTATCACCACCTTCACTCGGCTAACAGAGAACTTAGTCAGTTGGTTTTATTTAACATTGAGGCTATATGGGGAACGGGTCTGTTGGAGAGTCGGCTGAAGTCTGTTGGTCAAGTACTATCGAAAAAAAAACATAGCAAGGTCAATATATTTTACCAAATATTTCTTTTTTTACTTTCTTTGATAAAAAAATCAATTTATGTTGAGCAAAACAATATTGAATACTGAACGTATAGCCGACTCTCCAACAGACCCATTTTCCATATAGCCTCCATGTTAAATAAAACCAACAGACCGAGTTCTCAGTTAGCCGAGTGAAGGAGGTGACTCAGTATACACATTAAATAAATAAAATATAAATAAAACAAAGCTTACAATGTAATTACATGAAACTGCGGGACGCATTTAGATTCGCATGATTTCTGTGAATTTTATGAAAAGGCTTAAAGCTAATTGCAGAAACAACCATTTGATAAAAGACAAACGTAAAAGGCAAACAAGGGCGAGGATAAGCTTAAATCGACTGATCGAGATTCGAAGACGAAAATGCATGGGTTCCAGGTCAACTTTTACCTGTGAACCTGATGATTCATGTCCACGAAAATCATTTATTTTTTTTTCGATTGCTGAAAGGAGGGCACCATTAATATTGGTTTCAACCCTTCTTACTCCCTATCTGAAACATCTACTGAAAAAAAAAAAAAAAACACGACTGATATGTAGTAATGTACAAACTTTAAGGAGTGCGTTTTTGAAAGGCTGAAATCGGCCCCCGTATTTGCACAAATTGTAAACTTTGTACTATCTCAACGAATTTGATGTAAACAGTCGTTAGATAACCGAACTTTACACATTTACATGTAATTTATTTTACATGCTGACAACATTATGCATGATATTATGACGTCATAAATATGCTGAAAACTCCGAAATTATAAATATTTGCTTCATTTTTAGGGTTTACAAGAAATTTTTTCTTGAAATTAGTATCTACGGGGCTCATTCGTCGACAATATCTATTGTTAGCCCATCTAATTTGTCTTTAAAAAATAAGCATTTCTTAACAATTTTTTTTTGTCTATGCATGCGCTCTATGGTAATTTAAGTGATTTCTAATAAAAAATGCTCTTAAGTTGCCAAAATCTATAAATTTCATCTAATCATGTCGTTTTCTCGGCAAGTGTTCTCCAAAGCTGCTGGATATTTTAAACCAAGTTTTTGCTATTTCTAAAATTACAGTATTTTCAAATCATATCAGTTTGCAGTAATTTCAGAAAGTTTACTCCGAGTTGAAATTTTGGGCCGATTTTTGTTCTAACCGAATCTACTCCTTTGAGGGATATTTCCGATATTCGTTCAAAATATTACAACTAATGAAAACTGATGGCGGTGACATATACTGTCATATTTTACTGTTCATAAAAAAAAAATGGTATCAAATCATGCATGGGGAGCAGTTACTGAGATTAGTTTTATCTGAGAAAATAATAAATAACATATTTTTACAGAAAAAAAAAAAACTTTTTTTATTCTTTTTTTTATCCACCCCCCACCCACCCCCCGATAAAAGAAAAGAGAGCAATTGAACTTCTTCATAGAACTTAAATTATTATCTAAACCTTTCATATCAAATTTAACATGAAGTTTTTCATTTTTTGATTAAAAGTTATCCAGTGCGCAATTTAGAATTGGAGATACAAAAAATACCCCATATTTCAGAATTATACAATAGGATGGGCTTTAAAGTATTATTAAAAATAGGTAAACAGTATTTAAATGTGTTTTAGTTTTCATGAACTATATGGTTTGATAATTTCATGTAAAAACCTATCCGGAAAACAATCAATATCAAACCGAAGTGGACCTAAGATTTAGCATTCAACAACTGGATCCCGAAAATTAAAAATTCCTTCGTACCAGGTGAAGCGAGTCTCGACGAGAAACAAGAACATTCTAGAGGAATTTTTAATAATAAGACCACAAACAACAAAAGTCAAAGGTATAGGGTGAATTTTTATTGTTTTTAAGTCGAATTATAACCATTGTAATGTCTTGAAACCTATGTCTGAACGATGATAACACTATAAAGCAGAAATCACATGGTTACCATGTGGTAATTCGTTGTTTACCTCCCCCTTTTACGGTTTCTTGTTCACTGTTATCTGAGCTTTGTAGACCACATCATATTTTTTCCATAAACATGCATTGTATTGCTTAAACATTAATATGGTAAAACAGGGCTAGTCTTAGGCATCATTATCAGATTATGCTACACAATTGCACAAATATTGAGTCTTAGTCATGTTAGTCATCAATAAAAGGCCCTGTCAGGGAAAAACATGTAAATTCTTATTTTGAAAATAATTGAAGGTAAATTTAGAAGATTAAATGTGTGTGTTACATACTCCATCATTCAATTAAGTTTATATGTAAATAAAAAATGACAAACTACCTTGCCTTAAGGTTCATCTGTACCTTTCGTTAAAAATAGCGATATTTTCTACCCATTTTGTAGTATATGCAGAACGAAAACTACAAATAAAATAATAAAATAAAGCATAGCTGGACCTAGATATGGTAATTTCTGATTCAATTTCTATCAATTTTTCATTTCAAGTTCCTTAAAAATAAAGATCTCTTTTTTTTCCTGTTTAGATAATTGAAAAAGGACAAACTATCCCTATTGTGCCTCTTACATGAAACGAAGTGAACACTTTTAGTTAAATCCCTTATTGAAAGTTGCATGAAATTTGAGGCCACAAGAAAGGGTGAAAGTGATATTTGCCTTAAATCGGGTGTTTTTAAAAGCGGAAAAAAAGGGATCTCTAAAATAAAGGATTTTTTCGGGAAGAATTCATAGAGAAAAGGTAAGAATTTCTAATATCTAGGTCCAGCTACACTTAATATTTCAATTTTATGTGCAGTTTTGGCTGTGTATATACTGAAAATAGATTGAAAATAACGCCATGTTTTAAAGAAAGGTACAGATGAACCTTAAAAATCTAAATTTATAGCAGTAATATGGAAGCAAGGAATTATATAGAAGGAATTGAATCTCGTGAAATCTCACCTTTTCTCGCAAGGCAAGACTTGGGGTAAATTGAAGAGGAATACATCAATATATCACATTTATTTTTTATCAAAGTTAACAAATGGTTGTAAATAATTCAAAAAATAACTTTAAAATTCATTTTTATATAAAATTGTACACAAAGATAAAATTTAAATATATTTTTATCAAAAATAACACAAATATGTGTTGCATTATTGGTAATCTCATCAAAATCTCGCCTTGCAACATGTTTGTTTACATTGTGTGTAAACTGTCATGAAATTCTTTTCCTTCTTTATAATTCCTTGATGGAGGTAATATGATTTTTCTCTCTATCATCAAATATTGTTTTCGGGGCTGCATCTTGGTGCGATTCTATATTTTCTTATTTACCAACTGTGGTGAATGGGTGTACAGTGTTCTCCCCAGGCCCATATAGCATCTCGGGACCGAGACGCTATCAGATTTTACCGAGATGCTATCAGTCTGTACCGAGACGCTATAAAATTGCTTAAAATTTGTACAATGAAGCCATTCAGAACCATTTGGTAATGACACCTTTACAACCCCAAGCCAATTATCAAATAAATGATTGGTCTGTTGTCAATTAATTGAAAGATATCGATTTTTACATAATTAGGCTTGATTACAGGTGATTTGCCGACAGTAGGCACCTGTAGCCCAGTGTTTTATTTTGGTTCGACAACCAATCAGAATTGATCAAAATAAAAACAAACACAAGCCATGTGTTTGATACACGTGGGTTTTTGAACTTACCTGAAAAAGAAATGAAAACCAAAACTAAAAGACTGATCAAGATAAAAGAATGATTTTTTACCTTAAAGAATGAATATTTGAATCCTTTTACATCCTTATTTACGATTATATAGTCCAAAACATTGATTTCACACATTTGATTTTGGCAGTAAATTACATAAACAAAGAAAGACAACTTTTGGGCAAAAGGGAGATAACTTAAAGGCAGTGGCTACTGTGTACAAATTACATGTACCATATATTTTTTTATATGGTACAAGTCAGCAAAACTATTTATTCAAAGAAGATTAGGAATGAAATATATTCATGATATCAATATAAGTTTTATTATTACTATTTCAGGTAACTTTCTGTCCCTTTCTCTCCCATTTTAATTTAGGTTGTGAGTCATCACATACATCATAATTTTTATAACTAGACTAATATCTTTTCCCAAGAAAGAGAATTAAACAATATATATAGTCATATTTTACAATGTCTTGACTGTTATTTTCCAGTCAATCATACAACCCCCCCTCCTATATAATTTTAAAAAGTATTTCTCAATCATGTTTTATATTAAAAAGGGGGGGATACATTTAAAATTAAACTATAAATAAAACATGAGCCAGATGTCGATTGACGCGATTCGTTTTCCTTCAGCTGAATCTTGTTTACGCAAAATGTGATGCTATCCAAAATTTCTGGGGAGAACACTGGTGTAGAGATGCATCAAGACCCAGTTTGTATTGTTTGCATTATATCTCATTCTTATGTCATTATGTATGTGTTATAACCATTTATTGTAAATGTGTTAAACAAATAAATATTAGTATTAGTATTAGTATTAGTGTCCTATCTTGGCCGTATCAATTTTTTTTATCTCAGTCTATGCTTGTTTGAATCAGTTCCACAATTTTTTCTTTGTCTATAATTGTTATAGTATAGTTTTTTTTATAATTTTTGTTTGTTTTTTTCCAACTAGATGGCACTTAATCCCATTCAGATCTTCAGCCAAGGAGCTGAAGAAGAAAAGGCTGAAACAGCTCGTATGGTAAGATGCTCATTAACAATTTTTACAGAAAGAAACAAAATGTTGAATAATAGACAATTCATGCAAATTTTCTGGAACATTGCAATGATTGAACATTTTTAAACAAGTTTCCAGATGACATGTATCATCACTTATGGGACATTTTTAACATCTTTGAGCTGATAAATGCTATGGATAATTATTTATTTGATTGATTTAATGTTTATCTGGAAAGACTTATAATTACATGTTATGTATTTCTAAAAAAAAATATTTAAACTGACACATATAAAAAGTTTTTTTGGGGAGGTATTTTTTTAACCTTGGGATTATAATAAAGTATGATATTATTTTCATTTGTACTGTTTTAGCTTGATATATCAAATTCAAGTGTCTCTTAATTTAAGTTAGCTGCATGTTGTTCATGTTGTTTTATTCAACATTAGAAATGAAAAAAAACATACATGTAATGTACATGATGTACAAGTCTTTTATTTCATGTATTTACCAGGTGTTTACTATTAATCATTTTCTTCTTTTTCAGTCCTCATTTGTAGGGGCCATTGCCATTGGAGATTTAGTTAAAAGCACACTTGGACCAAAAGGAATGGTATGAAAATAATAACATCAATCTTATCTATTTACTGAGTTGCTATCATGGATATTATTCAATGGAAAAAAAAACCTGAAACAATGGGATGTGGAATAACTTTGTAGGGTGACTGTACATAATGTAACAAGCTGTTTAAGTGAAATAACTTTAAAACATCAACACTACCAAAACTGGACAACTAATAAATAACTGTCCCATGAAGGTCAAAGACAAATCTATACATCATGTACATGTATGACAAAATTAAAATAGATATTAGCATTAATGGCTAAATGTGTTCAACCAAACCAAGGCAAATGTCAGATTAAATTGGATTCTGTCATTATCATCTAGACAAAAAAAATTTAGTTGAGTTTACAGAGAAAAAACTCCAAAATGTCATTCAACTGGAAGATCAAAATTCTATTCACCAAATGTTGAATTAGGGGGAAAACAATTCACCGTATGTACAGAAATCATGGTATTTAGATCTACAATTCAATTCTCAATACAGTTGGGCTGCTCACGATACAAATGATAATGTCTTCTTATTAAACTTCATCCAAAATCATACAGCTCTGCTTTAAATATCTCATTGTAACTCTTTATTTTATGACGGCCAATGTATTTTGCTAAAATATTTCAATAAATAAAAATGGAGGTTTTAAGTTATAGCACGTCCAGGGAATGCAACTGTCAACAATATTTGCCGAGCATGTGCAAATGAATTAAAATCTGGAAAAAATATTACATGTATTACAGATTTCCTGAATTTACAGTCAAAGAAAATTTTGGTTCAATGAAGTTTTTGTATCATGATACATAGAATACTGAAATGCAAGTAGAATATCGCAATACATATTGTTTGTTAGAAAAAATTATCCATCATTTGTTAGAAAAATGTATCATTACACCCCATTGTTGAGTAAATAATTGTGACACAACCTAAATTAACCGAATATGATGTGACAATCACAAATTTTGGAATTTTTATTTTTTCACAGGACAAAATACTACAGAGTGGTGAGGGAAGTATACAAGTCACCAATGATGGTGCTACCATATTGAAATCCATAGGAGTTGATCTTCCTGCTGCTAAAGTTCTTGTTGGTAAGTATAAAATGTAGTTTGCTTCATGGCATGAAAATAAGACATTTAAGATGTAGCACATTATTGATTTGTTGCTTGTAATGTATTTAGTATTTTGCATTACTTTCATGACTTTCATGCATGATGATTATAGTCTCTGATGATTGATTGTCAAACAAGTAGAAATAAGAACATTACCAAACTGCTTTTCAATTAAGTTTGAAAAGATAAAAACAACACCATCTAAACACATTTAAGTAAAAGGCAAACATCTCATAACATATTAAGAAAGAAATTTGAGGTTTTTTTTCTGCATTAAGCATGTTAAGGGAAAAAAAAGCAAGTAAAGGAAAGGTTACATGTGTAACTGCCTATATTGTGAGAAAGACAAAAAAACTTGAATGTTTGAACATTGTGTGTTTTAGATATCTCCAGGGTCCAGGATGATGAAGTAGGGGATGGGACAACATCAGTTGTTGTTTTTGCTTGTGAACTCCTAAAGGTAACAGATTATAATTTGGGTCTTTTCTGTGAAGTCTTGTCTGATCATTTAAATTTTTTTCTTCAAGATGATAATTGAATTTTGGTCGGATTTCACAGAGAGAAAAATCCAGGTTTTAAAATGATGAATGTCAGCAACTACTTATCACATCCACTTGATATTTGGTATACAGCTTCAGGGTGGGGTCCCATAATGTTGGATTTGATTTCATGTCTGTCACTCATCTACTTCCTGTTTACAGACTTTGTCGATTTTTTACATTAATGGTCAAAAGAAAAAAAATTTGGTAACAGTTTTCTCAGCAACTACTAATCACAGCCATTTGATATTTGGTATACAGCATCAGGGTGGGTCCCAAAATGTGGGATTCGATTTCAGGTCTGTCACTCATCTACTTCCTGTTTAACGAAATCCGGCCATTTCTGTCTTTGACCCATTTTTTTTTATTTGACATTTGTATATTTGGAAAGAAATTAATATTTCTAAATATCATATCTGTTCCTGATATTAAACTATTTTATGCAAATGTAAAATAAAAATTCATACTGTATTTGCTGTAGATAAAAAGTTTGTACTGAAATAACTTTGGTAGATGAATATAAAAACATACTCTTTATGTTTTAGGAAGCAGAGCAATTGATAGCACAGAAAATCCACCCACAGACCATCATAGGTGGCTGGAGAAAAGCTACTGATGAAGCTAGGAAGGCACTTACAGAGTTTGCTAGGGATCATGGGTAATTTTATTTGACTGCTTCTTGTCACCTATTATAGTTAGGGCTATTCCAGAATTAAACATGTGTGTGGGGGTTGGGAGGAACTTCTAATAAACATATGGTGGGTGTTATAGAAATATTTTTTGAAGAAACAATGATAAAAATTATTATTTTTTATGGGTGGTGGGGTAAATGAGAAACAGCCTTTCGACTCCCCCCCCAAACACACATTCAATTCTGGAACAGCCCTTAATTGTTTTGATGTAAGGTGGACAGATTATGTAATGTAGTCACAGTAGATGATTTAACTGTCATTAACATACTATACATAAGTTCTCAAAAGTGTAATCAAAATTACCAGATGGTCATCTACATGTATACAACAGACCTACATATTGGCAGTACTTTAAGTATTGTTAGTATTAAATAAAAAAAACATTGGATCTTCATTTAGATTTTGTACACTTATTTATCAAAGCAAGGACAACTGATTACAACAAAAAATATGCAACTACATCTAATATTTGTGTAGGAGTCGCTCTAGTTTTTGATTAACATTCAATTACCTTCTGTTTGTATTTTATAGAAAAGATGAAAAGAAATTTAAGACAGATTTATTGAACATAGCCAGAACAACACTTAGTTCAAAGATCCTTACACAGTATAAAGACCATTTCTCAAACCTCTGTGTAGATGCTGTTATGAGACTCAAGGTATGAATACTTTTGCTGTCTAGCCAACTTGCTACAAGATAAGGTGAAAACCCCTCTTGTGATTTCCTATCAGTCTGTCCCCTAGAAAATAAGCGAAGAAAGACACCTAGCAGATTAGAAATAAAGGCACAGCTATTTGATACAATAAAATGGAGATTAAGTTTGATATCCAGCACTATCCAAACTTTTTAAGTAAGGCCATCTGAAACATGATTTAGTATCATATCAATTCAAATTCTTCATGGGGGCCTAAGTGGCCGAGTGGTTTAAGTGTTGGTTTAGATACCACAATATTTATCTCTAGCCAATCACCTCTTGATTCCTGCTTGTAATTTACAATGTTATGTTAAATTACCTAATGTTATTAGGTTTGTTAGTTACCTTCTCAAGGTAGGTGGTTTCCTCCAGGTACTACGGTTTCCTCCACCATTAAAACTGACCGGCCAGGTGCGTCGAAAAGGGGGAAAACACTACGCACACACAAATTATTCACATTTCCCTTGAGTTTGAGGGTATGGGTTTATCGAAATCAATTTTTCCTTCTGTCCTTTATCTCAATAGTGCATTTCCTCTTAAATAGCTTGATAGATCTTGATTAAACTTTATATGAAAAGAAGTCTATTGTGCCCATTGTTTAGAGATGTGCACTAAGGAATTGTTCAGGGGAGATAATTAAACTTTTCTTTTCCATTATAAAGTTCAATATGAAGAGGTAGTAAGTATGCTTTTGTGAGCTTTTTCAGAGTATTTTATTCATACAGTTTATAGCTCTCTTTGATAATGGGCAGAAGTTTATTTTTACATTTTACCAAAATTATTGTTTGAATGTTTGACCAAAAGCTTGGAATGACGAAAGAACTTTCATATTTTTAACTCAATTTATTTAAATTACATCTCAGCTAGATTTTGTGCTAATAAGATTAATGATCATCATGGAGGTCTGCTAAGCAAGAAATCTAATATATATAATTCAAATCTTAACAAAATTTTTAGAAATATACTAATTAATACCATTATTTGATACAGGGAAAGAAATGCAGTACAAATCTATATTCTCCACGATATAAATAAGGGCTATTCCAGAATAAATTGTAGGGGGGGGGGGGGGGGGTCAGAAGGCACTATAATTAAAATTGTATGGGTGGTGATATTTTTAGGTATTTCTAGAATGCAAATAAAATAAAAGTGCCTTCCGACCCACCCATACATTTATTTCTGGAATAGCCCTAAAAGGTTTTTAGCTCACCTGACCCGAAGGGTCATGTGAGCTATTGTCATCGTTAAGCGTCCGTCCGTCCGTTAACTTTTCTTCAAAGATCTTCTTCTCTGAAACCACTGACAGGATTGCATTGATACTTGGTATACATGATCTTTAGGATGTCCTCTACCAAGTTTGTGAATTATATACATGTCGACCAAGAAACATGGCCGCTGTTGCTAAAAATAGAACAGGGGGGTCAGACCATTGTTTTTGGCTCATAACTCAAAAAGTATAAGAGATAGAGAAAATCCGAAGCAACCCTCTACGTTCAGCATCAAAAGCTCTACAAATCTCTCCATTGAGTCGAAGTTGTGAAACGACTCCTTATAGGAGTTATTGCCCTTTAATCATTAAAATTGACTATTTTTGCAGTTTTTGGACTATATCTTGAAAACCGTTAGTGCTAGAGGAAAAGTTAGCATTGCAGTATTGTTAAGCTCATTGAGATCTACAAATATGATTTCAGGGTCTAAATTGTCAGATCAGCCGTTTAAGAGTTATTCCCCTTTAACTGTTTTTTCCATTAATTTACACTGATTTTCAAAAATCTTCTTCTCTAAAACCACTGAAGGTATTGCAGTGATACTTGGTATACATGATCTTTAGGATGTCCTCTACCAAGTTTGTGAATTATATACATGTCGACCAACAAACATGGCCGCCGTTGTTAAAAATAGAACAGGGGGGTCAGACCATTGTTTTTGGCTCGTAACTCAAAAAGTATAAGAGATAGAGAAAATTGGAAGCAACCTTTCATGTTCAGCATCAAAAGATCTATTATATGAAATTTATTCAAACTTTGGCATAAGAGATCAGGTGAGTGATTCAGGCTCCTGGGAGCCTCTAGTTTTCTAATGAAATAATTTTCAAAGAACTATTGTATAAGTGTTTAACACTATTGTTTTAAACAAAATGAATGTATTATTTCCAGGGAAGTGGAAATTTAGATGCTATACAGTTAATTAAGATTCCTGGTGGTGGTCTTCAAGACTCCTACTTAGATGAAGGTAAAATATTGTTAAAACATAAAAAGTTATTTATATAAATGATGGAAACTGTTGTGAATAAATACAGATTTCACAGTAATGAACAATATGAAAAAGATTTTTATGACATCAGTATATATGTACTATTGACTCAACTTAATTTCTGAAGCAATATAAGACTTTGAAAGAAGATTTATTTTTTTGTTCATTTGATACTGATAATGATAAAGTTATCAATACTTCAAATTTCAAGGTTTTTCATATGCATGTATGTGTAATTTTTGTTTCAACAAAAATTTCATAACAGGTTGATTTTAAGATTATGACATGCGAATGAAGTTAAGTGTTTTACTACATATGTTTAAAAATAATTATATATTTATGAGCCAACTTTATACAAGTTGAAATGATGGGTTATCTTAAATATTTCCTGCTAAGGAAAATGTCTTTGAAATGCTTTAAATAATGAATTCCCTAGACCGAGACATAAAAGTTTGTAACTGTCTATACATTTTTCTGTCTATCTGCACACCAAGCTTTATAACCATTTACAAACTTGTATTTATATGTTCTGACATGAATAAACCAATTCTATATTTTCAGGATTTTTATTGGAAAAGAAAATTGGTGTAGGACAGCCTAAAAGACTAGAAAATTGTAAAATATTAGTAGCTAATACACCAATGGACACAGATAAAATTAAGGTAAAATCATCATGTACAAGGTTCAACCTACTAACAAGAACAAAAATATTGCATAACACCAGTCTCTTTATTTTGAACAAAACAAAGAAACCAATATTGTTTTATAGATATTTTCATCAAATTTGGTAGTCTACAAGAAGCATAACAGTACAGATAGGGTATTCAAATGTCAAAAATCTGGAAAGGTGATGATAGATAAAATCAGTTGATACAATAAAAACCCATGAAGAAACAGATCACATAAACTCTCTCACAATAAACTGCATCAAGCAAGTAAGAGTGAACTCATGGTCTGGTAGGGTAAGCTGTTCCTGCTTGTTTCAACGCACCTCTCTCGTTGCCAAAGATTCATTCAGAAATTGTAAAATCCAGTAAGAAGAACAAACAAAAACTCTTTGACAAACTCATCTGCATTTATTTAAGAGATAGAAGCACTCTATTCGTCTATGAGTGCATGATGTTTCCAATGTTGCCAGATAAAAAATGTTCTCAAATAGTCATGTATTTTTTAAACTTTTAAACAATGCCCTGATAATGTTATTCTTTTATTTCCATATTTTTGCTCATGATTTACCAATTTGTCTTGATAGGTTTTTGGTTCAAAAGTAAAAGTAGATGCTATATCAAAAGTAGCTGAGTTAGAATTGGCAGAGAAAGAGAAAATGAAAGATAAAGTCAACAAGATCTGCAAAGTAGGGTGTAATGTATTTATTAACAGGTCAGTAAAACTTATGACATCAGATATTGAAAGAGAATTGTAAAAAAATATTGAAATATGCAGGGGGGAATGGGGGGGGGGGGAAGAAAAATGCCTATAAAATTGTATTACTTTTATGGCTAGCTTGTTTATAAATCAAAAGTGTTATCGTTAAAATACAACCACGATCCAGGCAATTACTTTTGCAAAATCTTACATAGCTTTGGTCTATTCTACCCTTATCAAAGGCGCTCTAGTCAAAAGATTGTAACATTCCAAACACCATAGAAGTATGAAAAGCATAGGGTATATAGAACCCTAAAAAAGAAAATAATGCTGTCTGTTTTAAGAATGTAAAACTTTATTCAAGATAGTTTATCAAGCCAGGTTAAACAAATAACAGACAAAAAAGGTTGTAATCATTATTTTGAATTTTTTTTTTCAATGTATGGAAGATGAATTGACAAATATTTTTGTTCTTTTCAGACAATTAATCTACAACTATCCAGAACAACTTTTCTTAGATAATGGGGTGATGTCAATTGAACATGCTGACTTTGAGGGTGTAGAAAGATTAGCTCTTGTAACAGGTGGGTTTTATGTTAGGCCTATCAATCTCTTATTACAACTTTTGACAGCTTCCATGACCTAAAAAGATTAAAATTAGTTATTTTGAGGACTTTTTACCAATCTTTATTGGCCGGATTTCACGGAGTGAAAAATCCGGGTTATAAAATGGTGAATGTCGGGCGGGCGGCGGGCGGCGGGCGGGCGGCGGGCGGGCGGGGAAGAAATTTTCGTAACAGTTTTCTCAGCAACTACTTATCACAGCCACTTGATATTTGGTATACAGCATCAGTGTGGGGTCCCATAACGTGGGATGCGATTTCATGTCTGTCACTCACCTACTTCCTGTTTACCGACTTAGTTAATTTTTGACAATAATGTCCAATAGTAGAAAATTTTCGTAACAGTTTTCTCAGCAACTATAAATCACAGCCACTTGATATTTGGTATACATCATCAGGGTGGGGTCCCATAAAGTGGGATGCGATTTCATGTCTATCGCTCACCTACTTCCTGTTTTCCGACTTAGTTAATTTTTGACAATAATGTCCAATAGTAGAAAATTTTCGTAACAGTTTTCTTAGCAACTACTAATCACAGCCTCTTGATATTTGGTATGCAGCATCAACATGGGCTCCCATAACGTGGGATGTGATTTCAGGTCTGTCGCTCACCTACTTCTTGTTAAACGAAATCCGGCCATTTCTGTCTTTGACCCATTTTTGATCTTTTATTCTGTTTCCAAAAAGACAAAGCCTTATTTCTCATCAGTTGAGACCCTTACTCCAAGCACCATAAAGTTTAGAATTTGAATGAAAAGTATGAAAAATCACTCAAAAGTCATAAAATTCGCCAGTTGAATCGACAATACTGAATAGGGAAAATTGTTTGATTTTATGTTTCGAAAATTAACAGAGTTGGGCATATCTTTTGCAGGTGGTGAAATTTGTTCTACATTCGATGCACCAGAACTGATTAAACTAGGTCACTGTGATCTTATTGAAGAGGTCATGATTGGTGAAGATAAACTTATTAAGTTTTCAGGTAAGAACATGTATTCAATTGCCTCCCTTTGAATAAAATAAAAATAATTAACAAATTACACATAATAAAATGTTGTTTGATTCAACATTTTTAAGGTAACTTTTAATGATAAAAGGGTTTTTCTAGACATGAATGTATGGACACTTCAGCTAAAACTTGATGAGTAATCAGTAATTTTTTACATGTGTACCTTTCACAATCATGAATGAATAAAATAAAAGTCCTTTCTGTTACACTTGCAATAGTCTGTAACATTTGTAAATCCCCATTCAAAATGGGGACAATCAATAATTCTTTTAAAGCAATTTATAACTTACATGACCTATAAATAAGTTTGAAACAAAAATGCTCATGTATGAGAAAATGTCATAATCTTGTCCAGAGTATGAAAAAATCATTGTTGCTTTCAAGCTCTATTTGCATCTTCTGGTTAATAAGTTTCAAATAATAATAACAGATCTATAATAGTAAAATATAAGAAAAAAATTTAAAACTCTTATCATTCAATTTGTATTTTTCAGGTGTGAAATTAGGAGAAGCTTGTACTATAATATTAAGAGGAGCTACAAAACAGATCTTAGATGAAGCCGACAGATCTATCCATGATGCCCTATGTGTTCTTACCCAGACTGTTAAGGAAACAAAGACAGTCTTTGGTGGAGGTATGTTTATAAAAACTTAAGTATGGGGAATAGAAGGTGGTTTTGTTTGGTGCCTAATAACCAAGTTTAAACCACCATTTCTTTTAAAATGCCTGTACCAAATCAGTACCATTGGGATCTTCAATTTGCTTGTTCTTTCTTTTCTCTTGGACATTTGAGATTGATCCTCCAAGTTCCATAGTCTTGTTATATCCTTTATATTCTACAATCATGACAATATATCCATGTACACTTGGCTATGAGCATTAAGTTTATTTTCGTATAGTATAAAAATAATAAAGGGATGGGAATTAGCTCCTGTGGCACAAATATATACCAACAACTGAGATCTTTATATAGCAATGCTCAATATTAGAAAAAAAAAACAATGCAAACTTACTAGAAAGAAAATGTTACCACACAACAGTTTTGATTGCATTAAACATCAGTCTTTCTTGCATTCAGTATTTTGAATTAGTAATTAGCTTTCCCATGAATTTAAAGAAAATTATTTCAATCTTTACAATGTAGAATGCTAGGTCAAATATCTAAAAGTTTTGATTCATGTATATTTATCTTTTTACAGGAAGTTCAGAAATGTTAATGGCTGATGCTGTCTCCCAATTAGCGGCCAGAACACCAGGAAAAGAAGCTGTAGCCATGGAAGCCTATGCTAAAGCTTTAAGACAGGTAAAATTTGAGACTGTTAAGGGGGTACAGAACACCTAAGGGAAATAACTCTTAAATATCACTTGAACATTTTAGTCAGGCACAATTATGCAAAGAAATCAAGCTTCTCAATGATCAAAATATAAAATGTTGAAACTCCATTATGTTCAATGAAAAATTTCCAAAGAAACCTATGGTTCGATTTTCTAAAGATTTAACAATTTGATTTATATGACTAACGTACATATTTTTGGAAAATTTCATGAAAATTAAACAACACAATTTTATTTTAGCCAAAGTGTTGGGTACCGCCTTAAGTTGTATTTTTAACCTGCTGTAAAGAGTTAAACTGTGTTTGTGGTTCCATCGAAATTTAATTTGTTCATAGTTCAGCTTCTATTGCTCCAAAATCTGTTTTGAAATGTGATCATGAGATTTAGATTTTGCAAAATATATGATCGTAACAGGCATTTAAGATGAAAATGAATTATGTGCGGTTTTATTTCCAAGAATTTATCAAAAATTGGAAGACCACAAAATTTCCTCATTTACAACTCATTTTGATAGATATTTCTGTTGTTTTTCTAGTTGCCCTCAATCATGATTGACAATGGAGGTTATGACACAGCCCAGCTGATATCAGAACTTAGAGCTCTTCATACACAGAAGAAACACACCATGGGCATCAGTAAGTCTCTCATTTAATCATAGGATTTTTGTCTCGCCTGCGAAGCAGAGCAGGACATAGGGTTACTTTACCGGCGGCGGCAACGGCGGCGTTAAGTTTTTGGAAAAGTTTTATGAGCACCTCTACATCTCAAGAACTATAGGTCCTGCGTTGATGAAACTTGGTATGCATATGCCCCAGTAGTATCTTAGCACAGTTGCATCCCCATCTTTCGACCTTGACCTTGATTTTCCGGTTGAGTGACTTTGACAATTTTCAATACATATAATCATGATAATAGCAATGGAAAAGTTTTGCGAGCACCTCCATATCTCAAGAACTATAGGTCCTAGGTTGATGAAACTTGGTATGCATATGCCCCAGTAGTAGCTTAGGTCAGTTGCATCCCCATCTTTTGACCTTGACCTTGATTTTCCGGTTGTTCAATACATATAATAGCAATGGAAAAGTTTTGCGAGCACCTCCATATCTCAAGAACTATAGGTCCTAGGTTGATGAAACTTGGTATGCATATGCCCCAGTATTTGCTTACCACAGTTGCATCCCCATCTTTTGACCTTGACCTTGATTTTTCGGTTGAGTGACTTTGACAATTTTCAATACATATAATAGCAATGGAAAAGTTTTGCAAGCACCTCCATATCTCAAGAACTATAGGTCCTAGGTTGATGAAACTTGGTATACATATGCCCCAGTAGTAGCTTAGCACAGTTGCATCCCCATCTTTTGACCTTGACCTTGATATTCCGGTTGAGTGACTTTGATTACTTTTATTGCATATATTTGCAATGTTTAAGTTCTATAAACATCTTTTGATCTCAGAAACTGAAAATCCATGTTAATTAAAAAAATAGTGGAAGTAAGAAAGAATAATTGTTTCTGATGGTGCCGGCAGGCGAGACATACTTTAGTGTTAACTCTTGTTTTTTAGGGTACTGAAAATATTGAGTTTTAGAAGATTGAGGGTGTGCAAAAATATTAGTTCACATATTTATACATGTAGTTTGCAACATTAAAACATGTTGTTCAATGTACATGTAAATCAACACTAAGTATTTTTAGAAAGTTTGACTTTTTTATGTGAAACTGAATTTTTAAAGGTAAAGGAAAAATTGAGGGTGGTACCATTCATCCTTGGCACAAGTATTAAAGGCTATCTTTATATGTTAAGCTATCTTTATCATGTTTATTATCAATCGTTTGTATTTTGTATTATAGAGGAAATTTATATGAATTTCATCTTTCTTGTGTTTAGATATGGATGAAGGTAAAGTTGATGACATGGAAATCAACGGCATCACAGAATCTTTCCAGGTCAAACGACAGGTGATCGTGAGCGGAGCTGAAGCTGCAGAAATGATCCTACGTGTGGACGACATCGTGAAAGCTGCACCACGACCACGGGGCAGAGACGATAGATGTCATTAATGTCCGACATTCATAAACCTGCTTATTAACTGTGTGACATTTTTTTCTACTTACCATAAATTATTCGAACAAAGAAAATATCTCATTAAAATAATTAAAAGAATTTTTGTTTTCTTTTTCACATTCTCACTCAGTGTTATAGAAGAAAATGAGATGTGGAATAAGTGTACACGACACAACCTACAATATAAACATAAATTTAAAAAATCCACAATGGAAAGCAGCCAGCAGCCTTCAATGTGACCAGCGGTCGCTGCTCGCTGTTTTTCAATTGGTCAATTATGCATACCTTTCATAATAACCCTTGCAAATTTGTTTAGGGGTATACAGGAATCATCCTGTCAGTCAACTTATCTAATAAGCACAACTGTTTTTAAACTGCTTGATTGAATTTGTTGAAACTACATGCAAGACTTGTATACATTAAGTAGGTTTTGAAATCAAGGGGAGATAATTGGAATTTTTTTTTTCAAATTGTAGTTAGGTTATCATCTTTGACCTTGCAAGCTATTCTATTTCGTTTTCTTTGTGTTTGTATTTCCTTAAAGGATTTAGGATAACAGTTTAAAATTATTTTTACACATTAGAATATACCAAAAACATTAATTTTTGAAAAATCGTAATGATTTTGAGGAAAATCTAGCTTTGTTGTCATGTTAGTCTTATTATAGATATTTACCTGTCAAAAAACATCAGTCTCAAGTTTGAAAAAAAAAATCAAAAGGCACACTTTAACATTACTCATTTAATTACAAAGTCAACAATATGATAACTTATTTATGTCTTTTTTACATATTAGAAAATAACAAAATATTTATGATATGAATATAAATACAGTAGTCTCTTCAGTCGATGAAAATTATGCCAAGTTTTGCATTATGATTTAGTAATTAAGGATATATGAAAGACTGACTAGAAACATTATTAAGATATATGAATTTAAATAAAAGGTAAAGAAAAAATTCTTCATGTAATGTGCATGTTCTGTTAATTGTAGTTTAGAACAAAAAATCATATTTAAAATTTATCATGTACATACATCAACAGCTATATCATAAAATGATATAATTTTCATGACCAAGCTTATGGATTGATTGCACTATTTTAGTTTATAAACCAATGAACCTCAGACTTCAAAGATTTTAGTTGTTAGCTAGACAACAACACAGAAGTGCACAACAAGCAGCTATTAAACAACAATCCTCTGCATCCTCTCTATCTTGATCTCTTCTGCTTTTTTCCACATACACTCTGAAAAAGAAAAAAAAATATATGGTTATTGCAAGCTTGTGCAAAATAAAGAACCATCTGGACATGTGTCACAATTTTAATGGAATAATGTACATGTTTAGCAAATTTTTGTTCATGTGAGTGTGTTAGGGTTTAACACCCTTTTCAACGCACCAGGCCATATAGGGAGGTCAGTTTCAATGGTATGGGAAACCAGAGTACCCAAATGAAACCACCGACCTTGGGAAGGTAACTGACTGGTTATTGCAAGCTTGTGCAAAATAAAGTACCGTCTAGACATGTGTCACAATTTTAATGCAATAATCCTTTCAATATGTAGCTAAGTTTTGGCTTGAAGTTTCAAGTGACCTATTGTCATCACTAGAATTGAAATACAAATTACAACAAAGTTCCAGGCAATAAATTTTGCTATGCCTGACACACCTTTTGTCTTTTCAAGTCTCATCAGAGGCGCTCTATCCAAAAGATTAAAATTCCCAATTACAATATCATGAATATGACTGATATGAAGAGCATAAAATAACAAAACCGAAGCATAGAATCACTTTTATGGGTGCAACTTGTCTGAGACCGGTCGACAGATTTTGCTGAAATTTTGTAAGATTGCCTAGTCATATGTTATTGATCAGATCGCTATGCCATTTGGATTTGGCAAATTTTGTAGGGGTTATTGGACTTAATATACTTTGTTCATTTTAAGTCATAGGAACACTTTGTAGGCAAAACTTCTCGTAAGCCGCTCAATGGATTTTACTGAAAAAATGTAGGATTGTTTGTCATGATATGAAGTTGATCATATTGTAACACCATTTTGATTTGACAAATTTTATGGAAGTTATGGAACTTTATCCACTTAGTGCACTTAAGATCATTTAAACTCCTTGTGGGCTCCTCTGAGTCTGCTGAACAGAATTTTGCTGACGTTTCTTTTTTTTCATTTGAGTATGTAGTTAATGTATAATATGGAGTAGGCATTGCCTAAATGCGAGCATAGCTAAAAGGGACTACGTTTTGTTTATACAATGTATTTGGGGCGAGATGGTATGGGGCGATTAAGCTTCCAGATACGTTAGTTTCGTACGCGCATATTACCAAGACGAAACGAGCAGTTAATGTGTATTTATTATTTTAAGAATATTATTTTCTTGTAAAAAGCACAATTTATTATTTTTTCAAGCATCATTTCTTTTCTTATAAATTATTTTAACATTCACTCCGGTCCTGTAAAAATAATAACCCTTTCCGGACCATGAAAAATCTAAATCAGCATTAGCAAATTTCTCGCGGAAACAAATACCGTAGAGCTCTCCGCTCGAGCGGGCACTTCGTGCCCGCTTGCGAGCTATGCTCGCTATTAATACTGTTTTGAGTACATGTACAATGAGGCTATATTTTCAACATTAATGCGAATGGAGACGTTTGCTACATGTAGCAATCTTTTTTTATTTGTAAGAATTTGTATTTTGGTACTACAATAGATTTCTTTTAGTGGTTGTATAAAACTGAAAGACATGCTTCTGATTACATAAAGGTACTTTCTTGAAAATTCTATAAAAGTATACAAATAAACATTGCATACTTTCAGTTAAGTAAAAGTTGGGATTTTCAAAAGATCCTTTGAGAGTGAACAAATAACTTAATTAGGTGCACATTATTATTGAATTAAAATGTTAAAAAGAAAAAAAAAAGAAGAATATGTCCATAAGACATGACGCCCATCTTGCAACCCAGAAGAGTAGTTTTAATTTGAATGTAATGTTATTTGCGAATGACGGACAAACGGACCTAAATACTATACTCCACGTTCGTAGGTGGGACAGAAAGTATGATAAGACAAAACCATGGAAGAAACTTACATTGAGTTTTTATATATGACTTGATTTTTTTCTATTATACGTAAAAAAACCTAAAAATTCTCATTTACGATAACTCACTTAATTAGAGGTTAAACCGTTATAATATTTGTTTTAATATTGCATGGTTGCTAGGAACTAAATACCCACAACAAATATTCAGCCTTTGAGGCCGTCCTTAAAAAAATGTTGGTTTGCTGTTTTTCGACCGACTCACTGTGAAACCTACCGACATCAAAAATTTTTATCACCCTCTCTGGGAATAATTTTTTTTATTCTATTTTTAGCATACTTTCTTAAAAAATAAGGCACTTTTTTGCTTTTTTCAGAAAAAAAATAATTCACCTACCTACCTACCTACCCACATTTACCCACATTGAAAAATGTGAGTGGGTAAACAGCAAACAAATATTTTTTTAATGATGGCCTGAGTTACAACAAATTGAACATCAAGCTAATCTTACACTTGAGGTTGTTGGTACTGAGGCTGGTATGCCCCTGCTGGTGGGTTGTAGGCTCCGGCCGGTTGTCCTGGTCCATATGCACCAGCTGGTGGTCCATATCTTCCACTAGGATTGTAGGCGCCTGCAGGAGGTCCATATTGCGGCGTGGACCCATAGTTTTGTGGGTAGCTCATCTAAAATATTAAAAGGATGTACTATGTAGATTTTATTATCTTTCCTTTATCGTTTTTATTATAATTATGTTATTTAGATTTGAAAACAAAATTATTGCACAATTTGGAACTTAATTACATCACAAAAAGTAACAGAAAAGCTGTGAGCAGCAGACCATATATTAACAACTCCTTTCTGCATCCCAAAAGTATAACAAAGATTGTGAAAAGATTTCATAATAATTCATTTGCGTGCTTTAGGAAGATTTGTGGATAAAGTACAAAAATGATTGAAACAATTAAACAGCTAATGACATTTTCATTTACCCAGGAAAATGGTTGAAGCGATGACGTATTGGCCAACTTTGAAGCTAAAAAACGACCCCTACAACGGTGACCATTGGTTTTGAAACTTCCGAATCTTTTTTTAAACCAAGATATATGATTCCCCCCTCCCCCAAGTAAGATATACATGTTAGGTTGTTGATACTGTATTATTGAATAGCTACGATAACAAAAGGAAGATCTACTTACAGGGAAACAAATCCACGTGTTACTTCAAAGACCAGTATTAAATGGATAGTTGTATGAACTATTTTACAAATATTCTATTGTATCTAGTCACAATACCTTACCTTTGATGCAAATTATAGTGGAAATACAACCAATGTGAAATCTCTATCACAAAGTATTAATATACATGTATTATTCAGTATCATGTGATGTGATAAAAACAAAAACAAGGATAGTACTTTATTTTCTTCCGGTATGGGTTTAAAATAAATATCATTAGGTGAAATAGTGTTTTTTATGAAATATAATAGAATAATAGAATAAACCCAAAAAATAACTGCGAGAAGCAGGTCTGTCTCTACATTTTACAACAAAGATTGTATGAAAGTTTCATTCAAATCCTGTGAGATTGCGAGACCGTGATGTACGTGTAAAGGAAGGACGACCGGACGGACACCTTTATCACATTTTGCCCCTTTCACTTCCAAAGAAGGGATGTATATATAATAACCCTGGATAATACGTGTTGAAATAATGAGCAAGTTTACTGTTTTTGCTCATTTTTATCTAGAAATATTAAAAACAATACGATCCTGTAGGTTAATTTCTATACAAAATTTCGCATTTATCTAATTTTCGATAGATTCTCATAATATAATGATATCGTGATAATTTTGAATTTCGCGTCCTTTTATTAATGTGGGGCACGTATAGATATGAAATGTTTCACTGGGAACAAACTTTAACCATTTCAATATTTGTAGCTTATGAGGAGTTCGAATAATTCGACCCCTTTCCGTCTTCGTATCCCTTTCAGTCTTTTGTATGCTTCAGCGAAAAAGTAGCGACAGTAGGGAGTGAAATATCAGGACTGTATAATTCTGGTTAGAGTTCAGTATACATTGACAAAGAAGCCGAAGTGTGATAACTTGGTGTGAAAATTATCCAACCAGACTCTATATGACTCCTTATGTTTCAATTTCGTTTTCGTTCTTGATTTAGCATGGGAATAATAGAAATGTTTAAAACTGACTTGATTGAATGGAATGTTTTCACAGCAAGACACCATTTTAATCAATGAATGCCAGAATATTTATTCAAGTCTTTGTGAGTCTTTTTTCTCAAATGCTTTTAAAGTGTACAAAAGCTCAAATCAATCCTTTCATGAAAGGTGTACTTGCCATGTACATGTACATTTATTCCATATCTAGTTCGACTACGAAAACAAAATATAACTTTAAATATGATTTCGTTGATAATAGAATTTGCATATTAAGACACAAAAAGACTTCTTTACTGAGTACTAAGATTCATCTGTAGAATAATAATAGTTTCATGCTTGTTCATTACATGTATCGCTTCGATACTTTCGGGTATAATTAAGGCAGTGTGCTTATTTATTTTGGTCTAACAACTTTGGCTTTAGTGCTTTGATAAGTCTTTAATTCTACAAAACTTTTACGTCAAACGCACCTTTATTTTTTGCCTGTATATTTTGTTGCTTCAACTTAAACTTTTTACAATGAACACGATTTTTTTTAGTTTCATCTTCGGTATCATGTACATTTATTGAAGACTTTTCTTCTTTGTGTGTGTGTGTTTCCTTTTTATGCGTGTCTCTAAACTACAGGTTATATCATTTCATTCTTATTGAAGAAAGAGAAGAAAGAAACAACAAAGCAATTCATTTACATTGTTTAATAAATTATCAACAAATCATAACAACGATAAGTATGTACAAAAAACAAACAATAACAGTTCAAAAAGAGTTCAAAAATTTGGCACAATCTGTTAACTCTGTGGAAGTTCAGCTGGTGGCGACACCTGGTGGTACAGTCTGTAGTAGGGACTGAATGCTGGGGATGAGTATGCGAACTGGCTGTACATGGGTATCACAGGGTGCTGGTACTGGATGCTGACTGGTGACTGTTGAGTGCTAGTACCCGAGGTGAATATGTCTAGATCTGGTACTGGACGTTTACCTTTACCGACGAACTGGTTCATGTCTGGAACGCCGTGGTAGTCGTTTCTCTTCATCTGTCGTTTCTCTTTCATCCTACGATTCTGGAACCACCATTTAATCTGAGTCTGGCTGAGTTTGAGTTTCTTGGCTAGTAGTGGTCGGTCTTCTATCTGGAGGTATTTCTTGGCACTGTAGTATCTTTCTAGTTCAACCAGTTGTGTGTTGGTGTATGTAGTTCTGGCTTTCTTTTTGCGTGCATCGGTGTCTTCATCGGAGCTTGTTGAGTCGGGTGAGTTCAAACTGTCTTCAGAATCTGACGGACGCTTTCTCTTTCGGTCCTGGTCGTGTGTTATCGGCGAAGGGAAGAACATCTGGTTCGTTGCTGGGTACATGTAGTAACCATACGTCCCAAAGTAGTCGTGGGTAGCGACAAACAACTCTTTCTTATCATCTCTGCTACTCTTGGCTAGCTCGTCGATACTGAAAGACATCTTGGTAGGTGGATGAACGAATTCCATTTTTCAACTTGTATTGCTATACAGACGATGCTAACACCAGTAAAGAACTTTTGACAATGAGTGACTTTTTGACGTTTCTTTTTTATATCACTAGTATTGAACTATTCTTAACGAGTCAAAATCATCTTTATCAAAACAGTTATGACACAAGCTTGGGATCATCATTAGAGTTCAGAGTAGGAAGATCACTTCACTTGACTCGTCGTTGTCTGTAGTTGACACCCAAGCGGACTCATTAATGAGCTCAATCATGGAGTCGAATACACGTGAAATAAATGTATAAATTACTAATCCAATAAATAAATAAATAATCCCCCCGATAAATAAGCCGATATTTAATAAACAAATAAATAATAATTTTTCGTATAAGCGTATAAAAAATGTAAATTACTTGAAATAAATAAATAAACATTTAAATAAATAAATAAATAAATAAATATTTAAATAGATAAACAAATAAATAAATAAATAAATAAATATTAAATAAATAAATAAATAAATAAATAAATAAATAAATAAATAAATAAATATAATAATTTTTCCTATAAGCGTGTTATAAAAAAAATCTGAATTTCTTTTTAAATAATTTGAACATAATGATTATTAAAATGATTTATCGGTAATTAGTACATTTTTCCTTTGATGTGTACTGGCTGATAAAGTCGGTCTCACGAACAGGTGTGTATTTTTACTTTTTATTTTTTCAAATATTTAAAGTATTTTTTTTTTAAAATAGAGATTTTAAAGTTTTAGAAAATAAGATCCTATTTTATTATTATTTTTTTTTATATTATTCATTCAAATGATTTTTATATATATATATATATCATGCTGCTGATCCTATGTTTTAGCTGTACATATTATTGAAGATTTAAATGAAGAAATGAACATATTTGTATATAATATTAAATCATTTACTAGGATTATTTGTACATAATGTGATAGTGTCTCATAAGTCAAACTGATGGCTGGGTATTGATTGTTTTATTTATTTGTATATGTATGCTCGAATTTTTATACTGTACAATCAATATGTGACACTTTAATAAATAAATTATTTATTTATTTTTATCACCGAAATTATCGGGTCAGTACGTTACGTCACAATTAATTACCGATAAGTATTAGATACAATACATATGTAACAGAAAAACAAGCCGGTAACACCCGTTACCGTACAGTTTTTCCGCTCGAGGAATCAGGTCAAAGTCCGAGGCGCTTGCGCCGAGGATTTTACCTGATTACGAGGCGGAAAAACTGTTCGGTAATGGGTTTACCGGCTTGTTTTTCTGTTACAAATGTTTTGTATCTGACTTGTACGACGTCGAAAAATATAAATTAAAATTGTGTAACAATTTAATTATTGTTTGAATTGATTGCCGTAAAATTTGTGTTTATATATATTAAAACCATGCGAATTGTTTCTCAGTCATTGTGGTCTAGTGGGTAGATGAACGTGAAGAAATACCATGAATGGTGGTTCAAATCCCATTTCGGGCTCTTTGTTTTAAGGTCGTTTTTTTTCATTGAAAACAAGCTAAAAGTACTAAAGTCCTAAAAGACATACATTTAGAGTAAGATATTTTTTTTAAAAATACATGTTTAGATGAAATCCATTTGAAAAAAGATATGAAATTATGACTAAGATTCTGAATGAAAAAAATAATTGATTTTGTCTTCAGTCAAAGTTATGCAAAACATACAGCAAGCTATATAACTTTTTCAAATTTTACCCAACATAATTGATCTTTCTTAAAAGCAAACTCTTGCCGTAAAGAGAAACATATAAAGCTATTAATTCTATGCTGTTTGTCGTAATAGAACGGTTTGGTTCTGATCTTTTTGAAACTTTTTTTGAAATTTTTCAAAATCAACATAATAAAAATCAAAACTTACAAGCGTAAGGTTGTCTTTGGTTTACATCATCGTCATATCAATTGGTTGTTTTTTTTTCAAATATGTTGTTAAACCCGTCATAGTTTTTTTAAACAAATTATACATCTCAATCGGAGAGTTAGATTTGATGCAAATCAAATTCAACCCCCAAATTTATTCAAAACGCACACCTCAAATGATATTTAATTTTATGATATTTATCTTTTTTTTTATTTCTCCCTGGTCATTAGAGATTTATTTTTCCATTCTCTATTTTTGTACTTTGTTCATTTAATATTCAAGTCGCTCATAATATTTATTTTAAATTAATGATTTTTTTAAATATGAAACATTTTATAGGAACAGTTTGGGTAATAAAACATGAGTTTAAGAAAGCCATTTTCATTGCCTAGTATACAAATATATCTTATTTTTCGGTAATTCGCGAATGGTTCTGCATCAAGTTCCACATATTAGTTTTCTTTTTCAACAGAAGCAGAAACTTAAAAAAAAATTTAAGCTAAGAAAAGCCTCCGTTATGGAGCGGAAAATGGAAGAAAAGCAGTATAGCATGTAGAGGAGTCCAAGAATAAGTTCAAATCTGACCGAGAGCATATATTTATTCAAGTTTATTTTTTACTGGTTTACCGTTTTTGAGCGTTATATTTTTACAAATTAAATTCCACATATTCGCAAAATTTATACATGTTACAGAAATTGTCTTTTAATTTTTTAATTTATTCAATGTATGAATTGATTGTCGTAAAAGTCGGTGTTCATATATATTTAAAGGACCAATTCGTATGTAGTCCTCAGTAGTCGTGGGGTAAGATCGAAGTCTAGTAAGACAAAGACCCACTGAGGACAGGGATTTTTTTCGAGACAATTGTAACTCAAAATGATTATGCAAAAGGTTTAAAACTTCAAAATGATAAATAATTCTACATTTCATTTACATTTAACAACTATCACTTCGGAATGTACGCACGAACTAAGTTGACCTGTAGATAAACAGGCCGTGTAAGTTCTAAAAATAAAAAGAAGCCGGTAACACCCGTTAAAGTACTGAATTTGAATAGCTCTGTGGGGGGTAAAGTCGTACAAAGAGAATATATGACTTTTTGATTTTGAGATCGACTTTATCACTTGTTTTTTGGTTCACTCTTCGGGTTCACCAAAACAAGTGATAAAATCGATCTAAAAATAAAAAAGTCCTATATTCTATATATACATATTTTTTTCATATTCCATATTTCTTGTGTTGCGTTTAATTGATAGCATATAAACATTTCAACTGTTTGTTTTGGTACAGTTATTTGACATGAGCCGGGATTCATTACCAGCAATATGTTAATATGTAGAATCAGATATTTGACGCATGATGACATCCAAGCAGGATCAATCATGTAGTGAACATGAATAAATAAATAAACCCCAAAAAGGGACATAATGAAATAAACGATTGAATAAACATGGTGAATTGAATAATGAATGAATGAAATATAATGCAGATAGTTTGTCTCTGTACCAATTATTATGAGATAACGAATGCATGATGAATAGATGCATGAATAAATAATTGAATGAATGGACATGATGAATTGAATCATGAATAAATGAATGAATGAGTAAATAAATCGATAAATGAATAAATGAACGAATGAGTAAATAAATAGCTAAATAAATATGATGAATTGAATAAATAGGTAAAGAAATAAATAAATAAACATGATGAATTGACTGGACAAATGAATGAATGAATGAATGAATGAATGAATGAATGAATGAATGAATGAATGAATGAATGAATGAATGAATGAATGAATGAATGAATGAATGAATGAATGAATGAATGAATGAATGAACATGATGAATTCAATAAATAAACCAACACGATGAATTGACTTGATAAATAAATGAATAAATGGATACATAAATAAATAGATAGATAAAAGAAATAAACGAACATGATGAATTAAATAAATAAATATATAAGTAAATACACATGATGAATTGACAGAATAGATAACTAAATAGACAGATAAAAAATAAACGAACATGATGAATTAAAAAAAATAAATATATAAATAAATACGCATGATGAATTGACTGGATAAATAAATGGATAAATAAATAAAAAGATTAATAAATACAGTGGAACCTGTCTAATCCGACACAGCTTGGGACCAAGAAAAAATGTCAGAAGTGACAGTGTTCCGGATTAGTCAGAATAGCATGAAATAAGTGTTTTGTTTTTCTTTTCAAAATGTCTGATACAGCAGATCTTCCTATTCCGTATTTTTCTCCTAACTGTTTGTGTGTTAATTTTGGGATTTTCTCAAAATCTTCAATCAATTTCAATTTTTGTTTCAAATTCAAATCCTTTCTTGCACGTTTTGGTGAAGGACTTGCAATTGGAGAATCAGAAACATCTAGAATTCGTTTTTGGGAGTCATCTTATAAAAGCTAAATTTTGAGTAATAAAAATCTGTAATTTTCTTAACTTATTTATAAGAATCTATTCTCACCTCTATACTTACTCTATTGAAGACCTAATTCCCACCTAAGGCTATGCATAAATATTACTAATGGGGAAATTAAATGTGGTGTGAAGTTCACTGTTGGTGTGTTCGACTGTGTAAACAAAGAAAACTACTAGATATGCTTTTCTCTATCTGCAATAGTTTTCATTCTAAATAAGCAAAAAAACCCAACTATTATTCACCTTTTAAGGGGCTGTAACCCCTATAAGGAGTCATCTGACAACTTCAACCATATGGAGACTTTTGTATAGCTAAATGAGCTGAACATTTAAGCAAGCAACAGCTTTTCTCTATCTGCAATAGTTTTCCTTCTATAGGCCAAAAACACTATTTTTTGCCTTTAAGGGGTCATCTGACAACTTCGACCCTATGGCGACTTTTGTAGAGCTAAATGAGGTGAACATTGAAGCAAGCAACAGGTTTTCTCTATCTGCATTAGTTTTCATTCTATAGGCCTAAAACACTATTTTTCGCCTTTAAGGGGTCATCTGACAACTTCGACCCTATGGAGACTTTTGTAGAGCTAAATGAGCTGAACATTGAAGCAAGCAACAGCTTTTCTCTATCTGCAATTCTATAGGCCAAAAACACTTTTTTCGCCTTTAAGGGGCTGGAACCCCTTTAAGGGGTCATCTGACAACTTCGACCCAATGAAGACTATTGTAGAGCTAAATGAGCTGAACATTTAAGCAAGCAACAGCTTTTCTCTGTCTGCAATAGTTTTCATTCTATAGACCAAAAACACTATTTTTCACCTTTAAGGGGCTGTAACCCGTATAAGGAGTCATCTGACAACTTCGACCCAATGGAGACTTTTGTAGACCTTAATAAGCTGAACATTTAAGCAAGCAACAGCTTTTCTCTGTCTGCAATAGTTTTCATTCTATAGGCCAAAAACACTATTTTTCGCCTTTAAGGGGCTGTAACCCCTGTAAGGGGTCATCTGACAACTTCGACCCAATGGAGACTTTTGTAGAGCTTAATAAGCTGAACATTTAAGCAAGCAAAAACTTTTCTCTATCTGCAATACTTTTCATTCTAAAGGCCAAAAACATGAAAAAACGCTATTTTTTACCTTAAAAGGGCCATAACCCCTATCAAAGGTCATCTGACAACTTCGACCCAATGGAGACTTTTGTGGAGCTTTTGATTCTGAAGAGCCTAACATCCTTCGGATTTTTATACCCCCCATTTCAAAAGTGGGGGGTATATAGTGATAGGGGTGTCCGTCCGTCCTTCCGTCCATCCTTCCGTTACACTTCAGGGTACCCATCTCTTATCCACAACTCCTCCTAAACCCCTTGGTGGATTTTCATGAAACTTACACACAATCTTTGTGACATAATGTAGATGTGCACCTACTATTTTAGAATTTGATCAGAATGATTTTTGGGGTTTCCCATAGCAAAACATGGACTTAGCCATTCGACTACATGGGGGTACCCATCTCTTATCCGCAACTCCTCCTAAACCCCTTGGTGGATTTTCATATAACTTACACACAATTTTTGTGACATTATGTAGATGTGCACCTACTATTTTAGAATTTGATCAGAATGATTATTGGGGTTTCCCATAGCAAAACATGGACTTAGCCATTCGACTACATGGGGGTACCCATCTCTTATCCGCAACTGCTCCTAAACCCCTTGATGGATTTTCATGAAACTTACACACAATCTTTGTGACATAATGTAGATGTGCACCTACTATTTTAGAATATGATCAGAATGATTTTTGGGGTTTCCCATAGCAAAAAATGGACTTAGCCATTCGGCTACATGGGGGTACCCATCTCTTATCCGCAACTCCTCCTAAACCCCTTGGTGGATTTTCATGAAACTATGACACAATTGTTGTGACATAATGTAGATGTGCACCTACTATTTTAGAATTTGATCAGAATGATTTTTGGGGTTTCCCATAGCAAAACATGGACTTAGCCATTCGGCTACATGGGGTTACCCATCTCTTATCCGCAACTCCTCCTAAACCCCTTGATGGATTTTCATGAAACTTACACACAATTGTTGTGACATAATGTAGATGTGCACCTACTATTTTAAAATTTGATCAGAATGATTCTTGGGGTTTCCCATAGCAATACATGGACTCAGCCATTCGACTACATGGGGGTGCCCATCTCTTATCTGCAACTCCTCCTAAACCCCTTGATGGATTTTCATGAAACTTACACACAATCTCTGTGACATAATGTAGATGTGCATCTCCTATTTTAAAATTTTATCTGATTAATTTTTTTTTTGGGGGGGGGGGGGGTGGGGGGTATTTATTTGTGAGCTGCGGCTCACAGTTTTTCTAGTTTTATCTGTTATGGTTGCTGAGTTATAAGCCATTTTAAGTGATTTAACCCTATGTTCTATTTTTGTAACAGCGGCCATGTTTTTTATCGAATCAATTTAAAATGAGGATCGTTTGTTGCCAACATGTCATATATCATTTCTGCAAAATTTCAGTTTAATTGGATCAGTGGTTTTAGAGAAGGAGATTTTTGAAATTGTTAACGGATGACGGTCGACCTACGACGGACGACAGACGACGGACGCATAGTGATGGAAATAAAGATAAAACAAAAAAACGAACATGATGAATCAAATCAATCAATCAATCAATCAATCAATCAATCAATCAATCAATCAATCAATCAATCAATCAATCAATCAATCAATCAATCAATCAATCAATCAATCAATCAATCAATCAATCAATACTAGTAGACACTATCACACATACCTCAGTTGCTACTTTACGACATTTTTATGGATTAAATACTTCGAAGCCTAAAGTACAAATTTAAGCAAGCTAAAAAGGAAAAGAGTTTACAAATAAAAACTTGGAACATCCAGGACAAGAAAACACACAGCTAAAAGCAGCCACCAAAGCGACAGTGAACTTAAGCGGCCTTGATGAGTAGACAGTGTATAGTTTTTGGTACTTACTTATCCTGGGTTGTGTACATGTAATCACCAACAACGTTAATCATTTTTGGGGTATGACTGACAAAACAATTAGGGCTTTAATGTAAAGACTTGGCTTTCATGGTTTCATATATGTAAAACATTTCTATTCTATTTATCAAGTCAAAGTGCTTTGTTTGAAAGAAAACCTATATTTAGGCCTCAAATTTAGTAACACGATTATTTTGAGAAAATGTTAGGTTTTCTTAGGAAATTAACGTCTACTGCTTTTTCTGTCAACATGGTTGGCAACGATATCTGTCACCTCGTGATAGCTTGTTTCATTTCTTTGTACTGATTTAGCAAGGGAATAATAGAAATGATTAAAAATTGAATATTTTCACAGTATGACACATTTTCATCAATTGCACAACTGAAAGGTTTTTCCTGGCATAGAGGTTTTCTTATTCCCAATCTTACGAAAGTAGGGGACATATAGTGTTCAGGTCCGTCCGTCTGAAATGTTGCGAAATGGGGTATTATGTCTTTTGAACATATTCTTGTTCTAAAATATTTTCAAAGGTTTAAAACATTAAATGTATCATGTTTGCGATGACAATCACAAAAATTCCAAGCAAACATTGGTAATTGGAGACTTCTTGTGCCAATTTGCTATTATTGTGGTGAGCGCGTTCAGTTAGGCCGTTGGTTGTGTAAAAATAACCGTTTCTTTCATGAATTCTGTAGCACGTACATTCTTTGAACCGCATTTGATTTTTTCTAGCATGATATTTTTTTCATTTATTTGATAAGTGTCAAGCAGAGTTGTCTTATAGCAATTAAAAATTGTGAAGAAGCAATCTTTCAAGTCACACTTTTGAAATGAATCAAAACAAACTAAACCAAGAATTTTCAAAATATACCAGAACCAAATATGTTTGACTTGTAGCCAACAGGCTAACACGACACATGGGAAAATTAAGAACAAGGAACAACAGAGCATTTCAAATAGAAAAAAGCAGAATCGATACCAGGAAATTTAATTTCTTTCCCATAACAATTCGTGCTAAAAGACCCCTTAGCCTATAGTTTTCGATTTTCAGGATAAGTAGGGCATGCGCATCTGTCAATATTGCATAATCTTTGAAACGACGAAGGAGGCAATTAGAAGGCAGAAAAAAGCAGATTTAACAACCACCTACGATTCAGCAAAATCCGTTTCGTTGTTCAAACGGATTCAAAGCAGATGCGTCTAAAATAGATGACATACTAAGTCCCTCTGTTGTGGTGCGGCGATATACCATTTATATTTTTATTTTCATATGTAACCATTTTTATGGAGGGCAATCGTTGTCAAAAATCCAGACTTTTAAACATGTCAATACGTTTATGCAAACGTGTTCAATGTAGAACTGAATTGTGTACTTTTGTAATTCTGAACTTTTAGATTTGTTACTTGTTATGTTGAATAGTGTAGTTTGGCAGTCTGAGTAGACAAACTTGTACATTTGTTTTTTGCAAAATGTATAGTATAAATTCCTGTACTCGTTGAATGTTCACTTGTCATTTAGGAAGTTGTAATCTTGTATTTATAACTTGCTGATAATGCATACTCGAAATTTGTCAGTTTTATGTTAACTTTCAGTCCTTCATTTTTATTAGCTCACCTGGCCAGAGGCCATGTGAGCTATTGCCATCACTTGGCGTCCGTCGTCGTCGTCCGTCGTCGTTAACTTTTCTTCAAACTTCTTCTCCTCTGAAACGGCTGCACAGATTCAAACCAAATTTAGTCTGGTGGTACTTTAGGGTATCCCCCACATAACTGATGTGGGGATTTTTGATTCGTCGAAAAACATGGCCGCCGTTGCTAAAAATAGACCAGGGGGGTCAGACTACTGATTTTGGCTTGTAAATCAAAAAGTATAAGAGATAGATGAAATATGATGCACGCTGCTGCTTCAGCATCAAAAGCTCTACAAAAGTCTCCATTGAGTCGAAGTTGTTAGATGACCCCTTATGGGAGTTACGGCCCCTTAAAGGTGAAAAATAGCATTTTTTCATGTTTTTGGCCTATGGAATGAAAACTATTGCAGATAGAGAGAAGCTGTTGCTTGCTTAAATGTTCAGCTCATTTAGCTCTACAAAAGTCTTCATAAGGTCAAAGTTGTCAGATGAGCCCTTATAGGGGTTATGGCCCCTTAAAGGCAAAAAATAGAGTTTTTGGCCTATAGAATGAAAACTATTGCAGATAGAGAAAAGCTGTTGCTTGCCTAAATGTTCAGCTCGTTTAGCTCTACACAAGCCTCCATATGGTCCAAGTTGTCAGATGACCCCTTATAGGGGTTATGGCCCCTTAAAGGCAAAAAATAGTGTTTATGGCCTATAGAATGAAAACTATTGCAGATAGAGAAAAGCTGTTGCTTGCTTAAATGTTCAGCTCATTTAGCTCTACAAAAGTCTCCATAGGGTCAAAGTTGTCAGATGACCCCTTATAGGGGTTATGGCCCCTTAAAGGCAAAAAATAGAGTTTTTGGCCTATAGAATGAAAACTATTGCAGATAGAGAAAAGCTGTTGCTGGCTTAAATGTTCAGCTCATTTAGCTCTACAAAAGTCTCCATAGGGTCAAAGTTGTCAGGTGACCCCTTATAGGGGTTATGGCCCCTTAAAGGCAAAAAAATAGTTTTTGGCCTATAGAGAAAACTATTGCAGATAGAGAAAAGCTGTTGCTTGCTTAAATGTTCAGCTCATTTAGCTCTACACAAGTCTCCATATGGTCGAAGTTGTCAGATGACCTCCTATAGGGGTTACAGCCCCTTAAAGGCAAAAAATAGTGTTTTGGCCTATGGAATGAAAACTATTGCAGATAGAGAAAAGTTGTTGCTTGATTTAATGTTCAGCTCATTTAGCTCTACAAAAGTTTCCATAGGGTCAATGTTGCCAGATGACCCCTTATAGTGGTTACGGCCCCTTAAAGGCAAAAAATAGTGTTTTTGGCCTAAAGAAAGAAAACTTTTGCAGATAGAGAAAAGATGTTGCTTGCTTAAATGTTCAGCTTAATTAGCTCTACAAAAGTCTTTTTAGGGTCGAAGTTGTCAGATGACCCCTTTAAGGGGTTATGGCCCTTTAAAGGTGAAAAATAGTGTTTTTTGCTTTGGAATGAAAACTATTGCAGATAGAGAAACGCTTTTTATTGCTTAAACATTCAGCTCAGTTAGCTATACAAAAGTCTTCAAAGGGTTGACATTAAGACCAGGTGAGCGATTCAGGCTCCTGGGAGCCTCTTGTTTTTACACAATTTGCATTTGCAATGTCTCAATTCACAGTTTTCAAGTTTATTGGATTACGCTATGACCATATATGGTATCTGTACGGAAATAAACGACTTTTACCGGAAATAAAATCGGGCATTCTCGATACCAAGCGTTTAGTAGACTTTGATCGTACAGCTGTCAAGAAGAAGGCGGGAGTGAAGGTAACCTATCTACAAAGCAGATATCACCATTTTGTCGTTTAAAGTTGTTGTTATCATGAAAAAGGAAATTAAATTTCTTTCCCATAACAGTGCGTGCTAGGAATGCACTACCACCAGACATTGAAGAACTGGACACTGTTGAAAACTTCGAAGCTAAGATAGTGTCCATGTGAACAACATGTTTAATGTCCCCATTATGGCTGCAATATCGCTGACGGGACATTAGACAAACAACAATCAACCAATGAAACGTCAGACTCACATGTAAATAATTTTAAACAATTTAGAATTTTTGATTTTAACAGTATTGCTGTCTCCAACTATTCTTTTACTTAAACAAGAATAAATCATCAACATGTATTAAAAGACCCCTTAGCCTATTATTTTCGATTTTTAGGATAAGTAGGGCATGCGCATCAGTCAATATTGCATAATCTTTGAAACAACGACGAAGGCAATTGAAAGGCAGAAAAAGGCAGATTTAACAACCATATATGATTCAGCAAAATCCGTTGAACGGATTCAAAGCAGATGTGTCTAGAAAATATGACATACTAAGTTACTCCGTTTTGGTGTGGCGATAGACCATTTATTAAATGGTAAATATCTATAAATTTACTTTTAGGTGTGTGTCTCGGAAACCTTTGTCATTGTTTCACTATTTAACTAATTGACCCAGATGTTACTTTTTAGAACGTATTACCTGAAGCTTCCATATATTTTTATTGTGTAAAATGCATTTTTTACGAGCTGAATTAATACGTTTTCCAAAAATTCAAAGCTTAACAAGCCATTTACCAACAAAATAGTTCCATCAATTTTTCCCGCGTGTACATCTATACTACTAAAATTTGTTAGCCGGGTTGCAGCCTAAACAACAAATGCTACGACAAAGCTTCATATATCAAAAATAGGGGAAGGTTATGCTCTTTGAAAATTTAATTAGCACATATGCAATTATGTCTGCAGTTTGCTAATTAACCTAATTAATTGACCCGGAAATGCTTTAGCCGTCATCGTTCCGGAATTACACTATGAACAGTCATACTAAAAAGCGATAGGAAGCACCCGACCGGGTATTTGGCGCCCGAGACTAAAACGTTTTTTCTATCTGAAAATGGAAAAAAAGGGTTATAAATTGTTACAGGATTATTTAATCAATCGATATATCAACCTAAAAAATACTAACAAATTAGTAGTACGTGTAGAGGTAAAATAGGAAAGAAAACATCGATTTTCTCAACGCCATGGCATTGGATTTATATTGTTCATCACGCAATAAATTAATTTAGGTAGAATGCAGTGATATGCTCGACCGAGAAATTGGGAATATTTTCCAACAAATAAAAAAAACTGAATTACCGCTTGATAATTTACTCCGCGCAAGATAATCCGTCCTAATGTGTTGTTTTGAATACTAAATTTCTTGCTAAATGTTTATTTGAAATTTATTTATTAGAAATGACTGTAGATATTTTGTTTATTGGGGTATAACCTTAATTTTCGCGTAGCACATTTAAAAAGGTCTGCGGTTAGAAATCTAAATTTGTATGATCTAATATATCTTCAGTGCCGGTTAGATGTTTTGGTCCCCAGGACTTTTTTACAATGTTTAAAATTAGTTCCCAAGTTTTCAGACAATTACACACAAAAAAAAACCCCACAAAACTTTTCCATTCATTATGCTAAATATCTAAAATATTTTATATAATAGATTATATTGGTATGCAAAAAATGTTTTACCGTCTAAATTGTAAATTGATAAAAAATAAAACAATTTAAAATTTATCATATTGTAGTTTTTTTTCTAGGTGTAAAATTAGGCTCAATGATGTCAATAAATTCAGAAAATTGGGTAGCGATTGATTGAAGCATGGAAGTAATATAATCTTACTTCCATGATTGAAGCTGATCCTGTCACTGGGCATTGGTTTAATTTACAGGTGGGGTAACAAACAATAAAAGATCACAAACCAAAAACTTATTTAGAGTTAAATAGTACCGTAAAAAAAAATAATTTGCAATTAGTACAACCAATATTAAGGTCATGTAAATGCAAGATTTTTATTGTGTGGTCTATTTTTAAAGCAACGCAACGAATGGTTTTTCCGCGAATTCGCGGGTTTCTTCTAGTGTATTTGAAATATTATAGTTAACTATTAAATAGTTTCATGATTGCCCAGTTTATGTCTCCTCTTTTACTCAGGTAAAGGTATTGAATTTGGCAACTCTTTTTGATACTTTTGGGTTTTATTTTATAACTTCGGCAAATTCAGTCTTACACCTTTTGTGTTGAGCGTCTCTGATGATCTTTGTAACAGAGGAAACCGTGCGTCAAACGCTTTTCTTTTGTGTCTAAATATTTAACTTCAATAATGTCTTTTGCTTCAATTCAAAGTTGAAACAAATGATCTTTGAATTCTTTTTTCAGTTTAATTTTTGTATCGTGTACATTTATTGACTTTTGGTTTTTTTTCTGCATGTTTCCATGAAATGCATGTTTTTGAAAACAGGTTGTGATATTTTATAATCATCAAAAACCCTGACCGCTGACCATAGTGGGCCAACGTGTGTAGAGAGGGCCACGCTTCATGCACGTAAAAGACCCCTTTGTGGATCTCCAAGTAGTGTACCATATATAGGCTAAATTTTCTGCCCCTACCCATCTCTCCCCTTTTCTGTGGTTCGTCAAAATTTACCGTTCCTTTGTTTCCCACCCCATCCCCATATTTCATTTATCACATCATTTCATGTTCATTTTATCATCTTTTTCATGTTCGTCGCCTGTAAATAACCTATATAGCGTTGCACGGGCGTTAAACACCAACTCACTCACTCACTCACCAGATGTAACAAAATATGGATTCCATTTATAACTTACAATCTTATGATGCCTATGAATATCAATAAGCGTCACATGACTAATATGGTGCAGATTGGTTAGATGAAAACATTCAAACATCGTCAGTCCGAAAAGGCACAGGCCAAGGTCGAGGACATAAGACGGATAGAAAAGACGATATTCATAGCTTAGCAAAAAATACACACAACAAAAATAAAACAACTAAGCTGAAAAAGCAACATGAACTCTATGAAATTGAATCTATAGTTTACAAAGGAAGGGTAAGCTGTTCCTGCTTGTTATAACTCTCTCGTCATATTGCCAACGATCAATTCACGATGACAATACGAACACCAAGACAAACCAACATCGATACTTATCTGAGATAGAAATAAGTATTTGTCTATACTGTAAAATGGTGTTTAGAATCTAAACACTTTTAGATCACTTTTAGCCATGTTTAGATTGTGCTTAAATCCTAAACACTTTCCAAATTAAACATATAAAAGCTATACATGTTTCACTTCTTAAAAATATCAATCTTAGACATTTTCCTATACTATTTTTATTAATCTAAACTCAATCCTAAACATGTTTAGATGCTAAACGTGTTTAAAATTCAACACAGATTTTGTGTTTAGGATTGCGTTTAGAATCTAAACACCATTTTTACAGTGTATTAACACTCCCCCCCCACCCCCAAAAAAAAAAAAAACATTCTCGAGTGATGAAAACAATCTAGGAGAAGCAAATCTGGCTTCATATTGGAGTGATTTATGTTTAATATGAGCTCTATACCAACAAGACCAAATATCAAATGGCTGTAATAGGTATTTGCTGAAAAAATTCTTATGACTTTCGTTTGCCCGTCGCTCGCCTGACATTCATTATTTTATAACCGTGATTTTTCACTACGATTAATTCGGCTTAAACTGTTGATCTATTTACTTAAAACATTAAAAAAAAATATGTGTGCAGGGCCAAAATTGAAAGAAAATTGAAAAGTTCCGTGTAGATTTACATCATTTCTTAATTTATTAGAAGTCCGCCTCTCAGAAGTCTGAGCATTATTTTTACACAACTTTATTTAAAAATCCTAAGTTTGTATGCATACATGTATTTGGCCAATGTCAACTAGTACTACGGAAAAAATAATATCATTTACGGAAGAAAATTTCATGTGCTAACTTTTGTTAGTTTTGTGGTATTTTTTTATCTCAAAAAGAGAAAGAGAAAGAAAGTCTTTTAAATATTATTTTTGTTGCATTTTGTAGTCTTTATTTTGATATACTAATAATGGATTCAATTTATTTTCAAATAAATCACAGCATTTCATACAAAAGTAACAACAACATCTATTGAATGTTTCAAGGGTAAATGACGTCAAGACAGATAACTCTTGACGTAACGTCATTTGGTATCCTGTGACCTTAAACAACAGTCCTCTGCATCCTCTCTATCTTGATCTCGTCTGCTTTTTTCTACATACACTCTGAAAAAGAAAAAAATATATATGGTTATTGCAAGCTTGTGCAAAATAAAGAACAATCTGGGCACGTGTCACAATTTTAATGCAGTAATGAACATGTTTAGCAAATTTTTGTTCATGTGAGTGTGTTTGGGTTTAACACCCCTTTTTACACATTTGGGCCATATAGGGAGGTCAGTTTCAATGGTGGACGAAACCAGAGTACCCAAATGGAACCACTGACCTTGGGAAGGTAACTGACTGGTTATTGCAAGCTTGTACAAAATAAAGAACCATCTGGACACATGTCACAATTTAAATGCAATAATCCTTTCAATATGTAGCTAAGTTTTGGCTTGAAGTTTCAAGTGACCTATTGTCATATACAAATTGCAAAAAAGTTCCAGGCAATTGAGTTTGCTATGCCTGACACATGTTTCGTCTATTCAAGTCTCATTAGAGGTGCTCTATCCAAAAGATTAAAATCTCAATCGCAATATGACTGATATGAAGAGCATAGAATAACAAAACTGAAGCATTTGAAACTGAAACCCAAATGAATGGAACGATCATTGATCTTATCCTAAAATGTTCATTTTGTTTTATAGTTTTTTAGTGATTTTAAAAGACTATCATTATGCTAATACTATTGAATGATCTTGAATGTCAAGAGTGTGATTCAGGCTCCTTAAGACAGCTTTTTTATCCCCTCCTGCACTACTAGGAACCTAGTAATGAATTTGTCCATCTGCCTGTCATGTCACACTTTTTTGGACACAAGTCCTCTGAGACTGCTCAATGGTTTTTGATGAAATTTTGATGAATTTTTTGTCATATGTAATATTGCGTTGATTTGACAAATTTTATAGAAGTAATAGGACTTTATCCACTTTGTTCATTTTAGGTCATAGAAACACTTTTATGGGTACTTGTCTGAGACTGGTCAACAGATTTTGCTGAAATTTTGTAAGATTGCCTGTCATTATAGGTACCAGTGTTGTATTGTAAGTTCTTGCCCGGATGGACGTCAAAACATGGATGCTATTAAAATATAGTGCCTTTTCTCTGTGTTGTTTGCAGCATTAACTTTCAAGCATTGTTTCTAACTTTTGGCTCTTATTGATGGTAAGACACCACACTATGACATTTTTCTAATAAAAAAAAATTGAGGAAGTTCATGAAAAGGGGGGTATTTTTGCTTTTTGAAGTTAAAGTGAAAGTAGAAAAAAAACTTTTCTTAGTTCAGACTTCTGTGGTGTATCAAAGTTCATGGCACTTTTATTCATCTCCCCCTTAAATGTCTTTTGACACTTCTTTTATTGTAAAAATATAGCAAAAGTTGTATTGAATCATTTTAACTGTTTTTAAAAAAATTCCAAAAATATCAGGTTTACTATTGAAGTCTATGGGAAAAACAATACAAGACTGAGACCTATATTTCATTGATCAGAACGCAATGCCATTTTGATTTGACAAATTTTGTAGAAGTTATGGAACTTTATATACTTTGTTCATTTTAAGTCTTAGGAACACTTTGTAGGCAAAACTCCTTGGAAGCCGCTCAATGGATTTTGCTGAAAAATGTAGGATTGTTTGTCATGATATGAAGTTGATCATATTGGATCATCATTTTGATTTGACAAATTTTATGGAAGTTATGCAACTTTATCCACTTACATGTAGAGCATTGAAGGTCATTAAAACTCCTTGTGGGCTCCTCTGAGGCTGCTGAACAGAATTTTGCTGACGTTTATTTTTCCATTTGAGTTGTATGTATATTAATACTATTTTGAGTTAATGAAGCTATATTGTCGAAGTAAATTTGCAACATTAATGCCAATGGTGACGTTGGCTACATGTAGCAATCTTTTTTGCAAGAATTTGTATTTTGGTACTACAATAGATTACTTTTAGTTGTTGCATTATAAAAGTGAAAGAAATGCCTTTGATTACACTAAAGGTAGTACTTTCTTGAAAATTCTACAAAAGTGTATACAAATAAACATATTGCATACTGCCTCACAATTGAGTAAAAGTTGTGATTTTCAAAAGATCCTTTGAGAGTTAACCAATAACTTAGTTAAGTTAAGTGCACATTAACATTGAATTAAAATGTTAGAGAGAAAAAAAGAAGAATATGTCCAGAAGACATGACGCCCCATCTTGCAACCCAGTAGAGTAGTATTAATTTGACTGTAATGTAATGTTATTTGCGACAAACGGGCCTAAATACTATACTCTACTTTCGTAGGTGGGACAGAAAGTATGGCTGGATTAGACAAAACCATGTAAGAAACTTACATTGAGTTTTTATATATGACTTAACATTTTTCTATTATCCTAAAAAAAAAACTTTAAAATTCAATTTAACAATAACTCACTTTATTAGAGGTTAAACCGTTATAATATTTGTTTTGATATTGCATGGTTGCTAGATATTCTACAGCATGAACTAAATAGCCAACACCGTACCCACAACAAATATTCAGCCTTTTGAGCTACAACAAATTAAACACCAAGCTAATCTTACACTTGTGGTTGTTGGTACTGAGGCTGGTATGCCCCTGCTGGTGGGTTGTAGGCTCCGGCCGGTTGTCCTGGTCCATATGCACCAGCTGGTGGTCCATATCCTCCACTAGGATTGTAGGCGCCTGCAGGAGGTCCATATTGCGGCGTGGACCCATAGTTTTGTGGATAGCTCATCTAAAATATTAAAAGGATGTACTATGTAGACTTTATTATCTTTCCTTTATCGTTTTTATTAGCTCACCTGGCCAAAGGCCATGTGAGCTATTGCCATCACTTGGCGTCCGTCGTCGTCCGTCGTCGTCGTCGTCGTCGTTAACTTTTCTTCAAACTTCTTCTCCTCTGAAACGGCTGCACAGATTCAAACCAAATTTGGTCTGGTGGTACTTTAGGGTATCCCCCAAAGAACTGATGTGGGGATTTTTGATTCGTCGAAAAACATGGCCGCCATTGCTAAAAATAGACCAGGGGGTCAGACTACTGTTTTTGGCTTGTAAATCAAAAAGTATAAGAGATAGATGAAATCTGATGCCACCCTACGGCTTCAGCATGAAAAGTTCTACAAAAGTCTCCTTTTAGTCCAAGTTGTCAGATGACCCCTTATAGGGGTTACAGCCCCTTAAAGATGAAAAATAGCGTTTTTTCATGTTTTTGCCCTATGGTATGAAAACTATTGCAGATAGAGAAAAGCTGTTGCTTGCTTAAATGTTCAGCTCATTTAGCTCTACAAAAGTCTCCATAGGGTCGAAGTTGTCAGATGACCCCTTATAGGGGTTACAGCCCCTGAAATAATGTTTTTTCATGTTTTTGGCCTATGGAATGAAAACTATTGCAGATAGAGAGAAGCTGTTGCTTGCTTAAATGTTCAGCTCATTTAGCTCTACAAAAGTTGTTATAGGGTCGAAGTTGTCAGATGGCCCCTTACAGGGGTTACGGCCATTAAAATGATGTTTTTTTCATGTTTTTGGTCTATAGAAAGAAAACTATTGCAGATAGAGAAAAGCTGTTGCTTGCTTAAATGTTCAGCTCATTTAGCTCTACAAAAGTCTCCATAGGGTCGAAGTTGTCAGATGACCCCTTATAGGGGTTACAGCCCCTGAAATAATGTTTTTTCATGTTTTTGGCCTATGGAATGAAAACTATTGCAGATAGAGAGAAGCTGTTGCTTGCTTAAATGTTCAGCTCATTTAGCTCTACAAAAGTTGTTATAGGGTCGAAGTTGTCAGATGGCCCCTTACAGGGGTTACGGCCATTAAAATGATGTTTTTTTCATGTTTTTGGTCTATAGAAAGAAAACTATAGCATATAGAGAAAAGCTGTTGCTTGCTTAAATGTTCAGTTCATTTATCTCTACAAAAGTCTCAATGGGATCGAAGTTGTCAGATGACCCTTAATAGGGGTTATGGCCCCTAAAATAACCTTTTTTCATTTTTTTTTGGCCTATAAAAAGAAAACTATAGCAGATAGAGAAAAGCTATTGCTTGCTTAAATGTTCAGTTTAATAAGCTCTACAAAAGTCTCAATAGGGTCGAAGTTGTCAGAAGACCCCTTATAGGGGTTACGGCCCCTAAAATAACGGTTTTTGTGTTTTTAGCCTAGAATGAAAACTATAGTAGATAAAGAAAAACTGTTGCTTGCTTAAATGTTCAGCTCATTTAGCTCTACAAAATATAGGGTTGACATCAAGACCAGGTGAGCGATTTAGGCTCCTGGGAGCCTCTTGTTATAATTATGTTATTTAGATTTGAAAACAAAATTATTACACAATTACATCACAAAAAGTAACAGAAAAGCTGTGAGCAGCAGACCATATATTAAGAACTCCTTTCCGCAGCCCAAAAGTATTACAAAGATTGTGAAAAGATTTCATAATAATTCATTTGCGTGCTTTTGGAAGATTTGTGGATAAAGTACAAAAATGATTGAAACAATTAAACAGCTAATGACATTTTCATTTACCCAGGAAAATGGTAGAAGCGATGACGTATTTGCCAACTTTGAAGCTAAAAAACGACCCCTACAACGGTGACCATTGGTTTTGAAACTTCCGAATCATTTTTAAACCAAGATATGTGATTCCCCCCTCCCCCAAGTAAAATATACATGTTAGGTTGCAAGGCCGTAAATTGCCTCCGATGAAAGAGGAGGCAGTACCAGAAGGCGGGGGTCTGGGGGCCGCCCAGGCCCCCAGAAGCTATGGATTTTTCAAGAAAACAAATCCAGCTTTCTTGCAAATCCTGATACAATTTTTATTATTTATTGAAGGTAGTTGTTTTTATTAAAAGATTAACGAGAAGGTGCTTAAATGCTACATATTCATATACTGTTCCTAAGTTTAAATTGCAAAAATCTTTAACATCGAATTTTTATGACTTTAAAATTTATGCTTAAACATACAAGCAAGTTAGAAACTATCAACAAAGATGTTCAAAAGTTTTTTTTAAAAGACCCATCATCAGCAGGTACTAAGGCCATTGATATGCTTACGGCTAAGTCTTGAACCCTGAAAACTAAGGGAGGACAAAACACGAAAAATAGAATAGTGATTCTGTTTGTATGGCACATCCATAGAGTTATGATATATCATAACTCCATGGTGCACCCCATGGTGAATCTGTTAAACTTCTTTCTCAGATAAGGACCGTAAGGATAAATATTGGACATAATAATATTGACTGGTTTTCATTGCCTATTTTAACATCCTTAAGTTAAATGTTAAGACCGGTAACAACATTGCTAAAATTCACAAAGACACGTCGTGGTATTAGATAGAATTGAACAAATGTGGAAACTGAATCTTCCAACAGTCAGTAAAAAGATAGACTGACAAACTGAGTTAATTTTAACTGACAGACAAGTTAATTTCAGTATTTGAAACGACAACATTTTATTAGATAAAAGATTCTAACATAAGTATGATGTTATTTGCAAAATTACAAATACCAAAATGCGGTTATAAACGGTTAATTTGGATATGCTATATATCGATATTTCAAGGAGTAACCTCTCATCAGTAGCATTTAAATCAAAACATTGGAAGGTCAAATTCCTAAATTGTTGAAAACGAAAAGTACTCAAAACCAAAACGTTCGAACAAGGAAGCCAAATCCAGCAACGAGGATATCGACCATGTGCAATACAAGGAAAGAAACCTGGTGTTTTAAACAATTTTGAATTTAAAAATCGGAAATTTCAGTGACAAAAATATTAGAAATTTTATGGTAAATCGTGTCAGACAAGTCTGACGACCAGGCTTGTGATTACCCTCGGGGACCTCTGGTCCACCAGCAGCGGTTATCGCCCAATATATATATAAAAATCTAGTGGTCACTTTAATTTCCAACTATAGTACAGCCATTCATTTATTAACTCATGTATCTTGAGAAAGAGGCAGAACTTTTACGGTGTTATCAATTTCATTAGCAAAAATGCACCAGAATCTAACATCATATAATCTATGAACGATTTCACGGTAAAAGCCTAATAAAGCTTAAAAGAACATTCTCAGTAGCAACCATCGGCATGCTTTTAAATATTTGCTACTGATACTTAATAAGACCTTTGTTATTTTAGTATGAAAACTTTTAAAGTTTTGAATGGAACAATCAAAATGATGTTTGAAGACAGATTCAAACATAAAATGGAGATATGAAGCAATCTTTCACCTTTTTTCTAGTTTTTTTTTTGTTTTTTTTTTGAAAACTGGGGAGGCAGCTGCCTCCTCTGCCTCTATGTAATTTACGGCCTTGAGGTTGTTGATACTGTATTATTGAATAGCTACGATATCAAAAGGAAGATCTACTAACAGGGAAACAAATCCACGTGTTACTTCAAAGACCAGTATTAAATGGATAGTTGTATGAACTATTTTACAAATATTCTATTATATCTAGTCACAAAACCTTACCTTTGATGCAAATTATAGTGTAAATACAACCAATGTTAAATCTCTATCACAAAGTATTAATATACATGTATTACATATATATTATTCAGTCTCATGTGATATGATAAAAACAAAAACAAGGATAGTACTTTATTTTCTTCCGGTATGGGTTTAAAATAAATATCATTAGGTGAAATAGTGTTTTTATGAAATATAATAGAATAATAGAATAAACCCCCCAAAAAATAACTGCGAGAAGCAGGTGTGTCTCTACATTGTATGAAAGTTTCATTCAAATCCAATGAGATTGCGAGACCATGATGTGTAAAGGAAGGACGACCGGTGTCGCATAATTATAGGTCCGGGTCCGGCCGGACCCGTAATGTTAACATTTTGGGTCCGCCTTTGCATTATTTTTGTCTATAAGTATTGGTCCGGGCTTGAAAGAAAATAAATGATTTCATGTTTGTTCTTCTATTTCAAGATAACAATAGAGACTATTTTCGTTCATTTTACTATTACACACAGTTGTTCCAAGATAAGATATAATTAAACCCAATTTTAGTTTGAGTTTTGTCAGTTTCAATCAATTTGTGATCTCAGTAGATTCATAAACGACTTGTACGCCCGCTTGTACGTCATTTTGTCTTTTTTCTCATATTTAAATGTGTTTCTCTTTATTTTGTATACAAATTATTTGTATTGAATGGTATAAATTTTTATTTATTTGATTTTAATGAAATTTTTAGTCGTTTGCTAAAATAAAACGTTTTTTTTTCTTGTTAACATTTTGTTCTGAAATTGAACCTATGTAAGTAATGAATGACAATAGGAGTTGACCCATCAATACATGTATTTTTAAATAAAAACAGTAATCAATCAAATACATTTACCTGCTTTACTTATTCCAGAGACCCTATAGAACAGCTGATAATTTGGACCTCCAGCTGGCTATTTCAAACAATTCGGCAATCAGTTACATATAACAGTCCGACATTTTTCTTAAATGGGAAGTGCCGAAATTGCCAGGGCGTGACGAAATTTTTTTTATATCAACAGTACATATTTTTGTTTTTTATTTATGCATTTTTACTAGATACTGTATAACTTTTTAGAAAGTATAAGAGGATTTTTTTTTCATTAAATTATTCAAAATAGAAAAAAATGCATAAAAATGAACAAAATTACCCATTAAAGGCCCAAATGGTCTGCAGCAAACATTATCTGTTGCAAAATAGTTTGTACAGCCGCGGGTCAAAACAAAGCAAAGATGAAGGTAAGAAAATAATATTTTTTTGGTTTTTTTTTTACTTTTGGGCTCCATACCAAAGCATATTATTAAAGACACACCAGCGGCGCTCTAGCCAAACTTTATATAAATATGAAGAGCAAATTTAAATACCGATAAAACTCAAAATTGTTAAATTGGAGTCCAAATTATGACCGAGACAGCATCGAGAACCTTGTGCTTAGACAATTTTAAAATCCATACCTTTGAAGTACCTTATTCTACATTTTCATGTTTGTGTTTGAGGGCATGATTTAGACATGTACATTTCAATATATTATATTAATCAAACCCAACATCAAGAATGTATCAGCATTGACATGGGACTTGTATGGAAACATGGAAGATGTTGAAAACATATTCAGCAACAATTTATAGATTCAACAGGCTTCTTATGTGAGCTATTGTGAACACTGGGTGTCTGTCGTTCGTTTGTACACTTTTAAAATAATTCTTGTGATTTTTTTTTCAAAATGTTCCACTTGCTAGTATTTGACTAGTATTAACAGCAGCCTTCAATGTGACCAGTGGTCGTTGCTGGCCCTGGATTGAAAATATAACACTCAAGATTCAATTTATACCAATCCTAAAATTATCAACGAAAACATATTTCTAGACGTAGAACAATTATAAGCTTTTTAGTATCTTGACTGAAACAATATAAGATATTAAACATTTAATTATTGTTAAGCAAGTCAAGACCAGCAAAATATTTAACCAGTTGGTGCAGGACCATTCATTTAAGGCGATATTACCTCTAGAATATCAAAACTTCAACTGCATAGAATCCATGTTATAAGATGACCTCTCATTTAGCATATGGTTCTGTTTTCGTTATATAGTTTTAGAATTCAAATTCGATCAAGTTAGGCGATTCAGGATCATGTGAGCCTGTTGTTTTAATAATATATGGTTTGAGCTTTCATGACATGCATGAGTTAACACAATTGCTTGTGATAGTAGAGTTAAAGTAAAAACTATACCTATTAAAAGGTGTAATTCTTTTTGGAGAAAAACAGAATGCGTGGAAGTAATAGGGAGATAAATCAAAGAAATCTAAAATCAGTTTGAAAATAAAAAAGAAATATATATATAAAAAAAGAACCTGACCATAAGCATGTTAAAAACTTCAGGGCCAGGAATTTCATACAAAATTTAGCACAAGTGCCCACGATCTTGAATTGAGCATGGTTAAGTCAGAGATAATCATAAGAATAAAAATCTGAAAACTATGTTCAAAATTGTGCTGTTGAAGATCAATGACATTTCTTCATACATTGGAAAGCTTAACGAACACGATGACTGAATGACAAGAACAAACCTGTTGAAATTTCAACAATCTTAAAACTAACAGACCGTAAGTTCATATTACTAGCTCCTATCAAGTGAAAGAATTATCATTATTTATATGTAATAGCATTGATTTAAGACATTTAAAGCTAAACTAGGCAGTAAAGATAGTTTATTTGCATCAGTGGCTTTGCTTTATTTATTTAAATAATTGATTTTTATACCCCGCCACACGAAATGGCAGGGTATAATGTTATACCCTCAGTTTTTTTCGGTGTCTGTCCGTCCGTCCGTCCGTCTATCCGTCCGTCCGTCCCCCGAAGGTTTCCGACCAATAACTTGAAAACGCGTCAAAGGATTTGAATGATATTTTGCACAGCTGTTAAGTACAATAAAATACAGGTCAAGTTCGATTTCCAGCATGATCCAAAAAAAGTTTTCGAGATAGGCCACTGAAAAATCAAATTTCATGAAATTTTGAGTTTCCGACCAATAACTTGAAAACGCGTCAAAGGATTTGAATGATATTTTGCACAGCTATTGAGTACAATAAAATACAGATCGAGTTTGATTTCCAGCATGATCCAATGAATAGTTTTCGAGACAGGCCACTTTGAAAAATCAAATTTCATGAAATTTTGAGTTTCCGACCAATAACTTGAAAACGCTTCATGGGATTCAAATGATATTTTGTACAGCTATTGAGTACAATAAAATACAGGTCAAGTTCAATTTCCAGCTAGATCCGAAAAACAGTTTTTGAGAAAGGCCACTTTGAAATCAAATTTTATGAACTTTCGATATTATAACGTGGTGGGGTATCATTTAATGTCCCATTACATGCCCTATTTTTTGTATTTCTAATTATTGTAATTGCTTACATGTATTATTCTAATTTATTCGGTTCCATACTTTTCATCAACATCTACCTATAGCATGTCTAGGTTTGACAGTTTACTGGTCCACCTTTCTTTATGTGAATAGACCCGGACCTTTAAGTTTGGCAGTTTACTGGTCCGCCTCTCTTTGCAAATGAATAGCCATGAATCTTTCAGTTTGAATGTTTACTGGCCCAACTTTCTTTATATGAATAGACCCGGACCTTTAAGTTTAAAAGTTTAATGGTCCGCCTTTCTTTGTATGAAAAGACCCGGACCTTGAAGTTTAAAAGGTTACTGGTCCATCTTTCTTTATTAGAAGAATCGGACCTTTAAGTTTGACAGTTTACTGGTCCGCCTTTCTTCATATGAATAGAACTGGACCTTTAAGTTGAACAGTGTACTGGTCCACCTTTCTTTATATTACTATCCCGGACCTTTAAATTTGACAGTTTACTGGTCCGCCTTTCTTTTTATGAATAGACCCGGACCTTTAAGTGTGACAGTTTACTGGTCCGCCTTTCTTTATATGAATAGACCCGGACCTTTAAGTTTGACAGTTTACTGGTCCGCCTTTCTAAGTTTGTTCATATGAATAGACCCGGACCTTTAAGTTTGACAGTTTGCTGGTCCGCTTTTTTCATATAAATAGACCCAGACGCTTAGGTCTAACAGTTTACTGGTCCACCTTTCTTTATATGAATGGACCCGGACCTTTAAGTTTGACAGTTTACTGGTCCGCCTTTCTTTATATGAATAGACCCGGACCTTTAAGTTTGACAGTTAACTAGTCCGCTTGTCTTTATATTAATAGACCCGGACCTTTAAGTTTGACAGTTAACTGGTCCGCCTATCTTCATATGAATAGACCCGAACCTTAAAGTTTGGCAGTTTACAGGTCCGACTTTCTTTATAAATGAATAGCCCTGTATCTTTAAGTCTGACAATTTACTTGTCCAACTTAATTTCTTTATATGAATAGCCCCGGACCTTTATGCTTTAGAGTTAACTGGTCCGCCTGTCTTTAAATTAAAGACGATTTACATAATAGTTTATGTTTTATACAGGTCCTTAACTTATTTAGTAATTTGATATAGTTCTGTGGGGGTTCTGTGGTATTCTGTGGTGTTCTGTGGTAAAAAGACGCACCCTGTTAAGCAACACGAATTTCATTTGTGCAAGTACGTTTCTGTAAATTCATTTTATTTTACCGTAAATCCTTTGTCACCGCTGCATTTGAAAGTGATGTATCCTCTCTCAGTCCCCAATTTATTTTCGTGAATTTTTACTGAGCGGAAAGTTTTAATAAGCCATATCTTAGCATTGTATCTATATTTGGAAAAAGTTTTATGTCATGTGAGCTATGTCGCTACATGTAACACTTATTCCACAACTCGATCATTATTTTCTATTTATTCCCAATATATTTGGAGTCATATAACACTTCAAATCATACATGTAAGATTTACATGTAAAAACTAGAAGCAAGGGGTGCAAGGTTTATTGCTCGGGATTACATGTCCAGAGAAGACGGTTATTTCACACAGATGCTGAAAGAGCTGGACCAACGCTCCAAACAGTGCGACTAGATCCCCGCCAACAAAGAGAATTTATGACACAATAAAAATCTCTATCTAAGAAAACTTATCTTATATCTAAATGAAAACCTACTTGTCGTCACTGATTGATGACCCCATTGATGTTCTCAGCATGGAGCTCCCCTTAAAAAAGTTGCGTTATCAGGTATGAACTACCACGGTATCAATATGTTATCAATTGAATACTATAGTGCTTTTCTTAATTTTTTTTACGCCACTGGCTTAATAATCGTATAAGAGTTTTCATCTCAATAATATTATATAATGGAATAAAACATAGCACAACATATCATAAAATTGATAAAATTAAATAATAATATTAAAATTAGATTAAAAACAAAATAGAAATCAAAATAAAATTAAACTAAAGTAAAATAAAATATAAAAATCAAGCAATAAAAATATAATAAAAAAATAGAATGAAATGAAACAAAATAAAAGAAAAGAAATGTTATAAAATTCAAATTATTTTCTAATATTAATATTACATTAACTATTTTTTTACTGTACTGAACGTGTGCACAATGAAAGACAGTTTCGAAATGTTAATTATGATTAATTATCAAAACCTACTTTTTCACAACTTTAAAAAAATTGTTATTAAGAATGAAATGTTCGTGAACCCGGATACGTAAATAGGGCGGACCTATTCTTATACGGGCGGACCTATTCTTATACGGGCGGACCTAAAATTATAGAGACCTGGACCCAAAATGTTAATTTTACGTATCCGGCCGGATACGTAAATTTGGTGGACCCATAATTATACGACACCGGACGGACACCTTTATCACATTATGCCCCTTTCACTTCCAAAGAAGGAATGTATAATAACCCTGGATAATACGTGTTGTAGTAATGAGCAAGTTTACTGTTTTTGCTCATTTTTATCTAGAAATATTAAAAACAAAAAGATCTTGCAGGTTAATTTCGCTATACAAAATTTCGCATTTATCTAATTTTCGATAGATTCTCACAATATAATGATATCGTGATAATTTTGAATTTCGCATCCTTTAATGCGGGCACGTATAGATATGAAATGTTACGGGAACAAACTTTAACCATTTTAATATTTGTAGCTTATCAGGAGTTCAATTAACTCGAATAATTCAATCCCTTTCCGTCTTCGTATCCCTTTCAGTCTTTGTATGCTTCGGCGAAAAAGTAGCGACAGTAGGGAGTGAAATATAAGGACTGTATAATTCTGGTTAGAGTTCAGTATACATTGACAAAGAAGCCGAAGTGTGATAACTTGGTGTGAAAATTATCCAACCAGACTTTAAGCTACATTCTCTATGACTCCTTATGTTTCAATTGCGTTTTCGTTCTTGGGAAAACCTAACAATCTACATGTTACAAACGAGGCTACAACTTTATCATATACAACGACTAGTATTAAAACCCAACATCAAAGATAAAAAGTTGAAACATCTATAACAAGAATAGAAAATAATGAGATGTGGAATAAGTGTACGCGACACAGCCCACAATTAAACGGCAATTTAGAAAAACCACAATTTAGACAAAGCACAAAAACTAAACACACAATAAAAATCAAATCGATCAAAGTCCAATTCCACTAGAGAGAACCTAAGACAAAAACAAGAACAAACAAAAGGACGGTAAAGGAACTCTCTATGGAACACTCGCTGTTACTGACAGCTAGCTGAGAATCATCAATCGACTGATGTAAAAAAATCAAACGTATCGATTTTAAATCCGACACAACACTTCAAACAATAATGATTTAGTGAAGTGTCATCACACAAAACCGACATGCTTGATCGCTATAATGCTTACAAATGACAATAGTAAAAACGTTTATGGAAGTTTTAAAGCAAGTATCAAGTTATCAATATTTCTGCCAAAAAACACTAAATTTGAAGATTTAACCAAAATATTCAATTCATATCCTTTCCGTAATAAATTTTGAAGCCAGTTTTTCATTTCTAATGGATTTGTTTTAAATTTGTGAGCTTTATAAAAAAACATTACCATAAAATTCAGGATGTGAGATTCCTTTCACTATAAGAAAATGACGTGTACAATTAAATTTTTCAATAAGAGATCGATATTTGTGGAAGAATTTAGAAAAAAGATTTTACTAATTTGTGGTATCGATAACCTTGTTTTAATAATTTTTCAGTAATAAAACGGTTTTTAATATTAAAACCAGAAACACCACTGCAGATCCGATCATATCTTACTAACTGTGAAATGTAAACCCCGTATGACGGCGCTAGTGGAACATCTCCTTCAAGAAAAGGGACTGAATTTATAATAGGGAAGGTAAAGTCGCAACTTTAACATCAACACTAACTAACTGACCGAGACACGATGTTTTAAGTGTCCTTGAACATGCAGTATCCTCAAACGCTTTCCTGTCCATCTTTTCTACATCGTGTCTGTCTGTCTCCGCCGTGTTTGTCCTGCATGGGCGTTTCTTGCTTCGTTTTTCTTTCCATTTGGTGGTGTTTTAGTACATGTAATCACCAATAAAGTACATGTAATTTGCTTCAATTATTTTTTTTGGGGGGGTGTGGTTTGGGGGGGGGGGGGTATGAGTGAGAAACAATAATGTTTTTTTTTTCTAAATCTAAATTAAGACTGAGTTATCGTGGTTTTATGTACATGTATAGCATTTCCATTCAAGTTATCGGGTACAAAATGCTTTTTAAAAGAAAACCTAAATCTAGGCTTCAAATTTAATTATACAATTCTTTTGGGAAAATGTTGAGATGTTTCATGAATTAATGTCTACTGTGTTAAGCTGTCAACATGGACTGGAGACATTCTCTGTCACCTCTCTAAAGCTCTTTCTGTTTCTATGTCTTGATTTAGCATGGGAATAATAGAAATGTTTAAAACTGATTTGATTGAATGGAATGTTTTCACAGCAAGACAACATTTTAATCAATGGCTGCCAGAATATTTATTTAAGTCTTTGTGAGTCTTTTTTCTCAAATGGTTTTGAAGTGTACAAAGAAATCGTTTATTTCATGAATGGTATACATGTTTCATGTACATTTATTCCACATCAATATATACATATAGTTTTTTCCTGTCGACTATGAAAACAAATGTAACGCTAATTTGATTTCGTTGAAGATGTAACTTGCATATCAAAACACATTAAGACATTTTTAATGAATACTGCGATTCAGCTGTAGAATAATTATAGCAGATTCATGCTTGTTCATTACTTGTATTACTTCGATACTTTCGGGTGTAAGGCGGTGTGCTTATTTCTTTTGGTCTAACAACCTTTGGCTTAAGTGTCTTTTGGTAAGTATTTAATTCTACAAAACTAATACGTCAATATTCCTTAATTTTTTGTCTGAATATTCTGTTGCTTCGACTTCAAGTTTTTACAAATGAATACGATTTTTTTTTCAATTTCAATTTGGGTATCATGTACATTTATTAAAGACCTTTCTTCTGTTTGTATGTGTGTGTGTTTCCTTTCTGTGAATGTCTTAAAACTACAGGTTATAACATTTCATTCATATTGAAAAGAAAAATAAAAAGCAATGCATTTGAATAGTTTATTAAATATAATCAAAACTTAACAATAATCGGTATATACAAATAACAAACAATAACAAATTAAGAAAGAGTTCAAACATTTAGCACAATCTGTTAACTCTGTGGAAGTTCTGCTGGTGGCGACATCTGGTGGTACGGTCTGTAGTAGGGACTGAATGCTGGAGACGAGAAAGGCAACTGGCTGTACAACGGTAACACTGGGTACTGGTACTGGGTGCTGACTGGAGACTGCTGAGTGCTGGTTCCCGATATGAATAAATCTAGATCTGGTACCGGGCGTTTACCTTTACCGACGAACTGTGTCATGTCTGGAGCACCATGGTAGTCGTTTCTCTTCATCTGTCGCTTTTCTTTCATTCTACGATTCTGGAACCACCATTTTATCTGAATCTGGCTGAGTTTGAGTTTCTTGGCGAGTAGTGGTCGGTCTTCTATCTGGAGGTATTTCTTGGTACTGTAGTATCTTTCTAGTTCAACCAGTTGTGTGTTGGTGTATGTAGTTCTGGCTTTCTTTTTACGCGCATCGTTGTCTTCATCGGAGCTTGTTGAGTCGGGTGAGTCCAAACTGTCTCCATAATCTGACGGACGCTTTCTCTTTCGGTCTTGGTCGTGTGTTATCGGCGAAGGGAAGGACATCTGGGTTGTTCTTGGGTACACGTAGTAGCCATACATTCCATAGTAGTCGTGGGTAGCGACAAACAATTCTTTCTTATCATCTCTGCTACTCTTGGCTAGCTCGTCGATGCTGAAAGACATCTTGGTAGGTGGATGAATGAATTCCATTTTTCAATTTGTATTACTATACAGACGATGATAACACCAGTATAGAACTTTTGACAATGAGTGACTTTTGACGTTTCTTATTTATATCACTAACATTGAACAATTCTAAACGAGTCAAAATCATCTTTATCAAAACAGTTATGACACAAGCTTGGGATCATCATTAAAGTTCAGAGTATGAAGATGACTTGACTCGTCGGTGTCGGTAGTTGACACCCAAGCTGACTCATTGATGAACTCAATTATGGAGTCGAATACACGTGAAATAAATAAATATATAGATAAGGAAATATATAAATAGATAAATATAATAATTTTTCGTTTAGGCGTCTGATAAAAAATGTGAATAAATAAATAAATAAATAAATAAATAAATAAATAAATAAATAAATAAATAAATAAATAAATAAATAAATAAAATAAAATAAAATAAAATAAAATAAAAATAAAATAAAATAAAATAAAATAAAATAAAATAAAATAAAATAAAATAAAATGAAATAAAATAAAATAAAATAAAATAAAATAAAATAAATAAAATAAAATAAAATAAAATAAAATAAAATAAAATAAAATAAAATAAAATAAATAAATAAATAAATAAATAATTTTTTATTTTTATTTTTATTTTTAAATAGATAAATAATTAAATATATATTAATAAATTAATCTAAAAATAAATAAATGAGAAAAAGAAATATTAAAATTTTACATAGAAGCGTTTTATAAAAAAATGTAAATTTGTTTTAAATTCATTAATTTATTTATTTTAATAAATAATAAATAGATAAATAATTAAACATATTAATAAATTTATAAATTAATCTAAAAATAAATAAATAAGAAAAAAATGATATCATAATTAATCATCGTTTTATAAAAAGAGATGTAAATTTCTTTTAAAAAAACATTTTTTTTTAAATTTCATATATTTTTGGGGTTGCGTTTAAATGTCAACTCTTTGTTTTTTGGTACAAGTATTTGACAAGAGCTGGGATTCATCGCCAGAAATATGTTATTTCAGCATTGAGGCATGATTGATACGCAAGCAGGACCAATCATGTAGTGAATATGAATGAATGAATGAATAAACAGAATGAATGAAGAAATGAAAGAATAAAAGAAACAAATTGATTAATTAGTAAATATATGAAGGAGCATGATGACTTGAAATGAATGAATGAATGAATGAATGAATAAACAGAATGAATGAAGAAATGAAAGAATAAAAGAAACAAATTGATTAATTAGTAAATATATGAAGGAGCATGATGACTTGCCGGAAGGTAATAAAAATAAATAAATAAATAAATAAATGAATGAATGAATGAATGAATGAATGAATGAATGAATGAATGAATGAATGAATGAATGAATGAATGAATGAATGAATGAATGAATAGATAAATGAATGAATGAATGAATGAATGACTTGAATTCAATAGAATTCAATTGAATGAATGAATGAATGAATGAATGAATGAATGAAATAAAATAAATTAACAATAGTTAATACTAAAGTATGTCTCCGCCTGCTGGTACCATCGGAATACCTAGTTATTCGGATATTCATTCATAAATTCTCGACATTTCCTTTGGACAAGCCTAACTTATTCTAAATATCATAGCCATTGAGAAACAGACTTAACATAAAAGACTGAACATAAACACACACAAACACTATTAACAGTCATTTAGTGTAGAAATAAGGTCAAGGTCAGATGACACGGTGACAGGCCTAACAACAAAAAACAATTCAATTCATCGATATCCTAAAGATCAGATGCCTCTGTTATTATACTTTGTTAAAGAAGTTCATTTTCCACAAAAGTCTTACAAAAATGTTTAGAACCTGAAGAAAGACCTAAGTTCACAAAGTTACTGAAGCGTGAAAATATGACCAAGGTCACATGGCATGGTGACAAATACGTAGACCATAACCTGAACTGTCTGTATACAAAATATTAGATGTCTAGCATTTTATTTTTTTGAGTACTTTATTTTCAACAAAAGTCTTACAAAGACGTTTGCAGCCTGAAATAAGATCTAAGTTTTCAAATTTACTGGAGTGTGAAAATTGGGTCAAGGACACACGGCATGGTAACATTTGCGTAGACCACAACCTGAACTGTCTGTATATCAAATATCAGATGCCTTTCTATTATTCTTTTCAAGAAATTCATTTTCCCCAAAAGTCCTACAAAATAGTTTTCGACCTGAAAAAAGATCTAAGTTCACAGAGTAATGGGGTAAAGGTCACATGGCATGGTGACCGTTGCGTAGACCACAACCTGAACTTCTTGTTTACTAAATATCAGATGCCTAGCTATTATAATTTTCAAGACATTAATTTTCCACAAAAATCTTACAAAGAAGTTTTTGGTCTAAAAAAGACCTAAGTTCATAGAGTCACTGGAGCATGAAAATGGGGTCAGTGTCACAAGGCATGATGACAGTTGCGTAGACCATAACATGAACTGTCTTTATACCAAATATTAGATGCCTAGTTATTATACTTTTCAAGTAATTAATTTTCTACAAAAGTCTTACAAAAAAGTTTACGTCGCCGCCGCCGCCGGAAAGTAATACCTATGTCTCGATATACATGTACAACAACTCTTCATGGATAGAAAGAGTTTTCGAATCACAACACGAAACATGAGCATGTATTTGAAATAGTTTACTGTTAAATAGTTTTATGATTGCTCTTTTTACTCAGGTAAAGGTTGGTAAAAGTTTTGAATCTGGCAACTCTTTTCGATACTTTTTGGTTCTATTTTATAACTTAGTTATGTTTAGTCTTACAACTTTTGGGTTGAGCGTCTCTGATGATCTCTGTAATAGAGCGTGCGTCAAACGCTTTTCTTTTTTGTCTGAATAGTTAAGTACTACTTTTTCTAAGAATCAGGCATATACCATTAATAGGGTGGCACATCGATGATAAATACACACAAAAAAAATCAACAGAATTAAGTAAAGCAACCCCAGTAAACTTTGTTTTGACCACTAAATTTTTCAGTCTATCTTGGGTTTAGGAGATATTACCAGTCAAAATTTAGTTACATTGTATAGTGAAAAAAAGGGAAAATTTCCTATAACCAGTCAAAAAATATCTAGGCACCAAATACATATCAAGATGTAAAAACTGCATTGGGTTTGTTTTTATGGTAAAATGAATGCATCTATACCCAAAAATCTGAAATTGGAAATTATCGATGTGCCAGCCCCTGCCTGATCCTTTAATGGAATAGGATCTTACTTAACTGATTTTTTTTCAATTAAAACTTGTAACAAACGATCACTTTATATGCTTTTCGGTTTAATTTTTGTATCATGTATTTTTATTTACTTTTCTTTGTGTGCATGTTTCCTTGATATGTATGTCTTTGAAAACAGGTTGTGATATGTTATCATCATTGAAAAAAAAAGAGATAAAAGAAAGCAATACATTTAAATAGTTTATTAAATATTAACAAAACTTAACAACAATCAGTATATACAAATAACAAACAATAACAATTTAAGAAAGAGTTCAAACTTTCGGCATAATCTGTTAACTCTGTGGAATTACAGCTGGTGGCGACATCTGGTGGTACGGTCTGTAGTAGGGACTGAATGCTGGAGACGAGTATGCGAACTGGCTGTACATGGATAACACTGGGTGCTGGTACTGGATGCTGACTGGTGACTGTTGAGTACTGGTACCCGATATGAATATGTCTAGATCTGGTACCGGGCGTTTACCTTTACCGACGAACTGGGTCATGTCTGGAACGCCGTGGTAATCGTTTCTCTTTATCTGTCGCTTTTCTTTCATTCTACGATTCTGGAACCACCATTTTATCTGTGTCTGGCTGAGTTTGAGTTTCTTGGCTAGTAGTGGTCGGTCTTCTATCTGGAGGTATTTCTTGGTGCTGTAGTATCTTTCTAGTTCAACCAGTTGTGTGTTGGTGTATGTAGTTCTGGCTTTCTTTTTGCGTGCATCGGTGTCTTCGTCGGAGCTTGTTGAGTCGGGTGAGTTCAAACTGTCTTCAGAATCTGACGGACGCTTTCTCTTTCGGTCTTGGTCGTGTGTTATCGGTGAAGGGAAGGACATCTGGGTTGTTCTTGGGTACATGTAGTAGCCATACATTCCATAGTAGTCGTTGGTAGTGACAGACAACTCTTTCTTATCATTTCTGCTACTCTTGGCTAGCTCGTCGATACTGAAAGACATCTTGGTGGGTGGATGAACGAATTCCATTTTTCAATTTGTATTGCTATACATACGATGCTAACACCAGTAAAGAACTTTTGACAATGAGTGACTTTTTGACGTTTCTTTTTTATATCACTAACATTGAACAATTCTAAACGAGTCCAAATCATCTTTATCAAAACAGTTATGACACGAGCTTGGGATCTTCATTAGAGTTCAGAGTTGGAAGATGACTTGACTCGTCGTTGTCGGTAGTTGACACCCAAGCGGACTTATTAATGAGATCAATCATGGAGTCGAAATAAATAAATAAATAAATAAATAAATAAATAAATAAATAAATAAATAAATAAATAAATAAATAAATAAATGTAATATTTTTTCGTATAAGCGTTTTATAAAAAATGTAAATTGCTTGAAAAAAAAAATAATAGATATAATGATTTTTCGTATAATTGCGTTATAAAAAAATGTAAATTTCTTTTAAAATATTTCTAACATAATGATAATTTGAAATGATATTTTTTTTTGTGTTTTTGCGTTTAATTGATAGCATATAAACATTTCAACTGTTTGTTTCGGTACAGTTATTTGACAAGAGTTGGGATTCATCACCAGCAATTTGTTATGTAAAATCAAATATTTGACGCATGATGACATCCAAGCAGGAGCAGTCATGCAGTGAACATGAATAAATAAATAAATAAACGAAAAAATGGAACAGAATTAATTCAACGAATGAATGAATAAACATGATGATTGAATAGTGAATGAATGAATGAATGTTGTATATAATGTAGATAGTTTGTCTCTGTACCAATTGTTATGAGAATATAGTAATATATAATGAATGGATGATTAGTTTAAGTATGCACGAATAAATAAAGGAATAAATGGACATGACGAATTGATGCATGCATGAATAAATAAAGGAATGAATGGACATGACGAATTAAAGCATGCATGAATAAATAAAGGAATGAATGAACATGACGAATTAAAGCATGCATGAATAAATAAATGAATGAATAAACAAAAAAATAAATATGATGAATTGAACAATGAATGTAGTATATAACGTAGTTAGTTTGTCTCTGTACCAATTGTTATGAGATAATGAATGAATGATGAATTAATGCATGAGTAAATAAATGAACGAATGGACATGATAAATTGAATGAACGAATAAGCAAATAAATAAACATAATGAATTGAATAATGAATAAATGAGTAAATAAATAGACAAATAAATAAATATGATAATTTTAAACAAGAGGCTCCCAGGAGCCTGAATCGCTCACCTGGTCTTGAGTCATCCCTATACATATAAAGACTTTTCTAGAGCTAAATGAGCTGAACATTTAAGCAAGTAACAGCTTTTCTCTATCTACTATAGTTTCATTCTGTATCCGTAGGCCCAAATCATGAACAAACGTTATTTTAGGGGCCATAACCCCTATAAGGGGTCATCTGACAACTTTGACCCTATGAAAACTTCTGTAGAGCTTAATGAACTGAGCATTTAAGAAAGCAAGAGCTTTTCTCTATCTGCTATAGTTTTCATTCACTAAGCCAAAAACATGAAAAAATGTCATTTTAGGGGCCGTTACCCCTATAAGGGATCATCTGACAACTTTGATCCTACAGGGTATGAAGACTTTTGTAGAGCTTTATGAGCTGAACATTTAAGCAAGCAACAGCTTCTCTCTATCTGCTATAGTTTTCATTCACTAAGCCAAAAACATAAAAAAAACGTTATTTTAGGGGCTGTAACCCCTATTAGGGGACATCTGACAACTTCAACCCAATCAAGACTTTTGTAGAGCTAAATGAGATGAACATTTAAGCAAGCAACAACTTTTCTCTATCTGTAATACTTTTTATTCTATAGGCCAAAAACATGAAAAAACGTTATTTTAGGGGCTGTAACCCCTTTAAGGGGTTATCTGACAACTTCGACCCTATAGAGACTTTTGTAGAGCTAAATGAGCTGAACATTCAAGCAAGCAACAACTTTTCTCTTTCTGCAATAGGCCAAAAACATGAAAAAATGCTATTTTTCACCTTTAAGGGGCCGTAACTCCTAAAAGGGGTCATCTGACATCTTCGACTCAATGGAGACTTTTGTAGAGCTTTTGATGCTGAAGCAGTAGCGTGGCATCAGATTTCATCTATCTCTTTATACTTTTTGATTTACAAACCAAAAACAGTAGTCTGACCCCCCTGGTCTATTTTTAGTAATGGCGGCCATGTTGTTTGGACGGCGGTCACCATTTGTGCAATCTTGGTAGAGGACATCCCATAAATGAAGTGTGAAAAGTTTCAAAGCAATCCCTTCAGTGGTTTCAGAGGAGAAGATTTTCAAAGAAAAGTTAACGACGACGGACGACGACGGACGACGACGACGACGACGGACGCCAAGTGATGGCAATAGCCCACCTGGACCGAAGGTCCAGGTGAGCTAAAAATGAATAAACAAACATGATGAATTGACTGGATAATTGAATAAATAAATAAATAAATAAACGAACACGAAGACATATATAAATAAATAAATAGATAAACAAACATGATGAATTGACTGGATAATTGAATAAAGAAATGAATTTATAACGAACACGAAGACATTAATAAATAAATAGATAAATAAATAAATAAATAAATAAATAAATAGACACCATCACACATACTTCGGTTGCTACTGTCACAACATCTTTATGTATTTAAAACGTCGAAGCTTAAAGTACAATTTAAAGCAAACAAAAACGAAAAGAGTGTGCAAATAAAAACTTGGTACATCCAGGACAAGAAAACACACAACTAAAAGCAGCCATCGAAGCGACAGTGAACTTTAGCGGCCTTGATGAGTAGACAGTGTCAAATAGACGATCTTCCAAAAGTGCCATTCCGGAACGTTCCGGATGTTAGAATAGGGGTCACGAGAGGTCAATGGGGGTAAAATGGCGGCTTTTTTAGAAGAGAGCACAGGGACTGAATTACTCTATCAATCTATGAAACGTGTTTTCTAATGGAAAACAATCAAACATGAAAGGAATTAATTTGATTCACTCGCAGGGTCCTTTCAACCCAATTCATTTACACTTAAATAATGAAATTTAAAAATTCCCTTTTACATGCAATTGACGTCGGCAACCAGTTATCCAGTAATTTGAGGTAAGATTTCGACAATAACCAAAAAATTCGAAATTGGAAGATCGTCTATTGTTGGTACCTACTTATCCTGGGTTGTGTACATGTAATCACCAATAAAGTTAATCATTTTTAATGGAATTAAGTGCAGTTCTCTGTAAGAATCAGGCAAAATTTAAAAACTTTGAATCATGATTTTAAAAACACACGGTTTTGTCATTCAAAATAGCCTTTTAATGAAAAGCAAACATTAGTTGTTGTCTCGAGTATCAGAGGATGGAGAAAAAATTCTGTTAAAATGACAGGAAGTTAATGTGACTTGACAGAGTAATCTCCCTTAGATTCAAATTTTATATGCATTTCAACAAAAACATATCTCAAATTACTGACTTTTTAAAAAAGTGCCAATGCATTTTATGTTACTTTTTAAGCATTTTGAACAGTATTTTGAAGTCAAACTCGTGTGTTTTTTTAATCATGATTCACCCATTGCCTGATTCTTACAGAGAATGGCACTTAATGACAAAACAATTTGGCTTTAACTTACAGACTCGGCTTTCGTGGTTTCATAATGTAAAGCACTTCTTTTCTTTTTATGAAATCAAAGTGCTTTGTTTGAAAAAAAATCTATATCTAGGCCTCAAATTTAGTAACACGATTCTTTTGAAAAAAATGTTAGGTGTTCTTAGGAAATTAAGAGGGGGGCAAAATGTGCACCATTAAAAATTTAGTTTATTGCTTCTATAAACCAGAAAAATATTACAGTTAATACTTATAAATAAGTTTATTGATATATTCAGTTCGAAAATTTGGTTAAATATATATTTTTTCCATGAAAATATTAAAATTCGGTTAATTAATTCAGCGTATTAATATTTACACCTGTCAATCACATTGCACGAGGAGTCCGTGCAAATGAAATGTATATAAACTTCATTGTTACATTCCGGTTTAAACTGGATTTAATAAAAGTTTCCTTACGATAATAGGCGTGCTTTAAATGGTCGTTAATCCAATCATATTCTTTCGCTTTATAAAAAGTTTACAAGAAAATAAACCCAATTTCCTTTCAATGCAAATGCAACTAATAACTTTCTCAAATTTATTTATTTTTATTTGAGCAAGAACTACAAGGTTTTAAAAAAAATATGAAAAAGAGAAATGAGGATTCTGAACATTGTGAATCCTAGTTTCTCTTTTACCACAATTTATTGATTTCATCATTTAAAATGTTAAAGTATATCATATATAGGTAGACAATTGACCCGGTAAGCAAAGTCGTATAATAATGTCATTAAAATATAGTGGGCACATTCCATATTCCAGAATTAAGCGGTTGGGGTATTTAACGCGGCCGCCTGTTTATTGGGGAGCAACAGCAATCTAATTCCCAGTTTTTCGTGGTTTTGATGTATGCATGTGTTCATTTTTTTTTACATTTTTTATAGGTGCCGAGCGTAACGAGGCTAAAAAATGGGGTTTTTGACCATAATAAGACTTAGTATACTTAACTCAAAACTAAATGGAGTAGAGAGCTGACATTTTACATAATTATTCAAAAGCATGTTTTATATCCAATATTTATGTCAATCCATCCCATATTTTTGGGAAAACTGAGATTTTTGTTACGTACACGATTTTGTAGATTTTCAACCTTTTTGACAATATAAAGAAAATTTTAAGCTAGAACTAATAGATGCATATGCATGATAACTTGAAAATAAAAATAATTAAAAAGATCTAAAAACGTTTTCGTCATTATATGCACCCTTTCCAAGATTCAAGATTTCAAGATTTTCCCAGAACCTGGGTCGGAGGAAAAATATGTCCCAAAATTTGAACATATAGATTGATTGGATACAAGCTATGGTTTGAGTGTGTTTTATAACTATAATCAGCAAAAATTAGGATAGGATAAGGGGCCTCTGACAAGAAAGATAATTATGCTTAATCCTTAGAAAATATAACTTTTATATTATACAGTTATTGAATGTGTAGCCAGGCAATGGATCAGAATATTTTCCCCGAGGTATCCAGATTAGCTTTATGTTCTATCGCCCGAAGCCGTAGGCTGAGGGCAATAGAACATTAAGCTAATCTGGATACCAAGGGGGAAATAGTTCTGATCTATTGCCTTGCTACACATTCAATAACTGTTTTATTACCTAATATTTTTTAATAAAATTATTAGTCGTATATTTATATTCTTCCAAAACCTGGTACATACCAAATAAACTAAGGGCCATCCGATAATAAAACAACCACATTTACAAAGGGAAATTCATTCCTGTTCCAAATCAGATCCATTACGTATTCATTTAACTGCTATCTTAGACTTGAGTGTATTATGAAGGTTCTCAAAGGAATAATTTTAGCCTTGTTACATTTAGAATGGAACATTCATTCCTGTTCCAAATCAGTACCATTAAAGTATTCATTTGACTGCTGTCTTAGACTTGAGTGTGTTTTTAAGTTCTTAAAGGAATAATTTTAACTTTGGTATTTTTAGTTTCACAAGCTTAGCACTCTGCATATTTCTCCATATACCACTATTCTAATGACCTTTGACTAGAAGGCAAATATAAAAACAAAACTACATAAAAATATTTATTAACTACTCTAATTTATTATTTACATTATTATATTGGAAAAACTGGGGACTACAAGTTACTTTTAGTAATAAAAATAAACAAGAGTTATCCCCCTTTTAACATAAAAAACTAATTATATAATAAAACTTGGGGGATGAGATAAAATGAGAATGAAATTAAACAATATTTTATCGAAACAGTCCATATGTAAGCAAAGTTTAAAAAAAAAAAAAATAAATAAATAAATAAACTTACTATTTGTAAGCATTGTGAATAACAGAAATTACTACGTCAGTATGAATAGTGAGACTCCATGGGTAAGCATGGCAAAAGTAGTAGAAACTCATACGTCAGCATGAGTAGTGAGACTCCATACGTAAGCATGGCAAATCTAGAGATAATTCATACGTAAGCATGAGTAGAAAGACTCCATGCATAAGCATGGCAAGAATAACAGAAACCCATGCGTCAGCATGAGTAGCGAAAAACCATACATAAGCATGGCAAGAATAAATAGAAACTCATACGTCAGCATGAGTAGAGAAAAGCCATACATAAGCATGGCAAGAATAAATAGAAACTCATACGTCAGCATGAGTAGAGAAAAGCTAACATAAAATGTCAAGAATAAACAGAGACTCAAACGTCAGTACGAGTAGAGAAAAAACCATACGTCAGCATGGTAGCATATATGATCATTAAAGTAGGAGTAAAAATTTTGTAAATAAAACAAAATCAGTAAATTCTTGTATACATGAAACATGAATAAACAAAGGTGAAAATTATTCAATGTATAATAAAATAGCAGATCTACAATAGATAATAAAATTAAACTTTACATTTTGGTTACACTGAATACAAAATGTCAATAATAATACAAAATAAAACTGAACTACAACATATAACAATGTATACACAAGTACAAGAATAGTAGTTAACAGTAATCCCCAGAGGCACTAGCAACAAAGGTAGAGAGGCGGGGAGGTGGTGGTATTTTTAACGAGAAGACAAAGAAACTGATTATTCTCAGGCTTGAAAAGAAAGCGTCTATGACCTTATCTTAAATTCAAAACGAGGCTTGCACGTTGAGGATCTTAAGGGGAAATTTAAAATAAAGGGAGATTTCAGGGGAAATTTTTACATGTTGAAAAAACAGGTTTATTAAAAAAACCTACATTTTATGAATATATGTCATTCATATAAACTGCAATTATGTTCATAACTGTAAATTTATATTCTTCCAAAACCTGGTACATACCAAATAAACTAAGGGCCATCCGATAATAAAACAACCACATTTACAAAGGGAAATTCATTCCTGTTCCAAATCAGATCCATTAAGTATTCATTTAACTGCTATCTTAGACTTGAGTGTATTATGAAGGTTCTCAAAGGAATAATTTTAGCCTTGTTACATTTAGAATGGAACATTCATTCCTGTTCCAAATCAGTACCATTAAAGTATTCATTTGACTGCTGTCTTAGACTTGAGTGTGTTTTTAAGTTCTTAAAGGAATAATTTTAACTTTGGTATTTTTAGTTTCACAAGCTTAGCACTCTGCATATTTCTCCATATACCACTATTCTAATGACCTTTGACTAGAAGGCAAATATAAAAACAAAACTACATAAAAATATTTATTAACTACTCTAATTTATTATTTACATTATTATATTGGAAAAACTGGGGACTACAAGTTACTTTTAGTAATAAAAATAAACAAGAGTTATCCCCCTTTTAACATAAAAAACTAATTATATAATAAAACTTGGGGGATGAGATAAAATGAGAATGAAATTAAACAATATTTTATCGAAACAGTCCAAATACAGATGGAAAGCAGCTGTAGCCCCAAGTTTAAAATTCTTCCTTTGTTGCTAGTACAAATACTTTAGGTTTTTCTATTGGAACACTTTGCCAACTGAATTTGAGCTTGTTTAATTACACTTGGACTTGTATGAATATACCTCGTATAACAATCTGAAGACCATCTACCTAAAGTTTTAATTAAATGGTCCTCTAACCTAACCTAACCTCATGAGCTGTCGTTGCAGCTCCAATGCGGAAGGAATGACCGTTATTTTTAACGAGAAGACAAAGAAACTGATTATTCTCAGGCTTGAAAAGAAAGCGTCTATGACCTTATCTTAAATTCAAAACGAGGCTTGCACGTTGAGGATCTTAAGGGGAAATTTAAAATAAAGGGAGATTTCAGGGGAAATTTTTACATGTTGAAAAAACAGGTTTATTAAAAAAACCTACATTTTATGAATATATGTCATTCATATAAACTGCAATTATGTTCATAACTGTAAATTGTGTTGAAAGAAAATTTAGGTTATACTTTTGAAAAATAAAAATAAAAGATTGGGTTTAATGACCATTTGAACTACATCCTATTATGGAAGTAATGCCGGATAGAGCAGCCGGTTTAAACCAGAACACACACAAACAGACTTTGCAGTTGCATGGACTTCGCGAATTAAAATGGCCTGGAATAGATAATAAATATTCATGTTTATAAATCGTCCAATCAAATTGGAGGTCAAAATGTCAACAGGCAATAGAACGTCACCGGGCAATAGAACACCTTTCTATTGCCCGGTAGAATGTGATAATGGTCAAAATTAAAATATAGTTCAGAAAAGGAAATTTTATGATATTAGGTAATAAATCATTTTAAATGGTTATAAGCTCTAATAATAATGTTCGTATTTGGCCCCTAATACTATTATCAAAAATGAAAATTTTTAATTGACCATGATTCAATATTTTTCACTCAGATACAAAATATTAACATAGTACAGTTGAAACTACTAGACCTTGCAAATCCCAAATATGGGGAAATATCTATTCTTCCGTTTTTGATTATTTTCTATGACAGACAGCCCATGACAGACAGGATCATGTGACTGTTTCTGTCATAGAGAAATCAACCAATCAAAAACTTGTCAAACACATTTTTATCAGATTTAATAAAAACAACAACACGTTTCTACTTTTCTAAAAAAAAAAAAAGAACTAACTTGATTTGCAAAATGTTCAGAATCAATGAAATTTAGTTACATGTAAATCGGTTTTATTGGTCGCGCATTAACTCAATATATGCAAATTTAATTTTTGCGCATTAATTAAATATATGCAAATTGGATTTTGACCTCGTTATATTAATTCATGAAATTATTTTTTTCACTGTTAAAAACGGAAGAAATATGTTCGTTAAACTCGTTATTTATTGAAGATCGGGAATTTCTTCCACTTGTGTATAAGAAATTCTTCGTCTTTTCACTCGTTCCGCTGCGCTCCCCTCGTAGAAGAAATCCCTGATCTTCAATAAAGACTCGTGTAAGAACCTATTAAACATAATACTATATTGACAAACATTCAAACAGAAATTGTTTAATAGCATAAAGAAGGGAAACGGGGAATGTGTCATGAGACAGTGAACCAAAGGGGGGCAATAACATTCTTTTTTATCTCTTTGTCCCACAGTTTTGCTTTTTTTTGTTATGAAAATATTTGTTGAAAGAAATGGAAAGCAAGCAAAATATTTTTGGGGGACAAATGGTTTGAAGCTGCTGAATTAAAAATGCGTAAAATTGCCCATTGCCAAAGGTTTTCCTTCTTATATAGATTTCAGTTTTTCAAAGTTGCATTTTTAGGGGAGGTCAAAATGGATCTCATACCACCATACCACCTCCAAATTTTATTATAATGCTGCATGGAATAAAAGTTTAATTGAACTTGTTTTCCTGAGTCCACTAAAATACTAGCTATTTAATGCATGTAATGATTGTGATTTGCGTGTATGTATTCGGTCGTGTATGTGGTGCTACATACGTGTAGTAATAAGTATATTTGTGTGGAGTTGCCGAGCGAAGCGAGGCAAAAAACCAAGAGCTACTTGTACAAAATGTATTAAAAGAATCTTAAAAAAGTACCTCGTTAACAGTTAAAAGCATTATAATAATAACAGATAACAGCATTAACAGTCAACAACAAAATTATTCGTAGGATAACAGATTACAGCAAAGGGTTCAAAACAGAAAACAGTCTTTTATTTTTAAAAATAACAGTTAACAACATGGAAAAAATGCCCAAAACACGTTAACAGAAAAGATCTCCCCCCCCCCAATTAACGTCTACTGCTTTTGCTGTCAAATCTCTGTCACCTCTTGAGAGCTCATTTCATTTCTTTGTCCTGATTTAGCAAGGGAATAATAGAAATGATTGAAAATAGAATGTTTTCATAGCATGACACATTTTAATCATTGCAACCGATCAGCTCAAATGTTTTCATGGCATGGAAAATTTTTTCTCAAATATTTATAAAGGATAAAGATTAAAAGTATCAAGTTTGCGATGACAACCACAAAAAGTCTGAGCAAACGTTAGTTATTGGAGATGCCTTACACCAATTGTTCTTTTCGTGGTGAGCGCGTTCAGTTAGGCTGTTGGTTGTGTTAAAATATTCGTTTCTTTCATAAATGCTGTACCACGTACATTCTTTTTGCATCAGATCTTTTCTAAGATCATCATAAAACTTTATTTTTTTGTTTTTAAAATAAGTGTCGAGCAAAACTGTCTAACAGAAATACAATTCTTTCAAGTCATACTTTTGAATTGAATCAAAACAAACTAAACCAAGAAAATATACCAAAAACAAATATGTGTATAAGTCTTGGGCCAATGCAAGACGGTAAGCAGTGACCTATGGTCATGTTGAAGACTGCTTGCTGTTTTGCGTTGTGATTTTTTGAATTGCTGTTTGTTTATGTTTGTTGTGTCGCGTACACTTATTCCACATCTCAATATCGTCTATTGACTTAATTAGCTGAGTGTTCTAATATAAACCGATGTAAAACAATTCTTCGTCATTGATTGATTGACTGATTGATTGATTGATTGATTGATTGATTCATTCATTCATATCTTTATTTCCGCTATCAAAGCGATTATATAAATACATATATCATAAACAAAAGATATTAAACAAGGATCAATTCATAGATGTAGAAGGTATCAACGATAGTCATATAATAATTAATAAATAATAATGAATAAAAAAATTTCGATTCACAACACGAAAGACTGAGTGAGTGAGTTGGTGTTTAGTGGCGGATCCAGGGAGGGGGGTTCCGCCCCCCCCCCCTTCCTCCGATTTCGAAAATTTCTGGATCCGCCCCTGGTGTTTTACGCCCATGCAGCGCCATATAGGTTATCTACAGGCGATGAACGTGAAAAGGATGATAAAATGAACATGAAATACAAATGACAACAAAGTTCCAGACAATAAATTTTGCTACGCCTGACGCGCGTTTCGTCTATTCAAGACTCATCAGAGGCGCTCTACCAAAAATATTGAAAATGCCAAACACTGTATAAATATGAAGAGCATAGAACAGTATAACCAAAAATACCAAACTTGGGAACCAAATAATTACTAAGATAATCAACCTATGTCTGGGGTAGGAAGAACCTTAGGGTTTAGACAATTTTGAAATTTAGACGGATAATTTAAAGCTTTGATGTATTCTCCAACTCAAAAAGTGTTGGTGCCGGAGCGGGCTAACCTCGGGGAATTTACACTCCACCAGCAGTGCTAACCTTCACGTGTGTTCGAAATACAAATGACAACAAAGTTCCAGACAATAAATTTTGCTACGCCTGACGCGCGTTTCGTCTATTCAAGACTCATCAGAGGCGCTCTACCAAAAATATTGAAAATGCCAAACACTGTATAAATATGAAGAGCATAGAACAGTATAACCAAAAATACCAAACTTGGGAACCAAATAATTACTAAGATAATCAACCTATGTCTGGGGTAGGAAGAACCTTAGGGTTTAGACAATTTTGAAATTTAGACGGATAATTTAAAGCTTTGATGTATTCTCCAACTCAAAAAGTGTTGGTGCCGGAGCGGGCTAACCTCGGGGAATTTACACTCCACCAGCAGTGCTAACCTTCACGTGTGTTCGAAATACAAATGATGATGATAAATGAAACATGGGGATGGGGTGGGGCACATAGGAACAGTAAATTTTGAAGAACCACAGGAAAAGGGGAGAGGTGGGTAGGGGCGACAAAATTTAGCATATGTGGTGCACAAAGGGGTCTTTCACGTGCATGAAGCATGGCACTCTCGACACACGTTGGCCCACTATGGTCAGCGGTCAGGGTTTCCGTATTATAGACCTGACAACACCCGCGGACGAGGGCTACCCTATTTAGCCACCTAGGGTACACACTTGGTTGCTCTGTGGGCTGAGCACTTCAGACCCGACGTCAGAATCCAAAGATCCTTAGTCGCCTCTTACGACAAGCTAGGCTCTGCTGAGCACTTCAGACCCGACGTCAGAATCCAAAGATCCTTAGTCGCCTCTTACGACAAGCTAGGCTCTGCTGCGGGCCTATTAGCCACCCGGGCCCCGCACGGGACTGCTTGTATTTGAAATAGTTTACTGCTACTAATAAGAACAGAATTCCTGAGTCCCCCGCCGAGCGTAAAAAAATTCTAATTCCACTCTCTTAACAGGAAGTGGGTAAGCAACAGACCTGTAAACACATCCCACTATATTAAACCCCTTCCTTAAGCTACCTACCAAATATCAAAAGCATAGGATTAATAGTAGCTGAGAAATCTGTTATGAAACAATTTTCATTTTTGACCCTTAAAAAATTCTAAGTCCATGGTACATGTAAGTTCTGTTAAACAGGTAGTAGGTAAGCGACAGACCTGAAAACGCATCCCATCATATAAGACCCCTACCTAAAGCTGCATACCAAACATCAAAAGCCTAGGATTAATAGTAGCTAAGATATCTTTTACGAAAAAAAGTGACGGGCGGACGGATGCACGCACGCACGCCCGGCATTATTATGTCCCCGCTCCGCGTTGCGGCGGGGGACAATGAATAGTTTCTTGCTTGTTCGGTACTAGTATATGTCTCCTCTTTTCACTTAGGTAAAGGTTTGAAAAAGTTTTGAATTTGGCAACTCTGTTCGATACTTTTACTTTCTATTCTATAATCTAAAGTTGGGTCTGACAACTTTTGGGTCGAGTGTCTTTAATGATCTCTGTGATAGAAAAACCATGCGTCAAACGCTTTTCCTTTTTGTCTGAATATTTAACTGTTATCTTTTTTCCAATTTAAACTTGTAACAAACGATCACTTTAAATGTTTTTCAGTTTGATTTTTGTATCAAGTACTTTTATTTACTATGTTTCCTTGATATGTATGTCTTTGAAAACAGGTTGTGACATTTTATCATCATGTAAAAAAAAAAGAGATAAAAGAAAGCTATACATTTAAATAGTTTATTAAATATTAACAAAACTTAACAACAATAAGTTTTTACAAATAACAAACAATAACAGTTAAAAAAAAGAGTTCAAACATTAAGCACAATCTGTTAACTCTGTGGAAGTTCTGCTGGTGGCGACATCTGGTGGTACGGTCTGTAGTAGTGACTGAATGTTGGAGACGAGTATGCGAACTGGCTGTACATGGGTATCACAGGGTGCTGGTACTGGATGCTGACTGGTGACTGTTGAGTGCTGGTTCCCGAGACGAATATATCTAGATCTGGTACTGGGCGTTTACCTTTACCGACGAACTGGGTCATGTCTGGAACACCATGAAAGTCGTTTCTCTTCATCTGTCGCTTTTCTTTCATTCTACGATTCTGGAACCACCATTTTATCTGAGTCTGACTGAATTTGAGTTTCTTGGCGAGTAGTGGTCTGTCTTCTATCTGGAGGTATTTCTTGGTACTGTAGTATCTTTCTAGTTCAACCAGTTGTGTGTTGGTGTAAGTAGTTCTGGCTTTCTTTTTGCGTGCATCGTTGTCTTCATCGGAGCTTGTTGAGTCTGGTGAGTTCAAACTGTCTTCAGAATCTGACGGACGCTTTCTCTTTCGGTCTTGGTCGTGTGTTATCGGTGAAGGGAAGCACATCTGGGTTATTGTTGGGTACATGTAGTAGCCATACATTCCATAGTGGTCCTGGGTAGCGACAAACAACTCTTTCTTATCATCTCTGCTACTCTTGGCTAGCTCATCGATACTGAAAGACATCTTGGGAGCCACTGGTTGAACGTATTCCATTTTTCGACAAATATTGCAGTTCGAAGTTTGCACTTGTGAAGCACTTTTGGCAATGAGTAACTCTTTGGCGATTCCTATTTATATCTCTAGTATCGAACAATTCTTAACGAGTCAAAATCATCGTTAGGAAAACATTTATGACATGAGCTTGGGATCATCATTAGAGTTCAGAGTTGGAGGTTGACTTGACTCGTCGTTGCCGGTAGTTGACACCCAAGCGGACTCATTAATGAGCTCAATCATGAATTCGAATACACGCCAATTTCCATCTGTCATTAATGATTTCTAATTGATTAATAAATAGATGAATAAAAAGATATATATTTGTAGAATGCTTTATGTGGATCTTTTTAAATATGATAAATATCATGATAATTAAATGCTTTTCTAGTATGTTTTATGGGTGTAGGTAATCATCGAGTTCGAGTTCGAGTTCGAGTCAGAGTTAAAGTTCGAGTTAGAGTTCGAGTTACAATTCGAGTTCGAGTTAGAGTTCGAGTTAAAGTTCGAGTTAATTTTCGAGTTCGAGTTAAATTTTGAGCTAACTCGAAACAGTAATTTTCATAGACATAGTCGAGTTATGACTCGAGTTAAAGTTCGAGTTCGAGTTCGAGTTAGAGTTCGAGTTACAAATCGGGTTCGAGTTAGAGTTCGAGTTACAAATCGGGTTCGAGTTAGAGTGCCGACCTAAAGAAAACCTATTTTTAGCAAACTACAACACTTTCCACGAGAAAAAAATAATAATTCAGACATCTATTATGTTGTGCTGTGGTTTAAGGAAAAAAATGTTAATTCTCCCAAGGACGAGACAATACTTTGAAATACCTTGGTTTATTTTGTTGCAAATAAGGCCGCGTTTACAGAAAAAAGAAAAAAAATATTTTTAATTTTTATCAAAGTCGTCAGTTTAGTTTTTAGGACAAGACTAAGGGGACGACCATTTGATTTTGAGGGGGGGGGGGGCTGTTTTTGTTAATAAATATTCTAGCTTGGAAAAAATTGGAAATAAAAAATACAATGCATAAGATTTAATACCAATCCCTAAACAAACTAGAAAAACTGTTAGTCGTGGCTTACTAATAAATACCCCGCTACCTCTTTTCTAAAAACAGATAAAATTTTAAACTAGGGGTGCAAATCTACACTATTTCACGAAGATGGTGTGAAAGTTTCACTGACATCCATTGATGGGTTTTGGAGAAGTTGCGGATAGTTGAATAGCGAATTCCATGTTTCGCTTCCCCAAAATTAGTTTGATCAAATTTTAAAAGAGGTGCATATCTACATTTAGTCACACAGATCGTGTGAAAGTTTCATGAAGATTCATCAAGGAGTTTAGGAGGAGTTGTGATATGAGATGGGTACCCGAAAGTGTAAGGAAGGCAGGACGGACGGACGGACGGGACGATGGACAGACACCTCTATCACTATATACGCCCCATTTTTTCAAGAGGGGGTATAATGATACGAAAGACCAAATTCCGGACATAGAACAATAAATAATTTGTAACTCGAACTCGAACTCGATTTGTAACTCGAACTCGAACTCTAACTCGAACTCGAGTCGTAACTCGACTATGTCTATGAAAATTACTGTTTCGAGTTAGCTCAAAATTTAACTCGAACTCGAAAAATAACTCGAACTTTAACTCGAACTCTAACTCGAACTCGAATTGTAACTCGAACTCTAACTCGAACTTTAACTCTGACTCGAACTCGAACTCGAACTCGATGATTACCTACACCCATGTTTTATCCATATTTTTATTATGATTATTTGTATTGTGTTGGAGCTTTGATTCATCACCAACGAAAGGTTCTGAAAAATCGTATATTTGACTCATCATTTAAGCATGAAGACACCCAAGGATCAACGATGGAGTGGAAATTTAAATAAATGAACGAATGAATAAACGTTTTAATGGATAAATAAACCAAAATAAATAAATAAATAAACCAATCAATCAAGGAAACAATAACTAAAGAATTTAAATGAGTAAGTCGAAACCAACTATTTTAAAAATACAACAAATAAATAACATTTACGTTTAAAAAAAGAAGAAAAACATTGAATTTGAATACGTTTTTTTGTATCTTTATTTTTAAATTTCCAAAAACGTCGACATTTTGCCATGAATAAATAAATAAAGAAAGAAAGAAAGAAAGAGAGAACGAAAAAAAAAAAAAAACTAAAGAAATAAAATATATATATATAATAAGTAAATTAATAAATAAATTTGTGCATGATTGAATGAATGAATGAATAGGTAAATTAATAAATAAATTTGTGTATGAATGAATGATTAATGAAGGAATGATTAATGAATGAATGAATATATGAATGAAAATTGAAACAATGGATAAATTATTGAATAAATAGTTAGATCGAACATATTCAAGAAAGCAATATTTTCACCTTTTTTTCAAAATAACGATATATGGAAACAATGACAAACATGTATCAAAACATCGACAATTTGTATTTTCAAAACAGCGACATTTACCTATATCTTTAAAAGAAAATTAGAAACAGTAAATAAAAAGAATTGAAAAGAAATTAATGTCCAAGAGACAACAAACTAACATAGCAGACAGTAACTTAAAATGCGAAAAACAGACTATCAACAGAAGGTTGAATATATGAGGGTAATTTATGTACTATTGAAATTAATTGCGTATACAGAAGTATACGTATACAGTTAAAAAGTAAACTTTATTTAGATACCTGCCCTCTTTTCTTTTTATAAAACAATACATGTATTTTTTTTGCATATTTTCTTTGATGTTTACCTATAAATCTTATGTAATCAATCAATCAATCAATCAATCAATCAATCAATCAATCAATCAATCAATCAATCAATCAATCAATCAATCAATCAATCAATCAATCAAGTAGACTCTATCATATAGTGGATATAAATAAATATCAATCAATCAATAAATAAATAAATTGATTGATTGTTAGAGTGGTTGTCTACCATTTTGTTCCAGACTATTTTTTCTTTACTGATAATCATACACCGTATTTACTAACTGACTTTAGATTTCCTTGCGTTAACCATAGCTGGTAAATACTCTGTGGTCATGGTTATATATGTAGCATTTCCATCTTTATCAAGTTATCAGGTTCAAAGTGCTTTTAAAAGAAACCTAAATCTAGGCCTAAAATTTAATTATACAATTCTTTTGAGAAAATGTTACGGCGGTCTTTGGAAATTAATGTCTACTGCTTTTAACTGTCAACATGGAATGGCGACAATTTCTGACACCTCTGGAAAGCTCGTTCCATTCTTTTGTTTCGATTTAGCATGGGAATAATAGAAATGTTTAAGACCGATATAATTAAATGAAATGTTTTCACAGTAACACAACATTTTAATCAGAGACTCAGATGAATATTTCTTAATAGAAAATAATGAGATGTGGAATAAGTGTACGCGACACAGCCCACAATTAAGCGGCAATTCAGAAAAACCACAATGGACAACCACCAGCAGCCTTGAACGAGGCCATTTGGCACTGCTTGCGGTTCTGCAATTGGCCCATGGTCTAAATAAAATGCATATAATTCAAATCCAGTCCTGAAATAGTCACAGATAGACCCCCTTCTTAAACAAGGAACAGAAGACATCAAAAAGACAAGTACAAACGAAACCTTTGTCAAAGATTCATGGCTTAGGACAGGCACATAAAATATATGGCGGGGTCAAAGTAGTTTTTTTGGGCCGAACCTTCCCCCTATCAATATTCCTAGACAAAGCACAAAAACTAAACACACAATAAAAATCAAATCGATCAAAGTCCATATCCACTAGAGAGAACCTAAGACAAAAAACAACAAGAACAAACAAAAGGACGGTAAAGGAACTCTATAGAACACTCGCTGTTACTGACAGCTAGCTGAGAATCATCAATCGACTAATGTAAAAAAAAAATCAAACATATCGATTTAAATCCGACACAACACTTCAAACAATAATGATTTAGTGAAGTGTCATCACACAAAACCGACATGCTTGATCTCTATAATGCTTAAAAATGACAATTATAGTAAAAACATTTATGGAAGTTTTAAAGTAAGCATCAAGTTATCAATATTTCTACCAAAAAAACATTAAATTCAAAGATTTAACCAAAATATTCAATTCATATCCTTTCCGTAATAAATTTTGAAGCCAATTTTTCATTTCTAAAGGATTGCTTTTAAATTTATGAGCTTTATAAAAACATTACCATCATATTCAGGGTGTGATATTCCTTTCACTATCAGAAAACGACGTGTACAATTAAATTTTTCAATTAGAGATCGATACTTGTGGAAGAATTTAGAAAAAGATTTTACTCATTTGTGGTATCGATAACCTTGATAACCTTAATAATTTTTCAGTAACAAGAGGCTCCCAGGAGCCTGAATCGCTCACCTGGTCTTAATGTCAACCCTTTGAAGACTTTTGTATAGCTAAATGAGCTGAATGTTTAAGCAATAAAAAGCTTTTCTCTATCTGCAATAGTTTTCATTCCAAAGCAAAAAACACTATTTTTCACCTTGAAAGGGCCATAACCCCTTAAAGGGGTCATCTGACAACTTCGACCCTAAAAAGACTTTTGTAGAGCTAATTAAGCTGAACATTTAAGCAAGCAACATCTTTTCTCTATCTGCAAAAGTTTTCTTTCTTTAGGCCAAAAACACTTTTTTTGCCTTTAAGGGGCCGTAACCACTATAAGGGGTCATCTGGCAACTTTGACCCTATGGAAACTTTTGTAGAGCTAAATGAGCTGAACATTTAATCAAGCAACAACTTTTCTCTATCTGCAATAGTTTTCATTCCACAGGCCAAAAACACTATTTTTTGCCTTTAAGGGGCTGTAACCCCTATAAGGGGTCATCTGACAACTTCGACCATATGGAGACTTGTGTAGAGCTAAATGAGCTGAACATTTAAGCAAGCAACAGCTTTTCTCTATCTGCAATAGTTTTCATTCTATAGGCCAAAAACACTATTTTTTGCCTTTAAGGGGCCGTAATCCCTATAAGGGGTCATCTGACAACTTCGACCCTATGGAGGCTATTGTAGAGCTAAAGGAGCTGAACATTTAAGCAAGCTACAGCTTTTCTCAATCTGCAATAGTTTTCATTCTACAGGCCAAAAACTCTGTTTTTTGCCTTTAAGGGGCCATAACCCCTATAAGGGGTCATCTGACAACTTTGACCTTATGGAGACTTTTGTAGAGCTAAATGAGCTGAACATTTAAGCAAGCAACAGCTTCTCTCTATCTGCAATAGTTTTCATTCCATAGGCCAAAAACATGAAAAAATGCTATTTTTCACCTTTAAGGGGCCGTAACTCCCATAAGGGGTCATCTGACAACTTCGACTCAATGGAGACTTTTGTAGAGCTTTTGATGCTGAAGCAGTAGCGTGCATCAGATTTCATCTATCTCTTATACTTTTTGATTTACAAGCCAAAAACAGTAGTCTGACCCCCCTGGTCTATTTTTAGCAACGGCGGCCATGTTTTTTGACGGATCAAAATACCGAACACAATTTTTGTGCAGGACACCCTAAGGATCAATCATATCAAGTTTGAAGAAATTCTGTTCAGCAGTTTCAGAGAAGAAGATTTTTTAAAAATTGTTAACGGACGACGACGCGGACGACGACGGACGCCAAGTGATGGTAATAGCTCACCTGGACCTTCGGTCCAGGTGAGCTAATAAAACGGTTTTTATTATTAAAATCAGAAACACCACTGCAGATCCGAGCATATCAATGTAAACCCCGTATGACGGCGCTAGTGGAACATTTCCTTCAAGAAAAGGGAAATTTATAATAGGGAAGGTTATCATATACTTTGGTTTGTAATTTTCTGTCAATAATACTTAAATCTAAATCTTAAAAAGAACATCTATCACCGGTGACGTTAGATTTGTTCAAGGATAGATATCTGTAATAAAATTAGAAAATGAAGGATTGTTGAGTGCAAGAATGTCATCTAAATATCTAAACGTATGATTCAAAGTTTCGATTAGGTTCTGTTTGTTTGGGTCTTTTTGTATTTTAGCCATAAATTGTGATTCATAACAGTATAGGAAAATGTCGGCTTAAAGTGGCGCACAATTAGTACCCATAGGAATACCAATAATTTGGCGATAAATTTGTTTACCAAAACCTAATAAGATGTAAAAAAATAATACGGTATGGAAAGTATTTTCAAATGCACGAAGCTTGTCCAAAACATCAAGAGATTTTTTACGCTCCAAAAAATGATTAGTAAAAATGATTAATTCCACTGTTTTCGAATATCCTTTCACAGTATTAAATAATAAATTCCTTCATAGTAGTTAAAGTAAGAGATAGAACTTTGGAAGCAGAGATAAAACGAGATTTATATAAAGTCTTTGGGAGATTTTTTCTCGAATGTTTTTGAAGGGTATAAAGTGTATCGTGTTGCGATAACAATGATCATAAAATGTCCAAGCAAAAATCCCGACCCTGAAGACGTCTTGGACCAATTGCACTTTCCGTATTGAGTAGCTTCCACCGACTAAGTTTAGCAAAGGTCGTAGTTGTAGTACTAATGCTGTACTAAGTATATTTTCCGATTCTATATTTTTTCTTCTATCATACTCAAGTATTAATTTGATAGGCAATATACAGGGGAAATTTAACCTTTTTAATACAACAATTGTCGAGCAATGTAATTATTTGATAACAAAATTTCAAGTGTCATACTTTTGAATTGGATCAAGACACCCTACCACCACCCCAACCCTCCCCCCAAAAAACAACTAAAAAACAAACAAGAATATTCCCAAAAGACATAATGCCCCATCTTGCAACATTTGGACAGACAGACGAAGGGACGGACCCGAACACTTTTGCCCCCTACTTTCATACACGGAACATAAAAATTGACCAGAATCTAATAAATTTTCGACAAAGCTGGATTTATTTATCATGTTTGTGTTCAGACGTTTCTAAGGGACCGACCATTTAACTTGAAGGGGGGGACCTTCGTTTTTTCCTAAAAAATATTCTGAAATTTTTTTTTGATGAAAAAAATATTTTGGCAGCTGAGGGTAGGAAATAAAAATATTCTGAAGAAGGATTTCTGCTATAAAAATAATGCTGATAATGAAAAAAAAAAAATATTCTGTCGCAATGCCTTCGAAAAATAAAAGCGCGAAAAAAAATTTTCTGATGAAAACAAAAAAACAAGTCCCCCCGTCCCTAAGTCGATACAGAAACAATTCTTCGTTCGCACACATAATTTTAGAACAATATTTTATACATGAAACATTGACATAAATTTGAAATAATTCCATGCTTGCTCCATATCTGTTTTTTTTTCTTTTTACCCTTGTTGTGGTTTTAAAAAGTTTCCGCCGTTTCATTTTACGTTCAGGTACACTAGTTGTTATGGTTAATCGGCTATGGTTTACGCTGTATTTGAAAACATAAAAAAATATATACGGATATATGTTTTAACCCTGAAAAAAAACAATGGGAGAAAATGGTAGACAACAGTTGATCATTTTTGTTGAAAATAATGCATCACATTTTTTTTTAATTGTCTTGAATGTTATCATTGAAAATCATTCAGCACCATGATTTATTTTCCACTGTCTTGAATCAGATTACTAGCGTTAACCATGGCCGGTTTAATCCCGTGCAGGTTTGGATTAGTCTCAGTTTTGAATTTTGGATGTACCAGGGGCGGCTTACTGACTTTTTGTCTGAATATTCAGTTAAACTGTCGTAAAAATGAATACTTAAACTTTTTATTGAAAATCTTTTCATATTACATTGTAAACACCCTTTTATTGTGTGTTTTTTCTTGGTACACAGGTGATATTTTATTTCATTCCAGCTTGTTCTCAATGAATGGAAAAAGAAAAAGCAATATATTTACATAGTTTAATAAATATTCAACAAAACTTAACAACAATAAGTTTTTACAAATAACAAACAATAACAGTTAAAAAAAAGAGTTCAAACTTTAAGCACAATCTGTTAACTCTGTGGAAGTTCTGCTGGTGGTGACATCTGGTGGTACGGTCTGTAGTAGGGACTGAATGCTGGAGACGAGTATGCGAACTGGCTGTACAACGGTAACACTGGGTACTGGTACTGGGTGCTGACTGGAGACTGCCGAGTACTGGTTCCCGAGACGAATAAATCTAGATCAGGTACTGGGCGTTTGCCTTTACCGACGAACTGTGTCATGTCTGGAGCACCATGGTAGTCGTTTCTCTTCATCTGTCGCTTTTCTTTCATTCTACGATTCTGGAACCACCATTTTATCTGAGTCTGGCTGAGTTTGAGTTTCTTGGCGAGTAGTGGTCGGTCTTCTATCTGGAGGTATTTCATGGTGCTGTAGTATCTTTCTAGTTCAACCAGTTGTGTGTTGGTGTATGTAGTTCTCGCTTTCTTTTTGCGTGCATCGGTGTCTTCATCGGAGCTTGTTGAGTCGGGTGAGTTCAAACTGTCTTCAGAATCTGACGGACGCTTTCTCTTTCGGTCTAGGTCGTGTGGTATCGGCGAGGGGAAGCACATCTGGGTTGTTGTTGGGTACATATAGTAGCCATACATTCCATAGTAGTCGTGGGTAGCGACAAACAACTCTTTCTTATCATCTCTGCTACTCTTGGCTAGCTCGTCGATACTAAAAGACATCTTGGGAGCCAATGGTTGAACGTATTCCATTTTTCGACAAATATTGCAGTTCGATGTTAGCACTTGTGAAAAACTTTTGACACAGAGTGACTTTTAGACGTTTCTCATTTATATGTCTAGAAGTGAATTATTCTTAACGAGTCAAAATCAACTTTATCAAAACAGTTATGACATGAGCTTGGGGTCATCATTAGAGTTCAGAATTTGAAGATGACTCGACTCGTCGTTGTCGGTCGTTGACACCCAAGCGGACTCATTAATAAGCTCAATCACGAATTCGAATACACGTCAATTTCCATCTGTCATTAATCAATAAAGAGATGTATAAAATAGATAAATATTTGTAGAAGCATTTAATAAAAAATCTATATATGGATCTTTTTTAATATTATAAATGTCATGATAAAATACTTTTATTATATGGTTTATCGTATTTTTCATCATTATGTCACCCCAGACGAAAGTAATGGCCCTGTCACACTATAACGTTTTAGCCAACGTGTGCCGAACGTTCGAATAATGTTCTAAAACGTTGGAACACGTTGGCAGTCGCTGTAAAAAGTTTCAAAAAATATCTCAGTGAACGACCACAAAACGTCAGACTAACTACCTGCAACGCACGACAAACTTATTCAAAACTCATCTATAGCGTATGTCCGGCGTACTTGACGTTTGCCTAACGCATGTGTGACGACTGCAGAACGCATTCATAGCGTTAGTCTAACTTATAATTTTTTCTCTCGGTGGGGAGACCTAGGATTTCTGTTTTCTTCTTTAGTATTATTTCACAATAGCCCAAATAGATCTATTATCTGGCTTCAATGTATTGCTGGATCATGTAAATTTAGTTTCGTTATAAATTATTGGTTTTCAGCGTTCTGGTAATATGAATGTATAATTATTCTAAAGCCGTTTTTAACAAATAGATAATTTTTGCACTCAGTCTAAAAGAATAAAATATAGTGTAGATTTTATATTTTAACAAACTCTCAAAATCTCAAATGAGTATATACATGTAAGAAATACCGGTCTGTAGAGTTTGCCTAGCATCCTTTTTATAGCACTTGACTAACCCTGAATGATCGCAGACAGCATGACGGAGGCCCTTAATAGAGAAAAACGCGTGTGCTTATCAAATATTAAAAATACACATTTTTTTAAATGAGTATTGAAGTTAGACCGTCGTTACTCGTTGTATTTCAGTATTTTTCTATCAAAAAAAAATGTCCACCGAAACCACGACAGGTGTATTACAATTTGCAAGAATTACTTTCAATTCCAGACCATCTGAGTTATCCTTGTTTTATGCAAGATTTTTTTGGCTTTGTTCATTGTTTTTTTGTAAAAAGATTTTTTTCAGGTATGAATTAGTATTTGAAGCTTTTGAATTTGACTTCTCCCCTTGTAATTCAATCTAAATTATAAACTTCTGGGGTTGATACGCTAGTCGTTCGTTACAATGACGCTCTGTGCGCTCTGTACACGTTTTAAACACGTTGAATAGGTTTCTTGGTCGTTGACTGACGCTAGACGTGCGCTGCATTATCGCTAGACACGTTCGTTTCCATTTAGCTTAGCGTTTGTCAAACGCATTTCAACGTGCGTACAACGACCACATAGCGTACATCAGCGTGTGTATAACGTCCTTCTAACTTATGCCTAGCGTTCGAATAATTTATTTCTAACACGTTGGTGATCGTCGGAAATTTTAAGCATGTTGAAAAATTTGCGACGCACTCGACGTTCACCAACGCACGCTGACGTTCGCTAACGTGTTTGTAGCGTGTTCATAACGTATACAAAACTTACGCAACGCACACCAGCGTGTTGAAAATATATTCTAAAACGTCGGCACACGTTGGCTAAAACGTTATAGTGTGACAGGGCCAGAGGCATAGTTTAGTTAAAAATATAGATAACCGCCCTCTATCATTTTTATAAAACAATACATGTATTTCTTTGCATATTTTCTTAGATGTTTACCTATTAAACTTATGTCACTTCGACGACAGCAAAGGTCGCTCTTTTGATTGTCGCTATTTTGAAAAGTCGCTGTTTTTGTATAGTCAAAAATCAATCAATCAATCAATCAATCAATCAATCAATCAATCAATCAATCAATCAATCAATCAATCAATCAATCAATCAATCAATCAATCAATCAATCAATCAATCAATCAATCAATCAATCAATCAATCAATCAATCAATCAATCAATCAATCAATCAATCAATCAATCAATCAATCAATCAATCAATCAATCAATCAATAGAGGCAAAAGGACACCCTACTAGACTCTTTCATATAGTGGATATAGATAAATAGATTGACAAATAAATACATAAACTTAAATAAAGAAAAATAGTAAATAAAGGAAGAAACATATAAATAACTAATTAAATACAAAGAACGTATCGCAACTAACAATACGATTTCCAAGTAATCCTAGATTGTATGCATATAATCACCAATATTAGTATTTGCTAAATTTTGGTCATTTTTTTTTGGGGGGGGGGGGGAGAGACTAACAAAATGAGAAACGCGGTTTCAGTTTTTGTGCTAGGCGAGGTTTAAGGCATGATATCTGAAGACAGTCATAAATAATTTACTGAGTATCTTATTCAACAAAGAAAAGACAATGGGATAAAATTATCTAGACAGTTGTTAGAAAGGTTGTCTACCATTTTGTTCCAGACCTTTTTTTCTTAACTGAAATTCATACACCGTATTTACTGAACTGACTTTAGATTTCCTTGCGTTAACCATTGCTGGTAAATATTCTGTGGTCATGGTTCTGTGTGTAGCATTTCCATCTTTATCAAGTTATCAGGTTCAAAGTGCTTTTAAAAGAAACCTAAATCTAGGCCTCAAATTTAATTATACAATTCTTTTGAGAAAATGTTACGGCGTCTTTGGAAATTAATGTCTACAGCTTTTATCTGTCATCATGGAATGGCGACAATTTCTGACACCTCTGGAAAGCTCGTTCCATTCTTTTGTCTTGATTAAGCATGGGAATAATAGAAATGTTTAAAACTGATTTGATTGAATGGATTGAATGGAATGTTTCCACAACATTTTAATTAGTGTCTCAGCTGAATACTTATAGAGTCTTTTGGACGTTTTTTTCTCGAATTTTTTTTTCAAGGGTACAAAGGATATCATGTTGCGATTACTATGATCATAGAAGGTCCAAGCAAACGTTCCAATCCCGAAGATGTCTTGAGTAATTGCACTTTTCGTGTTGAGTCGAGTCTACTGACTTTATTCTGCTAAGGCCGTGGTTGTAATTTTATGAATGCTGTACTAAGTATATTTTTCGAATCTATATTTTTGTTCTATCATTGACAAGTATAAATTTGATAGGCAATTTACAGTATAGGGAAATTTAACCTTTTTAATACAACAATTGTCGAGCAATGTTATTATTTGATAACAAAATTTCAAGTGTCATACTTTTGAATTGAATCAAGACACCCTACCACCACCCGACCCCCCCCCCCCCCCAAAAGAAAAAAAACCCAACCCAAACAAGAATATTTCCAAAAGACATAATGTCTCATCTTGCAGCATTTTGACAGACAGACAAAGGGACGAACCCGAACACTTTTGCCCCCTACTTTCGAACACGGAGCATAAAAATTGACCAGAATCTAATAAATTTTCGACAAAGCTGGATTTATTTATCATGTTTGTGTCCCTTGTTGTGGTTTTAAAAAGTTGCCGCTGTTTCATTTTATGTTTATGTAGACTGGTTGTTATGGCTAATCGGCTATGGTTAACGCTTTATTTGAAAACATTAAAAATTCTATACGGTATTAGGTTTTAACCCAGAAAAACATAACAATGGAAAAAAATGGTAGACAACAGTTGATCATTCGACAGTTTTCTATCATTTTCTCCTATTTTTGTTTAAGTCGAAAATTTTGCACTATATCTTTTTCAATTGTCTTGAATGTTTTTGTTGAAAATCATGTACATTGTACTATATTTTTATTTTCAACTGTCTTGAATCAGATTACTAGCGTATACCATAGCTGGTTTTAAACCGTGCAGGTTTGAGTTAGTGTTATTTTTTAATTTTGCATATACCAGGAGCGGCTTACTGACTTGTTGTCTGAATATTCAGTTTAACTTTGTCGTCAAAATGAATACTTGAACTTTTTATTGAAAACCTTTTCATATAAAACACCCTTTCTTTGTGTGCTTTTTATTTTTGGTATACAGGTGATATTTTATTTCATCCCAGTTTGTTCTTATTGAATGAATAAAGAAAAAGTAATATATTTACATAGTTTAATAAATAATTAACAAAACTTAACAACAATAAGTATTTACAAATAACAAACAATAACAGTTCAAAAAGAGTTCAAACATTTAGCACAATCTGTTAACTCTGTGGCAGTTCTGCTGGTGGTGACATCTGGTGGTGAGGTCTGTAGTAGGGACTGTATGCTGGAGACGAGTATGCGAACTGGCTGTACAACGGTAACACTGGGTACTGGTACTGGGTGCTGACTGGAGACTGCTGAGTGCTGGTTCCCGAGAAGAATATATCTAGATCTGGTACCGGGCGTTTACCTTTACCGACGAACTGTGTCATGTCTGGAGCACCATGGTAGTCGTTTCTCTTCATCTGTCGCTTTTCTTTCATTCTACGATTCTGGAACCACCATTTTATCTGAGTCTGGCTGAGTTTGAGTTTCTTGGCGAGTAGTGGTCTGTCTTCTATCTGGAGGTATTTCTTGGTTCTGTAGTATCTTTCTAGTTCAACCAGTTGTGTGTTGGTGTAAGTAGTTCTGGCTTTCTTTTTGCGTGCATCGGTGTCTTCGTCGGAGCTTGTTGAGTCGGGTGAGTTCAAACTGTCTTCAGAATCTGACGGACGCTTTCTCTTTCGGTCTTGGTCGTGTGTTATCGGTGAAGGGAAGGACATCTGGGTTGTTGTTGGGTACATGTAGTAGCCATACATTCCATAGTAGTCCTGGGTAGCGACAAACAACTCTTTCTTATCATCTCTGCTACTCTTGGCTAGCTCGTCGATGCTGAAAGACATCTTGGCAGGTTGCTGAACTAATTCCATTTTCTCAATTTTTGCTATATTTACAGTTGTGAAGAACTTTTGTTAATGACAAACTTTTTCAATATTTCCTATTTATACTTGTAATACTGAACTATTCTTAACGAGTCAAATGATCGTTATCAAAACAATATTGACACGAGCTTGGGATCATCATTAGGGCACTGAGACCTGAGATGACACGACTTGTTGTCGAATGTAGTTGACAGCCAAGCGGACTCATTAACGAGCTAAATCATTAAGTGGAATACAAAACAAAAGATTAATTGAGGAAACAAATTGATCAATGAAAAATAACTAATATAAAAAAAGCATTGTAGAATTTCAAAAAGAAACCATCATTTTTGAAATGTAAAAATATATTTTTATATATTTAAAAAAATATATATATTATCTGAACAGTGGCAAAAGGTGGACGTTTTTATAAATTTTAAGATAAATTAACATAAAACGTATGTTGTTTTTTTTTCATCAATTTTACTGTTTCATGTAGCTGGTTTCGACTTATTTATTAGTTTTTATTTATTTATTTATTTATTTATTTATTTATTTATTTATTTATTTATTTATTTATTTATTTATTTATTTATTTATTTATTTATTTATTTATTTATTTATTTATTTATTTTTTATTTATTTATTTATTTATTTATTTATTTATTCGTGTCAATTATTAATATGGAAACCAAGAATTGAATCAAACATACATCAAGGAAAATATTGTAATTATTTGATTTTGTATCAAAAAATGTTACTGAAAGTTGTAAACCTTTTATAAATAATTCTATTTTCGTGGATAGGCCTTATCTTTTTGTTTATTACCATTTTTAACACATGTATAATAGCTAATAACAATTTGGTATTAATTCTATAAGATTTATTTATTTATTTATCAATTTATTTTATTTAATTATTTATTTATTTATTTATTTATTTATTTATTTATTTATTTATTTATTAAAATTACCGATCGAAGTGTATTCGACTCCATGATTGAATTCATTAATGAGTCCGCTTGGGTGTCAACTATCGGCAACAAATAGGCCAGTCATCTTCCAACTCTGAACTCTAATGATGACCCCAAGCCCATGTCATAATTGTTTTGATAAAGATGATTTTGACTCGTTAAGAATAGTTCAATACTAGTGATATAAATAAGAAACGTCAAAAAGTAACTCATTGTCAAAAGTTCTTTTCAAGTGCTAACGTCGTATTGCAAAATGGAATTCGTTCGTCCACCTACCAAGATGTCTTTCACTATCGACGAGCTAGCCAAGAGTAGCAGACATGATAAGAAAGAGTTGTTTGTCGCTACCCACGACTACTATGGAATGTATGGCTACTACATGTACCCAACAACAACCCAGATGTCCTTCTCTTCGCCGATAACACATGATCAAGACCGAAAGAGAAAGCGTCCGTCAGATTCTGAAGACAGTTTGAACTCACCCGACTCAACAAGCTCCGATGAAGACAACGATGCA